>OU612044.1:64143285-64743285 GCA_914767935.1 Coremacera marginata | reverse complement strand
ATTTAATTTTGTAACATTGGATCAAAGTATTAAAGAATATCAAGAAGTCGATATTCCATAATAAGGACGGAAATTGATTTAAGAAAACAAATCCTTAAAACAAAGATTTACTTTCCTCCTTTCTGGAGCTAATTAAGTGGAATTGTTTTAGTATTTTGGCACAATAAAATAATCAATAGAAAATACAGGGTTGTCAATATTCTAAGCGCCCATCTGGCAACACTGTAACTTTCCAAAGTGATGCCAAATCGACTAATGACATACCGCGTTTGAAGCGTCATTCCAAGCAAATGTTTACAATGGAACAGTACACGCCACGCGAACGCTCTAAAATTGTTGAAATTTACATTCAACAAAACAAGTCAATAGTGAAAACTCAACGTGCTTTCAAAAAAATAAATAAAGTGAAAAGTGCGCCTTCCAAGAAAACAATTTATCGTTTGTATGAAACTGAAAATCCACAAGAGATTCGAGAGGTACCTCTTCACGATGCAAAAGTCACTGTTTGGTGCGGCGTTTGTGCTAAAATGCTCATTGGGCCGTTCTTTTTCGAAGATGATAATGGCCACAGAGTTACTGTCAATCAGAAGCGTTATCGCGATAAGATAAACAATTTTTTCATGCCAATCGTTCGTCGAAAGCGTATCAGGCACTACTGGTTTCAACAAGACGGCGCGCCACCACACACAAGCCGCACTACAATCGATTTTTTGAAGCAATTGTTCCCTAGCCGTTTGATGTCAAAAAATGGTGATTTCGATTGGCCGCCAAGATCACCAGATTTAACGCCTCCAGACTTCTTTTTGTGGGGTTATTTGAAATCAAAGGTTTACGTCAACAAGCCAAAGACCCTAGAAGAGCTGAAAACCAACATCCGTCAAGAAATAACCGAAATTCCCATCGAAATGTTGAAGAAAACCATGGAAAATGCTGCAAAACGGGCACAATATGTCGTAGAGGCCAATGGCGACCATTTACGAGATATCATATTCAAGAAATGATGTAGCAAATTTACTTGAACCCAATTAAATGATATTCATGACGAACAGTCAAAAAATTGTGGTTTCTTTGATTTATTTAAAAATAAAATGGGCGCTTCGAATATGGACAACAATGTACTTAACACAAATGGTTTACATTTTAGAAAACCACAAACAACTGTAAAAGGTTAAAGCAAACACAAAACAATTGTAAAAGGTAAATTTTTTCCTCACTTTCATTTAATACTTTCCAACGCAATAGATTCCTAATCGCTGGTGATGGACAATGCTCAATTGAATGTATCGAACTTTATTCGATATCTTAAGAGTGTTGCTGTTGCAGTTTATACTGTTACTGAAGAGAAACGTAGGCGCATTAAGTATTGTCTATGGGCCTAATACAGGGTGTCCCGCAATTGAGTGCAACTATTTACGGAGCTGAAAGTTTATGTCAGGCTGAGCAAAACTTCGTATGGGAAGGGGGTCTATTTTTAGATTCTTAGGAGCTAAAGGGTTAAATAATATTTCACGACTTTGGTTTACATTATTGTTTCAAGCAGAAAAATTAACTTACATAAAACTTATTTTGATAGCTCATTTTAAAGGCAATAAAATCACCTTTCCAACGGTATATCAACAAACCCCACCAACTTAACCGTTACCGTTACCGTTAACCGATAAATTAAATTTTTTTTTTTTTGACTAATTTTGTAATTTATTTAATTTTCTTTTCAATGACACCAAAAACATAAACATATCTTTAAAAATAAAAAAGTTGGCTGTACTAAAAAAATTATACTTATTAGAAAACAATGATAAATAATGACATTATAATTAGTTATGCAGTAGATAATATCATTGTTTTCTAATAAGTATAATTTTTTTAGTACAGCCAACATTTTCATTTTTTAAGATATGTTAATGTTTTTGGTGTCATTGAAAAGAAAATTGAATAAATTACAAAATTGATCTTAAAATAAAATTCCATTTATTGCGCGAAATTCTGAGAAATTTGCACTCAAAATTAAAATTTGGTAGTTTCAATCGATTGATCTCATCTTTACACGAGCACAGCTTGCTAACGGTTAAGTTGGTGGAGTTTGTTGATATACCATTGGAAAGGTTATTTCTTTGCGCTATTTAAATGAGCTTTCAAAATAAGATCTATGTTAGTTAGTTTTACTGCTAGAAACAATAACGTAAACCAAAATCGTGAAATATTAATTAGCCCTGTAGCTCCTAAGAATGTGAAAATAGACCCCCCCCTCCCCTCCCATACGATTTTTTGCTCACCTCGACATAACCTTCCAGCTCCGTAAATAGTTTCACTCAATTGCGGGACACCCTGTATATTGACTGCCACTAAGAGCACCTGCATATCAAGTGTTACTATCAAAACGTGTACAACTCAGGAATAAGTATGATTTATAAAAAGTGGGCGTATATTTAGTGTGACCACGCTAATTTTTTAACAGCTGCCGACAGTGACCATATGAGCTAAATTACTAAATCTTAGTCTTCTACGGTAAAAGCCGTCTGTTATAAAGCATTTTACTGATTTGTGAGCGGCAAAAGTGGGCGTGACAACATGTATATATGTTAACACATAAATTATTAAAATCAACAATATAAGCCAGACGTAATCGGACTCTCTGCATCCGCCGAAAGCGAGTTCCCATACTTTTTGCTGACACGGCACACGCGCCGTCAGTACGTGGGCAGCGACGATTCAAGCAGCAGCTGCGGCGACGCTAAGTTATATTTAATTATTATAAAATTTGTTAAGTTAGTCTTTTAAGTGCATTCAATAAAATAAGGAGATCAGCTCCCAAAAAATAGTTTTTTTAATAAAAATTAACTAAAGTTAATTTAACTGGCGCCCGAGCAGGGACCGGTTAGCCGCGAGTGAAAAGTAAAGTAATTGCCTTCGAAAAATAAATCCGGAGAAATCGATCTCATCAAAGAGCCGCGAGTCGCCTTGATGTAGTTATCGGGAAATACCGCATTAAAAAAGAAGCCAACAAAATTAAAAAAAAAAAAAAAAAACTCTCGTGTGTGCGTAACCGGTCCGAAAATCCAAGGAACGAGGCCACCAAGTAGTCAAACTGACAAAAGGGTGATAACGTAAAGTGTCAGCCGCCTTGGTAGAACATTAGAACATTAGCAGAAAAACAAAAATCAAACACATCAACAATTAGCAGTAACAAAAACATTTACATGACTTGTAGAATGCAACAATAGCAACAACGACCAGAAGAACAGCTTTAAATCATAGCATAAACAACAACCAGAAACAGGAACAAAATCAACAATAAAATCGCAGAGGCGCAAGCAAAAGGAAATGATGACATATTTTGTAACAATTCTGTAAGTTAGTTTAAGTTAATTTAATTAAAATTTTGTATAAAATCATATTATTAAAAATTATTTGAATTAAAATTATTATAATTTGATGAAGTGAAAATTGAATTGAAAAGAAAAATTAAAACTCAAGAGAAAATTAAAATAGAGAAAATATGATATAATTTAAAAGAAAATATAAATTTGAAACTAAAGAGTGAATTCAAAAGAAATTTTAAAGCAATTTAAAAGTAATTAAATTTGAATTACAGCGCTTTTTAAATTAAAGAGTAATTAAGTGAAAATTTAAAAAAAAGAAATCATAGAGAACTTTAAAAAGAAATAAATTTATATTAAAGAGATCATTGAATTAAAGAGCTATTAAGTGAAAATCAATTTAAAAGAAACAAGAAAATTTAATTGAAGAGAATTATATTTGAATTTAAGTTGAACTTAGAAAGTGAATTCTTATAAATTAGGAAGCTACAAAATATTTACCAAGATTTTTTGAAAATATAAAAAAAATATGACAGAGCAAGACGAAATTATTTCAAAATTAAGCAAACTTAATTTAACTCCAAGACCTAATTTATCCCAAACTAATACTAATCCATCCCAAGCGAATACTGATCCATCCAGTGCTAACCAACTCATTTTAAATGAAGACGTTATACGAGAAATTACTCTCCGCGTTGCAGCCTCATTGGCTAGTATCAATAATCCATTTGTTGAAAACGACGACAGTGACTACACTGTACAATTCAACCCAACAAACCTTGACGGACTAGACAGAATTCCAGACATCGTAAAGAGCTTACGAGAATTTTCTGGTCAACCAGGTCAATTTAATTCATGGCGAAAAACCGTTGACAGAATTTTTACAGCATACGAAAATATTAGAGGAACGCCAAAATATTATGCAATTTTACATACAGTTAGGCACAAAATTACTGGTGACGCAGATACTGCACTCGAATCCTATAGAACGCCATTAGACTGGACTAAAATTAAAAAATGCCTAATGATGCATTACTCTGAAAAACGTGACATAGGAACATTAGAACACGAAAAATGACCACACTGACCCAACGAAATCACACAATAACCGAGTTTTATCAGCAGGTTTACCAGTACCTATCGCTGATCCTAGACAAGATCGCTTGTTTGGAATTTAACGAAGAATCCTTACAGACAATGACTAACGCCTACCGCGAAAAAGCATTAGACATTTTTATCCGTGGGCTTAATGGTGACCTTCCCAGACTTCTTAGTGTACGCGAACCAACAACTCTGCCACAAGCATTGCACCTGTGTCAGAAATTAGAAAATATGACATATAGACTATACTCAGTACAGAGACCAATCAATTTCAGGAAACATAACGAACCTGTACCACCATTAAGACCGCCACGCCAAAACTTTTCTCCGTCACAAATGCCAAGGAATAGATTTTTCCCTGAATTGACTCATATTCCCCAATATAGAAACAATAATAATAATGCATACCGATTCCAGCCAAAGTATCAAAATATCGCAAATAATAATTCGTACGGATACCAACCCAATTACACAAATAATAACTTCAGATTCCAACCAAATAATAACAATTTTGGAAACAATAATCCGCAAGGGTTCAACCGAGACCTCAATTCGGCCAACGAAATCCATCAGGGTTTAACAACCGATCCAACTTTTCACCTAAGCCTCCCGTACCAATGGACATTGATCCATCAATACACTCCAAGCAGGTAAATTATCAAAATAGACCAAACCAAACAAATAGACCAAAATAACTATCCACAAAAACGTCCGGCCACGCATCAAATACACTCTCAAAACAAAGTCCAAAGAAACTTCTACACAGAAACTGACAACGTTAATGAAACAGGAGGAAATTACACCGACATTAATTCAGATCCTAATGAAATTTTCCCCAATGATGTATGTCAAGACGAGTATCAACAGTTTGCCGAAAATCAATGTCAAAAATTCGAACAGAGTGACGAAAACACCGAGACCGACAGCATTTATTTTTTAGATTAAAACAGTCTTCGCTCCCGTATTTTGAATTTAAGACCAGAGACGAAGACACACTAAAATTTTTAATTGACACAGGTTCCAACAAAAATTACATACAACCCACACGTATTAAAAGTCCCATTCCAAATGAAAAAAAATTCCCCGTAAACTCAGTTGCAGGTAACATCTTAGTAACGCATCACACATTTGTTAATATCTTCGGACCGAAAACAGAAAAGTTACAATTCTTTATACTTCCTATGCTTAAAACTTTCCATGGCATTATAGGGAATGATACACTGCGGAAATTAAAAGCGACAATACACACAGACAAAAGTTTTATGATTATTTCCCCGAATATCAAAGTCCCTCTCAAACAACATCCGACACAAGATGTCAATCATATCGACTTACGCCTTTCCCATCTCAAGTTCACAAAAAGAAAAATTAACCAATATAATAACAAATTGTCCACAGTTATTCTCGAATCCCAATAAAAATCTTACTTACACTACAACCATACAAGGAGAAATTCGTACCACAAACGACACCCCCGTTTACTCCAAATCTTATCCATATCCGATGGCACTAAAGGAAGAAGTCGAAAGACAAGTAGAAGAACTTCTTGCTGATGGCATTATAAGACCATCCAAATCCCCATACAACTCGCCCGTATGGATTGTGCAAAAGAAAATGGACGCATTTAACGAAAGAAAATACCGCATGGTAATAGACTACCGAAAACTTAATAACGAAACAATTTCCGACAAATATCCGATCCCTGAGATAAACGAGATTCTCGCTAATCTTGGGAAAAACCAATACTTTACAGTTATCGATCTAAAAAGCGGTTTCCATCAGATTCCTCTTAAGGAGTCTGACATCGAGAAGACTGCATTCTCAATCAATAACGGGAAATTCGAATTTGTCAGGTTGCCATTTGGGCTGAAAAATGCCCCTGCAATATTCCAAAGGACTTTAGATGATATCCTAAGACAACATATCGGAAAAAGATGTTACGTCTACATTGACGACATCATTATATTTGGGAAAAATGAAGAAGACAATCTAAAAAACATAGAAATAGTTTTCAGAACACTTGAATCCGCTAACATGAAAGTTCAGCTGGACAAGTGTGAGTTTTTAAAAAAAGAAGTAGAATTTCTAGGGTATATCGTAGGAATAGACGGCATAAAAACAAAAGGAAAAAAAGTAGAAGCAATAGCAAAAATGCCCACACCGAAAAATCTAAAAGAGCTCCGATCATTCCTCGGAATGTCAGGCTATTATCGCCGATTCATAAAAGATTATGCCAAAATAGCCAAGCCTTTGACAAATCTTTTGCGAGGAGAAGGAGGTCGCATATCCAAAAATGCTTCAAAACACAAGTCCATAAGTTTAGACAAAGATGCAATAGACTCCTTTCACAAAATAAAAAATTCCTTAATTTCAAAAGATGTTATTCTTTCGCACCCAAACTTCGAAAAAGATTTTGAATTAACAACCGACGCATCCGATTACGCGATCGGTGCAGTCTTATCCCAAAACAATAGGCCAATCACGTTTATATCCAGATCACTTACAAAAACAGAAGAGCACTATGCCACAAATGAGAAAGAGATGCTTGCCATCATCTGGTCTCTAAATTCTCTCAGGAACTATCTATATGGTTCGAAAAAGATAAACATATTTACAGACCACCAACCTCTCACCTACGCTCTGAGCGCAAAAAATACTAATAGTAAAATGAAGAGATGGAAAGCCATCCTTGAAGAGTACAACTATCAATTAACATACAAGCCAGGTAAAGCGAACGTAGTCGCAGATACACTCTCAAGAATACCAGCCGAAATCAATTCTCTTACGCCAACTATCCATAGTGACGAAAGTTCCAGTCACAACCTAATACCTTGCTCAGAAACTCCTATAAACGTTTTCAAGAACCAGATTTTCCTTAAGCATGGCGAAAGCTCAACTTATCAATTCAAAATTATTTTTCCCAGCTACCATAGACACATAATCACGGAGCAGGAATTCACAGAATCAAATTTGGTATCATTCTTAAAGAGATACTTGAATCCATCAGTAATAAACGGAATTCATGCTGAAGAATCCGTGATGGGTCGAATACAAAATATTTATCCTCTGCATTTTAGAAATTATAAAGCCAGATACACTCAAAAACTAGTAGAAGACATAGTTAATGAACAAGAACAAGAAAACATTATACTTGAGACACATCATCGCGCACACAGAAACGCTCTGGAAAACAAAACACAAATACTTGAAAAGTATTACTTTCCAGGAATGTTAACTAAAATAAAAAGAATAACTACAATTTGTACAACATGCAAGGAAAATAAATATGAAAGACGACCAAATCAACCAAAACTGAACGCAACCCCTTTGCCAACATTCCCTGGTCACACAGTCCATATCGACATATTTCTTACTGAAAGGAAAATTGTAATGACAGCCATAGATAAATTCACCAAGTACGCTCAAACAAAAACATTAAACAGTAGATCTATAGAGTACGTACGACGACCATTAAGAGACTTGATATTTGCATTTGGAGTTCCAAAATCTGTCGTTATCGATAACGAGCCAGCATTAAACTCTAATTCAATTAAGTTCATGCTAAAAGACGAACTGGGTATAGACATTTACACTACACCACCATATAGAAGCCAGGCAAACGGACAAGTGGAAAGATTCCACTCAACCCTTACTGAAATAATGCGTTGTCTCAAGGAAAACGGAGGCCACCGCAATTTTGAGGAATTACTTGAACGCGCAGTGTCTGAATATAATCATTCTTTACATTCTGTGACAAACAAAAGGCCAGTTGACTTATTTTTTGGACGGAACGTAACATTTTCACCAGAAGATATTGAAAGAACAAGACAAAGTAATTTAGAAAAATTAGTTAGAAAACAGGAAAAAGACTTGCAATATCACAATAAAGACAAACATGAAATTAAACATTATTTACCAGGACAGATTATTTACGTTAAAAGAAATAAAAGGCTAGGGACAAAATTATCAAAAACATTTATTAAAGAAACAGTAAAGGAAGACAGAAATAGCACCGTCGTTACAGAAAAAGGAAAAATAATTCATAAAAGCCTTATCAGGAACTAAAACTTTGCTCTTTTACAGGCTACTCACCATACTCTCGTCATGTATAGCAGACATACAAATCCTAGACTACACTAACTCACAACTAGTTGCCATAAACACTGGCACTTCAAAACTGCGCAGACTGGCACATTCAAGCTCATTCATATCATCGACTTAAAACAGTACGAAGAGGTAACTAAGGACATGGAATCGACCATTAAGACAAAAATACGAACGGATCATCCCCTTTATCCTATCCTTTCCCATGAAATATCCCAAATTAAGAATCATTTAAAAAAACTTAATCCTCCAAAGAGACAAAAAAGGTCATTAGATTTTCTAGGTAGTGCTTGGAAATGGATAGCTGGAAGTCCAGATAATTCCGATTTAAATATACTTACAGACAAAATGAATAATGTACTTGAAAACAATAACCAGCAAGTTCTAATAGATAAAATGACAGTAAATAAAATTAATGAATTAAATAATGCAACTAATGAAGTTTTAAAACTCGTAAAATCAGAAAGTAAAATCGAAAACGATTTAATTATTATTTTGAAAAGCAAATTAGAATTGTTAAAAGAGGAAATAATAAATATTGAATATTCGATCCATTGGGCCAAGGCCAATATTATTAATTCATATTTGTTGTCAAACTACGAAATATATATAGTAAGAGACATTTTTGATAAAGAAAGCATTCCATATTTAAATATAGACGAAGCTCTCGAATTTGCTGAAATAAAAATAGCAACAAACGATGAAACTATAATTTATATTGTTAGTCTACCGGAAACAAATACAGAACTCTGTAAGAATATTATTATAAAACCAGTAAAGAACAAAAATAAAATAAATAAAATTGAATACAATTCTATCTTACAATGTACCAACAGAATATTTGGAATAAAATTACAATGTAAATCATATAATAAGTTATCAATTTGTCCCAACGACAACTTAATAGATATAAGTAACACGTCATGTATTCCTAACATGATGAATAATCGTATGCCAAGCTGCACGGTGGTAAATAATCAACATATCCCCGAAATCGAAGAAATAACAACAGGACTCCTATTCTTGAACCAATTTAATGGATCAGCGACAATTAATAATGAAATAGTTACGCTTAAAGGCACCTTCTTGATACGATATCACAACGCATCCATTACAATTAACAACAGAACCTATGCATCAAATGAAATTAACACCTATGCTCCATTGCCCGCCTTATTACAACCAACATCGACATTACAGAAATTTGAAGAAATTCTATCATTGGAAATGATGAAAGAACTCAATGTCAACAACACAGAACGCATCCATTTATTAAACTCACATAAAAAAATCGCTTTTGGAACCAATATCGCATTGACTGCCGCAATAATCTTATTACTTATATTCGCAGGAATAAAGATAATATCACGAAGAAAATCAATAAAGGTTCAAATTAATCAGCCAATCAAGGATGATATTAAACTTTCAAGATCAACTATAGAAGGACTCAACAAATTATTTCCACAAACAACAGGGTCAAACGAGGACGTTTGAATTTAGGAGGGGAGGTGTTAACACATAAATTATTAAAATCAACAATATAAGCCAGACGTAATCGGACTCTCTGCATCCGCCGAAAGCGAGTTCCCATACTTTTTGCTGACACGGCACACGCGCCGTCAGTACGTGGGCAGCGACGATTCAAGCAGCAGCTGCGGCGACGCTAAGTTATATTTAATTATTATAAAATTTGTTAAGTTAGTCTTTTAAGTGCATTCAATAAAATAAGGAGTTCAGCTCCCAAAAAATATTTTTTTTAATAAAAATTAACTAAAGTTAATTTAACTTATATACATAGTGACTGCCACTTGGATCCATAGTACCTGAATACTAAGATTCATTATCATAACGTGTACAACTCAGGAATAAGCATAATTTCTATAAAGTGGGAGTGTATATAGTGCGGCCATGCCCATTTTTTATACATTAGCCGACAGTATTTATATAAACTAAATTACTAAATCTAAGTCTTCTACGGCAAAAGCCGTCTGATATAAAGCATTTTTACTTATTTGTGGACGGTGAAAGTGAGCGTGACAAATTTTTTTTTTTTTTTGCTTGTAGGCGATAGAGCCAATTTGGGTTGTATGGGAGGTATCACACCCCCTTGTCCAAGCAACACCAAACTTCACAGGAAGACTCTCAGAATGTTGCTTCAGTATACCTAAAAATTTCATAAAGATTGGTTCGGCGGTTTTAGAGTCTATACGCGATATACACACAGACCCACATATATACATCCATTTTTATATATATAGAAGAAGAAGATTATCAATTTTTCGATGGTAAGACAGTTTTTAACTAAATTCATTTTTTAAGCATTTATTAGGCTATAATCAACATGATCAAAATAATTTGATTGCATTGACTAATTTTAAATTTTTACTCAAAAATATACCTCGGAACTAAGATATTAAAAAAAAAAAGAATGACCACATTTCTTTTTAAACGCTAGAAATAGTAATTATTATAGTCTATAAAGAAATAAGTTAAGCTTTTTATAAAGAGATGAGTGTTAAACTTAAAGAACTTTAAATTAAGAGTGAACACTGAAGTTGTAATAAACAATTATAATCGCGATTTAAATTGTTTTACTTGTGATTGTTTGGAGTAGATTTATTCTACTTTCAAAAAATATTTCTTCGATAACATTTAACAGCAAAGTCCTTTTAATTAATCTATGACGAAATCGTGATCCATTAAATGTGTAATTACAAATAAAAAAGATGGATCCTTACTGAGCATTAACTATTTATATTTATTATTTATTTTATTATTTATAGTGGAAAAACGAATTTATTTTCTTTTGAAATGCAGACATTTCTAATATCCCAAATAAAAATATTGTCAACTATATACTGTACCCTGTAATAAACAAACCAACCCGGTATAATAAAACCGTTACAGGCAAACATTTTATAATTTTTTTATACATATATTATAAAAATTTTTAAAAAAATAATTTGAATAATTTGAAGTTCCAATGACCCACGAACTAGTTCCAAAAATATACCAAGTAGAACCTATTTGTCAAAAAAAAATCATAAATTTTTGTCTAAGAAGTCCACAAAACTCAAAACATAAACCTTTTGTTAATTTTTTGGGGCCAATTTTAATTTGAATATATTTATATATAAACTTTTTTAAAATTCTTTCTAACTCTAGACATCGATAAAAATATAAAAACATTTTAATGGACCTAGAAGAACAAAAAACACTCATCTCCTGGTTAAGTTAATTAAGGATCTTCAATGCAATAAACAATTTTAGCATTTATGTATGTCAAAGAAAACTTACATCTGTCCAATTTAGAAACTGTTTCTCCAGCGAATATTTGTCATCTCTAGCATTTCGTCGAGAAATTCCGTGTTTGTATATATTATCGGTTCCACTTGTGCCGGAAGCAACCGCTTCGGTACTGTTAATGATGACTGATTCAATAACACGAGCAGCAATTCTGCTCTGTAATTGCGGCTTGACTGCGATCATTTCGACAATCGTGATATTCAAATTGATGCGAATCATGTAATTAACAGCAAATCCAACAAACACCAAATGCCAGAGAACTGTGCGGGCTTGAAGAGATAAATAAAGTGTTTTGAGATTATTTTATTTGAACTTATTAAAAGAAAAATCAGGTAAATATTAGGTCTGTTTCCGTACACAATGTCGAGTAAAGTTCAATGTGGGAGAGTAAAATGAAATTTGAGAATAGTGCCAAAAGTACGGAAACGACTTCTAGCTAGTTTCAAGCATGAAAACAGCTGATTACCTATTAAAAGTAAACAGCGCCAATTTTAACTAGATATTTTATATTTAATTATATCTATTAATATTTATTGATATATAAAAAGTTGTAAATTTCTTTTTTATCGCACAACATAAGCAAACAACAAAAGACATAAGTTTGTTCTTCTTGATGCTTATTGTTCTTATGCAGCTGGAACAAATTTCTTCTAGCACACTTCGAGCAACTTCTTCCAGCTAGAAAAACTACGGAAACACGTTCTATAATACACAAAGAACTTGATTATCTCACTATCTGTCTTAAGTAAAGACCGGTAGGTTAAAACACTGATCCATACATTTACTCTTCATTCATTACTAGAGCATATATTTTATCCGATCTATTTTCAGTATTTTTGTTGTTAAATTTTTAATTATATAATCCACACACATTTTAATTGGATAACTAAAGTGGACCGAAAATAATTGCGACCAAAGTGATTAGTAAGATATTGAAAAACTTGAGGAATAAAACTCAACTTGAGATGACAATAGATTGAGAATTTTTTTTTATGATACCAACTCTTTGACAAGTTGTTTTCTTATGCCTTTCTTTAATAACTTTGACGATTTCATGATAACAAGTATGTTCATTTTAATTGATTTTGTTTTGTTCTATTTTTGCAAACCAAACAATAACTGACAATAAGCAAATTTAAAAAAAAAATTTCATTAAGTTCTCACCTTCAACCATTTTGCAAAGTAAGATGTCCAAATTCTATTATCAGAATTTAGTTTTCATGAACCGTTTTTTTATGAGTTGCATCGAGCAGAATTGGTGCAGTCTTTTTCTTTAGAAATGTAAGTGAATTGCTTTCAATAAAAATTTCTCAGCGCAAAACGACAACAGCCGTTCACGTTTATTAGATTACGTGTTTTAATATGTTTCTATTTGCCAAAAGTAGTTAAAAGATTTGCTCGGATTCGAAAGTTTTCCCTAACTTTATAGGGCAATTTGAAATAAGTATTGTGTTGAAGTACGCCCGTGAACTTAACGTCTCGCTGTCTACGGATCTACAACTAGAATGCGAATTGTAGATCTTCGAGCAGTCATGTCAACGACTTATGTCGGCCAGTGAATGTTTCTGATAAGCGGATTTTCCTACACGCTTCGCCCACGAATATAGCAAAATCGTGCAAAGTTCTCACTGAGAAGCTGTTAGCATTGATTAAAGGTTGTTATCAGAAGAGAATTCTTAATGATAAACAATGTTTGATTTTTTACAGTATAAAGCCATGGCGAGTACAAGAAAACACGTAAAAGTACACTCTTGTGATTAAGAAAATTTTTAGTATGATTTTCTAACATGTCTACTCAAAAAAGTGAAATACTTTTTATATACATACCTACATTATTCGTCTAATTTAAGTTGTATTGTGTAAACCATGAATTAAAGCAAATCCATCGGAAGTATTCGGCTGCATTGGTTAAAGCATGACTATGAAACCTTACCCAAAATAAAACAGAACCGGCGATTTTAATTGGCAATAAAAGGAGTTGTTTTGAAAACCTATGCACAATAAATAAAATATCATTTAAATTTAAAGATTAACAAAGTATAGTTTATTACATTCTTCGGAATCTGAGACGAACTGCATCCTTTGTGCCTGTTGATACCAGAATAAAGTTAGTTATCCAGCTTATAATGCCTATAATTTCGTATTCAGAGGTGGTTTACAGTAATCCTGATTCTAGGTCTAGACATAAGTTACAACTTGCATTTAATAGCGCAATAAGATACGTAAATGGTCTTAAAAAATTGGACCGTATAAGCCATTTGAGCAATCAATTACTTGGTCGCAATATTTTCAATTATTTGAATGCTAGAAATTGCATTTTTTTACACAATTTGATTAATACACAAACTCCTGTATACTTATTTAATAAACTCCAGTTTTGTAGATCAACAAGAAACATGAACCTCATAATCCCTGTCCATAAATTTCTGAACTCTAGCAGATTATTTTTCGTGAACGCCATCAGAATATGGAATTCGTTGCCTTCATCAGACAAATGTATAACGAATAAACGCAAATTTAAGTATGAAATCTTCAAAATTTTCTCTTAATACTATCTTTTCTTTCTTTTCGTTAAAAGTGATATATATAGAGTCATGTCTTATAGCATCATGTGTCTATGTTATAATCTTCTCATTAATATTTTCTAATTATAATTTTTTTTATTTGATAACAACTTGTTGGATATTAATTAATTGCTTCTTAATTTAATTTAATATGAAATTTTAGTTTAAGTTTTATATCTTTACTTTGTTTAACATATAACTGTTGTTTATAACTCGTTGTTATTATGCTTGTTATTCTTACTGCATTCAAAAGACTGGTCTTATACGTGAACACTATGTTTAACTAAATAAATAAATAAATAAAATTACAAACAAAGAATTTATAACAAAATATCGACCCATAATCACCAAATTATTGTAAAAGTGCTTGAAAAGACATAAAAAAATGGTAACAAAGTTAGATTCATTACAAAAATCAAGTTTACACACATAATGATGGCACCCGGGGCGGAAAATGGAACAAACTGTAGGTCTGTTTCCGTACTCGATTGTAGTAACTTGCAATGTGATAGAACGTGTTTCCGTACTTTTACCAGCTAGAAGAACAAGCTTAAAATCGCTCTCTCTCGAGCTCGAAAGTTACTCGAAGTGTGCGAGAAGAAATTTGTTCCAGCTACATAAGAACAAGCATCAAGAAGAATAAGCATTAAGAAGAACAAGCAAATGCCAATTTGTCGTTTGTTGTTTGCTTAAATATAAAAACATATAAATAAATATAAAATATCAAGTTAAAATTGGCACCGTTTGCGTTTGTAACAAGTTAAAATTGGCGGTGTTTACTTTTGATAGGCAATCAGCTATTTTCGTGCTTGAAACTAGCTAGAAGTCGTTTTCGTACTTTTCACACTATTCTAAAATTTAATTTAAACTTTACTCGACTTTTACTCGAAAATCGAAACAAACCTTTTAACACAGAATTCACACACTTGGCACTGTTCTTAAAAAATTTTTATTGGAAATGCACAAAAATTTCATGCTCAAGTTTAGAATTCTTCGTTAAAAAGCTCACATTTAACCTGCAGTTCAGTGCCTTTTAGACTCCGGAAGATTGTGAATACAAAGCTATTATAAAGGGATTTTTTAGAGGGACAGAGCTTTTTTTTGAAATAAGACACAAAAAAATTAATGAAATGGCCAATCTTAGGCTATATTAACTCGCATATTTTATGGCATCTAGTGTTTGAGAACAATTTCGGGCATCGTAAGGTAACCTCCACTGCGTTTTATGAAGACCATCTTGTCGGTCCAATTTTGCACCACTTTTTTGTGCGTAGTGGGCCTTATCTCGCCAATAACGCCTAAATGTTGGTTTCCAATCATAGCTGGTTAGTCGTAGCTGGATTATCAGCATAGATTAGTGTATTGACGTACCTCCGCAAAAAGTAGTCGAACGGAGGCAAATTACATGACATAGGTGTCCAACTGACTAGCCAATTTCTTGATATGATTCGATCACCAAAGGTTCGTCCCAGTAAAGTGATGATTTCACTGTATTGCGTGTTGCACCGTCTTGCTGGAACCATTTAGCAATTAGACGATCAATATTCACGGAACCAAAAAGTCGCGAATAATTTGCCTGTATCGCTCACTATTGACAATAACATTGGCTCCATCTTAAGTTTTCCCTCATCTCACACACACACCTCCACAACGACGATGCACAGAGGGCGAAGCGGCCAATCTAGCGGCGCTTAATTCAATTTTTGAAGTATTAATTTTTTGTATTTTCTATATTGTAAAATAGTAATTACTACAGTAATTACTATGGTATAAATTACTATAATTGAGTAATTTTTTTTTGTATTTTCAATTACCAATATTTATTTGTTACAATATACACAGTACAATATATATTGTTACAATTACAATATATATTTCTATGATATATAAAATTACCTATTGAGTTTATGGATAATTTTTGTTTTGATTTTACTTACAGATTCGAACAGCTGCTCAGTGTTGCGTCTAGAACAAGTTAGCTGAACAAAATTATTTCTTTGTGTTATAGACGGGGATATAGAAGGGGAGGGGGAGGGGGAGGGTTAATACCTAGTAGACCTTTTACATCTCCTCCTTTACCCACAAATTTCAATTTTAACAGAGCAATAGAAGGCTATATTGCAGACGGTATTAGTCGTAATAGACTTAATTTTGGTAATTTAGTTCGTATAGTTACTGTTGGCAAATGCACCAAAATTGGGCGTGGTCGAAATATCTATACTCCCATTTTTCTGAAATTAGTAAGATTGACTACTGGGCCGATAGCAGACTATTTTCGAGCACGAGATGGTTTATAAGAAATATATTTCACGTTCTTGTATATTTTAAACACAATTCCTCCATTAACCTCTGAGCTTTTAGCCAAAAATCGTTCTTTTGATTTTCCACAAGTGTTTAATTTTTTTGTAATTTTGCGCAAAACGTTGACATTTTAATTTTAATTTTTCTTACTGTCTCCCTGAGCGTCATAAAAAAAAAATAGGTGCGAATATGTGCGAAAAGAGAATGGTATTGAAAGAAAGAATAAAAATATAGCTTTCATACAAAAATACAACAAAGGTGATAACCGGTGGATCACAGTAAGTTCTACTCTCCAAAACATAGCAATTTAAATAGAATATTGTAACTTTTAATATAATTTTAACTCGACTACTTATATCCGACTACCTGTAACCGATTTATTTGCGTCGCTTTGTATGGCTGCTTTGAACTGTCAAAGTATATTTTGACAAGGGAACAAGCTGATGGTAAAAGTAAAATTTACCATGGATGTGCCCAAGCAATTGTTCTCAGCAATTTCATGGGATAACGCTAAGTATTTATGGTGTCCTATACTAACGTATCATTGATCCATACAAAGCTTCTTATAGTGTTTTTCTTTGGGCTTGGGAACTGCAGCTGGCATCAAAAGAATAGAAGAATCGACATACATCGGCTTGTGTGTTGTTGGGGCCGGCAGACACATTTCCATGCACTTGGAGTCTACAGTAAGCATCGACTCTGCTTTGCCCGCTGTGAGAGTACCGCCAAGAGCAACCTTAGCTGCTGCGTTGATACAGCCGGCCGCATCCCCAAAGAATTTTCTTTGGGATTGGGAACTGCATCTGGCATCAGACGCGCTCGTTTCGCAGCGTCTGGCGGCTTAAAAAAATCACTTGGATTAAAATGTTTTTCACAAACATTTGTGAAAAAAACACACCGCATGCGTCGTTCCATATACGTCGTTTTCTTTCATCTTTTGAAGCATTAAAAAGGTTGCAATCACTTAAACTATGTTTGCAAATCGCGCACGATCTTTTGCCCATTTTACTAATTCACATATTTTGTTAAAATAAATCACAATTTTTATGTTTTAAACAAAACGCACTTAAACGCACTTTACCGCTCTTGAACAAATCACAAATTAATTATATTTCAATAAAGTTTGTCTGTCCGCCAATTAATATTTTCAAACAGCTGATTTTGACATTATACATACGCCATTGTTATTGTTTTGTAGCCGTAGAGAGCGTGATTCTAATGCACCTACCTTATAATTGTATCATGGTTTGAATACTGAATAGTTTTGCTCAATAACTCTCTGATACTCATAAAGTACTTGGAGCCATGGGAAAATTTCCACGTTACTTACGAAGCTGCTAGCACGACATGTTGGCGGGGAAGTACAAGAGCATATGAAGTTAAACAAGCAGTTCGCAGAAAGCGTCGCGGACAAGCAATAACTCAGAACTTAAAACGTAAACACAATAATACATGCGTACGTGTGTATTTAACGCGCTTAACAGCCCAGCGGTCACAAAGGACAGATATGTCGAACAAATTAGATTTGCTTTTAAATCAGTCAAGAATCTCACCGATAAGGCCAATTCTGAGAGAAAAAATTAATCAATTAGAACAACAATTAATCTGTTTATAATTTTTTTTTAAAAAATATCGAACATGGAAATCATTAATTTACTTTATTTTTAAGTGTTCCTTAATTTTTTAAATTTCGTTTATATATTTACCCTTACCTTATATATTATATTTTGTAATAAAATAGCAAACATTAAACAAATCGTCACTCGTTCGTTTTATATGTTTTCATAATTGATGAACTGAAGAAAAAGAGCAACTCCGAAACGTTGGGGAGAGTGATTTTTCTTACATTTTTACATAAAAAATGTAATTTTTTAATTTAAAAAAGTGATTTTTTAACTAATTCACTCAGGTATGAATTTTTAGAGGAATATTCTTGGGGATATTCAGGCCTGAATTTACGCTATAGGACAGCAGCTGTCACGTAAGTATGGCATTCAAATTGGAAAAGGAAATCAAGAGGTGTGCTCAGGTCTTAAAGATTGCACTGATTCAGACGTATTTTAACCGCTGCACATTGGTACAAATGGCAGGAGAAAGTGGCCGAAATTAGAAGACGACTTCGTATCTACATGAAATTTGGTACCTATAAGTTTTTGGGTCGCAAATCACGAATCTGGAGTTCAAATTAAAAAATAATAATCCAATGAAGATCCAATAATGATCCAATATGGCGTCCATGTAGGTGTAAAATTCTCCAATATACCTCTAATTTAGCTTAGATTTTGTTCGGGGTAGCTAATCACGAATCTGGAGGTAAAACTTTAAAACTTAAAAAAGCTGATCCAATAAGGCGACCATGTAGTGCAAAATTCTCGAATATGCATACCTCCAATTTAACTGATATTTGGTTCTTAGAGGTTTTTAGGGAAGAATATGGAGGACAAATTTTAAGATTCAAAATGGCAGATGCAATATGGTATTAAAGCGCAAAATTATTAAGAATCACTCCAATTAAGTTATGGTACTTACGGGTTTGCGGTGTCGGCAATCATTATTCTAAAGTAAATAATTTCATTTTATAAATGTGAACACAATTTTATATTGGATTTTTAAAATTGAGATGTTGAAAATAAATTAATGCAGAAGGAAATAAAAATTTTATAACAATATTCTTTATGTTTCTTCTATTGAATCTAATTGTATTCCATCCAGAATATTTCGAAAATCGGCCTCTATTTCATAAATATCATCCTATTCAGAAGGTGATCTATCTGTATCAATTTCTTGACTCATAAGAAAAGCCTCATTAGATGTTGTTGCAGCTTTTCAGTGGTACCCTCACAACATTATACAGATATTACTTCTGTTGGAAAATTCAATCGCTGACAATGCTGAATTCGTTTTTGAAGAGAAATGCTTGAAATAACGGGATCAGAAATATTCATTGCTCTGTTAAAAACATCTGTTAAGTTATTAATACGACTGTTTCTTCAAGAATGATGAATTCTATCAGACTTGTAAATTTTATTTCGTGATTAAGCTGCATCTTCACCAAAAAATCCAACTGGCAGGACTGTATTTTCCATTATTTGCCTGGATTAGCTATCATTGGCAACTAGGGATATTTTTTCATTATAATATTAGCAGTTTCGAAGCAAAAATTTTTAAATTTCTCTTAATTCAAGGGGAATTTGCAGAATAAACAAAGTAGAATTGTTTTCAATTTGAAAATCAATTCAATATCAATACCAGTTACTTCAGAAAATAATTTGTGTTCCTCAAATGCACGCCGAGCAGTATTACCGTCATTACTGCTTCCAGAACTGCCAAATTGTGGTTTGTCCACATGAAGACTAAGATTTTGCCAAAAAAGTGTTTGGATCGAAGTTTTTCGTTTTAATACTCTCTTTTGATCATTCTTATCCCTGATCTGCCACTTTTTGTCATCAATTTTGTAACTAGTGTGAACAATAAAATCAAAAAATCGTATCCAGCAGTGTAGTGGACTTACTCCAAATTTTAAACTATTTTCATTTGGCTGAAATCGAATGGACTTAAAGTCTTTAACACTCATGAAATCTTTTGGAGTACATCCACACATAGGACAATATTAAGTTGATTTGGTGTTTGTAAGAGCGTTTAACACTTTTCCATCAATTACAGGTAAGAACATTTGGTATTTAATTTCAAATACTCTTACTTTTGTTCAGTTTTACAACGAAACACTTTAGCATATTTTTTTTTCTGTTTCATATCATCGTCTTCTTTTAATATGGTTTCCTTTGTTTCTTTAGCAAATTCTAGTTTTAATGGATGTCAGAACGGTATAACTGTATAACTGTATAACTGTATAACGGTATAACTGTCGTTGCAAAAAGAGATGAATCAGAATCTTTTGAGCAGCACGGTTCTGAAAAATTTAGTTTGAAGCTTGCTTAACATGTAGAACTGTCGAACCCTTAACTCAAGATAAATGTTGCCATTATATTTTACCTATCCAGAGTAGATATAACGTCGTATTGTAGTTCTACTATTCTTGCGGCTGTATGATTAAGTAGCGTTTCTAAAGATACTTTTGCGATTTTATCTGTCACAATTATGCCTTCGAGTCGACATGTTTTTTTTAATTTGTACAACATTATTATAATGAGGGTAAAAATTACAATTTCTCTTCTTGTATATTCTTCGTATATTCAAATACTGTTCTTTGGTAAAATTGTTGCCCAGAATAAATGCCAATGCCTCAGAAGGGGAACATGCTCTAGGTTCCTTTTCATCAACTTTCAATACTTTTCTTTTTTCGACGCTCTACATGGGCTGCTGATACTTTTTGTTAGAACTGCCGCCAAATCATTACATCCTTTCTTACGAGCTGACTGACTTGCTGCCATCACCATTAAATTAGTTTCATTATTGCAAACTTTACATAACTCTGCAGCAGATTTTCTCTTTGATCGATCTGATTTATCAGCAAATGGTAGAGGTTTACGTCCTGCTGCAGATTTGATCACATTTTTACACTTTGTTATGAATGTTTCCTCCTCTAGTCAACTAGCATATTTTTCTTTAAATCGCTTAAGGCGGTCTTCTCATTCAAAACCTGTTTTTTGGACCCTTTTTAAAAAAATTCTTATTTGAAAACGCAAAGAATAATTGAAAACTTTTTTTATTTATTGTATTACAAAAGGTTCAAAGTAAATAAAAAAATTTTTTTTGCCTCGATACGTGGGCTGTTCAAAAAGTAATGAGACTTCAAAGTTGGTGGCGAAAAAAAAAGGTGTCGTCACGGCGGCCACGATTCCGGGTCTCCGGAGCGTCTGAAATGAAAAAAAACGGGGTTATAATCAGTATAGATGTAATTCTCGGGTGAACCTCAAGCTTAATTTTGTGATTTTTTTGACAAAATGGCGGCCATTCAAAAAAAAAAATTCAATTTCGGGTTTTTTTTTGTAGTTTAGTGTAAAAAAAAAATAGTAAAAAATTTTTTAAAATTATGGTCGAGGTTCACCCGAGAATGGTGACAATTCTGCGTCGATTCCATTTTGTTTCATGAAAATCGGTTCAGTTGAACTGGAGATATCATGGCCGCCAGTTCGAAAAACGTGGGTTCGAGATAAACGCGTTTAAAGTTTGAAGTAATTTTTTTGGGGAAAAAAAAAAATCAAAAATGTTTAAATGCAGTTTTAAAGAGCTGACAATTTTTACTTACAAATATTAGTCGGCGATGCCAGCTCCATACAGGCCACCTTTCTCTTTTTCTTAGAAACTGCTTTCTGCTGCCCTCTCTGCTCTGCGAGCCGTTCTGCCAGCTTTTGATGATGCCGCAGCTCGAGTCTCTGATCGGTTCAATCTGTCTTCATTGCGAGATAGTGCGTATTCGTATGCGTTTTTGCCAATCGCAATACCCATCAAACCCATAATTTTAAGTATGGGTATAAAACCGTCGTTGAAGAGGCACGTTGCAATGAAATTGGCCACTTCGATGGTGCGTGCGCCTGAGTTGATGTGTTTGGGCGAAAGTGACCAAAGAACAGAATTGTAGGACTCATTGGAATTCTGAGTTTCAGATCTAAGGCATCTTTCAAGCAAATTATCTGCCGACAGCGCTTCGTAAGCTGGTTTTATTACCTCCATCACCTTCTTGTCCATCAGACCTTGCTTCACAAAAAAGGCTGTATCTTCTAAAGTATTTCGAATTTCTAAAAATCCTTTTAGGGGCATATTCACAACTACCCAAGCTATAAATAAATGCAAAAAAACAAAGTTGAAAAAAAAAGTTGCTCAATGAGAAGACCCCCTTAACAATTCAATTTACTCTTACCCATCTCAGAAAAATATTCTTGGAAAGCAAACAAGAGATCTCAATGTCCTCTTCGAAAGAATCCAAAATTTCAATCAAAATTACTACTGAAAAATATGCATGCCGATGGCAGCATCAGCAATGACCGTTAGTGCATGGTGAGGAACTACATTCTGTACGAGGTGACCTTACTTTAACAAAACACAACGGATCTAGACATGGGAGTCAAAAAACATCCCCCTAATCCGGCATAGCCCGTGTCCAGTAGGAGTGTTTGCAGTCGGGGCCAACAAGACTGTATTCTAGCGGCGCACTTCACTGGTACCTGCCCGCCCCAGTGAGTAACTATGGGCTTACCGTGATAGTGGGGGCTATGTTACGGTGGACGGTTCTTTTCCCTACACTCATGGAATTTATACGGAAATCCAAAAAACACCCAAAAAGGAAGGGTGCGCTGAGGGGACGAGCCCCAAAGCGGTGGAATCCCAAAAGGATTTAGCCGTGGAAGGGTGCGGGAAGCCGCAAGGTAACCTGCCGTGCCTGGTGGACAATAAAACTCCGAAAGGAGTGAAGTTGTCAGCCAGTCCAGTCGAAGCTGCAGCGCCAGGGAACGCTAAGTCCGAAGCGGCTGTTAGCTCTTCGGCAAAGGATGGGCCAGGTGGACATCCTGTAAAGGTTGACAGCCTTCCACTTAGAGAAAGGACGATGGAAGCTGGTGAACGACCCTCAAAAGTCGATAGCCAGTACCAGGAAAACCTTGTGGTATGTCACCTCAATCTACACCGTAGTATGGCAGCATCAGCAATAATGATACGTTGCATTGAGGAGGATGGAATTCACATAGCAATGCTTCAAGAACCATGGATTCTTCACAATAGAATAAAAGGTTTCTCAGAGCGAAAAGCCAGGCTGTACCAACCGGTAACAGATGGCAAGCGGAGGATTTGTATTTTGGTGAGGTATGGTATACTAGCGGTACATATGCCACACCTATGTTCCCCGGATCTCTCCGTTGTGAGAATCGGGGATGGTGCAGGTGCTTGTATGGTATCTATGGTATGGTAGCTTCAGCGTATCTTCCTTACGATTCTCCGAACCAACCACCTTCGAAAGAGGTGGAGAATCTGGTAAAGTACTGTGAGGAAATTGGAGTGATCGGAGACATCACATTGGAGTGATAATAGGATGTGATGCCAACGCGCACAATAGTGTGTGGGGAAGCACCAACAACAATGACAGAGGAGAGCAATTGCTTCAATTTATGGAGAGATACAATCTGTTGGTAGCAAATAGAGGAGCACAGCCGTCTTTCGTTGATGTCCCTCATTTGCGGAAGGACTCTGAAGAGAATAGAAGACTGGAGGGTCGTGGATGGGCTAACCATGTCTTACCACAGATCCATTCAGTTTGAATTCAAGTACCGAATCCGACGCCAACGGAATAGCAAGAAGGTCAGGATTCCTAAGAAAACAGATCCTGTGAAATATAAGGCGATGTTGAGGGAAAAACTGACCCAAAAAGCTATAAAAGTACCAGGGAATACAGCGGAAGTGGAAAGCTATGTCAAACATCTTAGAATACCTGAAGAAGAAGGTTAGGAAGGCCTTCAATCTGCACATGAGAGGGGGTACCCCAGAAGTCGTGGAGAGACTTCTGCTCTGGGATGGAAACTATTTCGGAAGCATGTAGGCTTCAGAAAATGGTTTCAAAAGATTCATTCTCCACAGTGAAAATGATCCGAAAAACGGATGGAACCATGGCAGAGAACTTAGAGGATTCGATGCAAGTTCTGATGGAGGTGCATTTTCCTCGATGTTTTAGGACCCTTTAAGAAAGGGATGCACAGTGTTGACAGACAAGAAGCCAAAAGAATGATCACTATAGACGGGGTGAGTAGTGCTATACGCTCATTTGCTCCGTACAAAACATCAGGGATAGACGGTATATTTCTGGCTATAATGCAGTGGGGGGAAGATCTCATTACACATAGGCTGTGCGGTATATTCGTTACTTTCTAAGCGACTGGGTACGTCCCGAGAGTTTGGAGAGAGGCAAAAGTTGTCTTTCTTCCGAAGCCCGGAAAAAAGGATTATACGGAGGCGAAGTCGTTCAGACCGAAAAGCCTTACGTCTTTCCTCTTGAAAATGAAGGAAAGAGTGATGGTTGACTGTCTTGAGAGCAGTTCGCTGATGCATAATCCTCTGAGTAGATGCCAACATGCGTATAGAACAGGTAGGTCTACGGAGAGTGCTCTTCACGAATTAGTAAAAGTTGCTGAAAAGGAGCTGTTTTCAGGAGTCATTGCGACGGCCACATTTATTGACATCGAGGGTGCTTTCGACAAAATATGCTTTGGAAGGCTGCGGTAAGCCCTGACAGAGCGCAATGTAAGCCCAATGATAGTAAATTGGGTAGACAATATACTCAAGCACAGGGCGGTCAACATGCAAAATGGTAGAGTCAAGACTAGAGGTAGAGTAAGTAGAGGATGTCCACAGGGCAGGGTGTTATCGCCAACCCTGTGGAACATACCTGTGGACTCACTACTGTTTAGGCTGGATGAATCGGGCATACACACGATAGGGTATGCAGATGACATTGCGTTGGTGGTCTGTGATAAGTTCATTTACACCATCTCAGACATCATGAAGACAGCACTCCGAATGGTGGAGGAGTGGTGTCGAGAACAAGGCCTTACCGTAAGCGCAGGAAAATCAGACAATATTGTCTTTACTAGAAAGAGGGCAGGTCTGAGGAGAGAACCACTCAGACTTTTTGGAGCTGAAATCAACATGTCCACGAAAGTTAAATATTTAGGGGTAACCCTTGATAGCAAACTGAACTGGAACGAGCATGTAGAAGATAGGATTCAAAGAGCCAAGAAGGTTCTGTTTCATCATAGACGCTTTTGTGATCTCAAATGGGGGCTAAGCCCAGAGTCTATGAAATGGGTCTACACTATGATGGTTAGACATGGCATCACGTATGCTTCGGTGGTTTGGTGGACAAAAGTCAGTCAAAAAACCATTAAGAAGAAGCTAGACAGAGCCCAATACTCACCACTCCAACAAACGCAATGGAGGTTCTGTTAGGTATGCTGCCTTTGGATTTAGAAATAAGGAAAGCACTAACAGCCCTCAGGATCTTGCAAAATGCTACGTGGCATGGATCAACGGTCCTACATGGTCATATGCGCATCCTTGATATTGTACATAGAGATGTCAGGGAGACGGGTATGCCTATGGACGGAAGGCAGAGAGTAAGGATAACAGAAAAATGTTATAAAACTCCTATAACAGATGGATTCATCTGTGAAGAAATCGCTGGTAACGATATCAGTATATTCACAGACGGCTCTCTGATGAATGGCAGAGCCGGGGTAGGCGTTTACTCAGAAGAGTTGAGCCTATCCTGTGTACTGAGGTTAGGGAGGTTTGTGTCTGTGTGCCATGCGGAAATGCTTGATGTGGTGCATGCACTGGACCACCTATTGGGTCGAAAGCTCAGTTCAGTGCAAGAGTGTATGGAAAGAGAACGGAGAACAAATATGACCCATTACCCAATAGGCCATGAAGCTAGGCCTCTTCTAATGAAGGCGTGTATTTACTGCTACTTTTTGCGGTAAGACACATGACTTCCTCGCTGCTTCTGCGAGCGCTTCGATGAGGCCTCATTTTTCGCTACCCAGGGCAGTACAACAAATATATTTTTCCTACAAAAACTGGTTCTGCTTGTATTTCAGGGTTATTTTTTATTAGTTCAAAAATACTGAATAATAATCAACGTCATGACTTAGAAATATTCTTAGCTGACAAAAATATGTAAAATAAAATAAAATCACAGAATAAATTTGTAGGTATACATAAAAAGAAATAAAAAAAATTTTTTTTTAATTATTTTGGTGAACCTCTTCTTTAAGCCATTCTTAAGGAGTGCTTATAGCATTCCTCTTTAAAGCAGGGCCTGAAGGCCTGAAAAATTTTCTCGTTTCATATAAAAAAGAAACTATACTTGGATATGAGTGCGGAAGCACTTCGAAATCCATATAAAAGCCTCCAAGTAGCACTTCCAACTACTGCCATTGCCGACTGGGTAAGTGCCTCGACTTTTATGGGGGGAAAAAAGTTCCATTTGTACCCCTCTTAAAATTAACCTTGATGTATCTTATGACGATTCCCAAAATATTTTGGCAATAGCAGAAGCCTCCAGTAAGCTAAGCCTTTTTGCAATAACCTCCAAAAATCATGTTTTTCGTAAATACTTTGGCTAGTGCAATAATTGTAAGAAAAAAGTTGTCAAAAATTATAGGCCTGTAAACGTTCTTCCGATCTGCATCAAACATTTTTGAAAATTTGATGTTAGATTAGAAAAAATGCTGTTTTTCATGCATTTTTTTCAACTTTTTTGAAGAGAAAATCCTTAGGCGACGCTTCGAAGATTTTCAACAGCACTTGCTTCTGTTGCTGGTGGTGGCACTTGGAGAATGTAAGCTAAAACTTTTAAGAAAAAACGAATGCACCGGGAGATCGTTGGCGAACGAAAAAATTAAATTTTGTGCGGAAAACTTAACTTTCAACTTTCACACTGCGTTTCTGTTTCGAAGTGCTTTTTTAAGTTTCTTAACATTTCTCAGCATTTTTTCCAAGGAAACGTCAAAAATTGTCAGCATACGTCAAATCGTTGTCAGCTCAATTGTCTGCCTGACAAAAAATTTTTGATTTTTCTGGCGATCGTCCAACAAATTGGACCATGCGAAAGCATGTTGATCCAACTCGCTGCATTTTTTCATTCCGTTTTGGTCGTCGTACGGTGAACATCGCACCGGTTATTCCAAGCACTTGTGCTATTCACAGTTTAAGTACGCAGGCCTGTTTAATTTACGATTTGTTATTTTTACGCCAACTTACGTAAGCGTATTTTTTTTTGTTGTTGTTTTGCATGCAAACGAAAATACGCAAACACGCGTAAAAAAAATTAGCACTTGGAAGTGTTTTTTGTGTCTCGTATTTTTATGCCCCCTCTACAGCATGTATAACAGGGTTGCAAAATCATTGAATATACGGCAAACATAACTGAGGTGCTCAGTTGCAAAAATAACAAATGCTATAAATACGCTTTGTTAATTTGCGTTCAAGCTGTGATTAGCCCAACTGAATTTTGGATAGAATTTATTAAATTTTGTAAAAGTTTTTCTGAAATATGGAAAGAAAAAATTTAAGCAAACGAAAATAAAGTAATATTGGACAGTTATAAAAGCAGCCAAAAAATTTTTATTTTCATTCCGCCGAAGTACTCTGATTGAGAACTTGTAAATAATGATGTTGTTTCACAAGTTGGATCGTTCAAACGCTTAATCAAATTGTTCCATCCAATTTATCGTACATGTCATCCAATATGTTAGACCATGCGAAAGCCCCTAATAAGCAGCACTTCTTCAGGATTGCCACTTTGGCAAAAGTAAAAAACTGTTGTTTGTTTTTCGATTATTGAATTATTTTTAGGTTGAGTTATTGAGTATTATTTTTAGGTTGAATTATTTTTCAGAATACGATACGAAATGCAGGTCAACACTTTTATTTTAAAGATTTTTTTGAAGCGAACAAATGACATATTAATTGCTATATTTTTTTTTAATAATTTCGCGGATAAGTTGACTAATAAACAAGGTGTGTTATTTTATTTCTTACACCATTGCTTAAAGCGCACCGCAGAGTTTCAAAACAATTGTTTACCACATCTAAAGTAAAAGTAAGTAAATTGTTTTTTATTTCATTTAACACAAATCGATGGTAACCCTTATGATCTTATAACAGCGACAAGAACAGAGCATAAGTTCAGAAACAACCACCGCGTTCCCATATCCCAAATCCCCAACTCACACGACGATTGCCAGTTGCTGGGTGGCGAAATAAAATTTTTACTGAGTTTAAGTTCCAAAAAAGTACTTTTGCTGAAGAAACGTGGTACTTTTTACCCTTATTCTTAACATGTGAATTAATGAAGTAAACAAGAAAAAGCGGACAAGAAAGTGTGCTTTTTAAAAAAGAAATAGGTAAGCATTAATATTAGTCGTGCTTTATGAACATATGAAGAGCCGGTTTTGGTTTTGCATGCAAATCGGATATGGATGTTGGAAAAACGCAGCTATTTAGTTGTAATACCTATAATTTCAAATTCAAATATATTTATGTCTCTCAAACATTTTCTTCAGATAAGATAATTACGGCGGCTTACTCAAGAAATGAAGTAAATTTGCTAATTTCTTTGTTGGGAGCAAAGCGCGAGCTGTGGGATGTGCGCAATCCCAGCTACCAGAACTGAAGCAAGAAGCAGAGTGCGCTTAATTCAATTTAAACACTTATATGCATACCTACATAGTACCTGAGTTTTTTCGAACATCCAAATCAGATTTAGGCGTTTCTTTTCTCAAAAAAATTCTGGTAATTTTTTCTTTCCTCTCTAAGAACTCTGAATTTTTTCTGTTCTTTTCTCGAAAAAATTCTGACCTGTAAATTATATCGTGTTCTTTTCTCGGAAATGTTGACCTCAAAAGTAGAATTTTTGCACTATCTAGATCGACGGTTTAACAATTCTGCTCTCAAATTCTACCAACTGAACTGAACAAAAAAAGCGGCATGTTAGGAAAATGTTAAGCATTATCATTGACATTTCATTAAAGTTTAAGCTTTTTCACGAACGACAAAATAAATATTATAAAAATTGTGATATTTTTATATTTGATACTGACAAATATAAATAGTTGTGTCTGCAATCAATGTTTTAAAAGAGTTTAATAAAGTTTATAGAAAGAAAATATTAGTTCTTTTATTTACATATATTGAATAAGTTTTTTGTAAGACATTTTCGAAGATGTTAGCATTTCTTGTTTTGCAATTTAATTTCTTTGAAGTTTCTCAAAAGTAAACAACAGCTAAGACAACATCAATTGAAAAATGTTCCATTTTTTTTTTTTTTTTATCTTTTCTTGATTTATAAAAGGTTACCATTTATTGAGTTCAGGTCAAAATATAAAAAATTAAAATTTTTAGAAGGCAGAATTTTTCGTCGAGAAAAGAAAATCAGTTAAGAAATCAATTTCACAGCTAGATGGCTTTGTGAACATATGCAAATCGTAATAAAAATTCAATTTGCATTACGATGTTAAATGCATCTTTTCACTGTAAATCGATGTCTAAATGCCATTTGGATGTTTTAATAAACGTGAGTACTATGAAAATAAGCGTAAATATTTTTTTAATGTTAATTTTTAAGTGTCTAGAAAAGACTTAACACTTTTTTATGAATTGAAAGATATTATTTAAAACTGAAAAATGTTACTAAGCATTGAAGAATAACTTTTGTTTTACTTTTGTTGTTTACTGTATATACTTTTGAAATGCTTTTAAATTAGTATTGAGTTTGTTTTTTTCAGCATTGAAGGCTGTTTGTTATTATTAATTTAAATTTTAATTTAAATTATTAAACATAATACATGCGCTAATAACAATATAACAATTTAAAGAACAAGGGAACATTCAAGCAATTTCAGACTGATAAATTAATACCAAATGTTTTTATAGTATGAAATAAAGTGGAGGAGAAAATTTGTTTCCCGTAATCAAAGTAAAACCCGTAAAACAAAGAGCGTAATCCCCAACTCACACGATGATTGCCAATCAAACAATCTACTCGTTTTGTTGTTGCTTTCAATAGAAATCTGTCAAAAGCACTGAGAGCGGGAGCGGATGAACACAGATCAATTTTGTTCAATTTTTGATTGTTGTACATGGCCATTATAGCATTATAAGGTAGGTGCACACCTAAAAAAATGTGAAGTATAAATAATAAACTTTTTCGGGTTTAATTAAAGAACTAGGCTGGAATTTGAATATTACTCCGAAAAGTGTTATGAATAGTTTTTAATAGTTAATATAACATTTTTTCTGAAGAGTATAAGAGTGGGATAGACATGTTAATGTAACTCTGTGCGTGTTAGGTGAGTATTCGTTAGCAAAAAGCTATTTAAATCGGCATGCAGTGTTGACTATAAGCACAAAAAGTGAAAATGGATGCAGAGTGCGACATTTTTGAAGAGGTCGAATTTCTGGACGTGAGCGCCAATTCTGTTGCTGACGATTCGCTAGAGGCTCTATTGGCAACGTGGGAAATGCCCCCATTTATCTTGGATCAGTGCGAAAGTAAGTTTTAATGAAAAACAATTGAAAAAAATTATGAAAATATAAAACACAAGTGATATAAACTTATACTTCCTTTTATGTAGGATACAAACTTACAAAGTCCCATCTTCAAAGGCTGCAAAACGAAGACATAAGCACACTAATTCCAGATGAGCATTTAGCTCTTCGGATTGAGTTTAAGTACGCTCTACAATTGTGGAAACAGGTAACACCTTTATTGAAATACAATTTAAAGCGTTTACTTATTTTACAATTTTACAGTCCACTGAACTTCATTCATTTTTTTCCATACATTTGGCGGCCATCCTTATATATAAATTCATATATAATTAACTCTTTCTACTCTGCTGAAGTGTTAGCCTTACTATTTTCGTGATTGACTGAGAACCATAACGTAAAAGTGTTAGCATGACACCGTTTCTTTATGACTATAACTCTTCATTTTTTGGGTGCAACTCGGAGATAAAAATATGAAAAAGCAAAACATTGGCGTAGGTATAATGTCAGTTTTGACTTTTGCCGTTTGCTCGTTCAGCCATAGGGATGTTTAATTTACATGTAGCCGTATAAATAGATTGAGTACCCAGATTTTATGTGTTGAAATGTAAGAAAAACAAAAACCTACAAATTTAATTTAAGAGAATTGATTGTATTTTGGCTTTGAACGAGGCAAAGTAAAGTTAACATTTAGTATCTTTTCATTCGACTACTTAGTTCATTTGTGCAGTAACCAATTTATTTGTGTCACTATGTACGGCTGCTTTGAACTGACAAAATATATTTTGACAAGGGAAATTGCTGCTGAAAAACATTGAATTTATTCTTTTTTATAGAAATCTGCGATTGTTCGCTTATTTTATCGTTTAAAGCCACGAGATGATACCGCATCTTTCAATAGTAACCTTGCTGTTAAGCAAAAACAGCAGCTGCAGATGCGTCGCGATAGTAAAATATAAACATCCAAAATAAAACTGCCTTAACTACCGTCGGCTGATTTTGACATTATACCTACGCCTTTGTTATTGTTTTATTGTCGGAGAGAGCGTGTCTCAAATGCACCTACCTTATAATTGTATCATGTACATGGCAGCGATCTGAAAAGTGTTGCTGGGTGGCGAAATAAAGTTTTTGCTGAGTTTTTAGTACCTAAACAGTACTTTTGCTAAAGAAATGTAGTACTTTTTACTATAACATAATGGAAAAATCGTTGCATGAAACCCTTATTCTTAACAAGTGAATTAATGAAGTAAACAAAGAAAAACGCGGACAAGAAAGTGTGTTTTTGAAACAAGAAATATGTAAATAGATTAATGTTAAGTTGTAAAACTTATAATTTTAAATTAAAATGTATTTTTATCTCTCATACATTTTTCTCAGATAGGATAATTATGGCGGCTTACTTAAAAGTTGAAGTGAAGTTGCTAATTTCTTTGTTGGAAGCAAGGCGCGAGCTGTGGGATGTGCGCGATCCCAGGTACCAGAACTGAAGCAAGAAAGAGAGTGCGCTAAATTCAATTTCAACACTAATATGCATATTTACATAGTACCTGATTTTTTTCGAATATCCAAATCAGATTTAGATAACGATATACAGTGACGAAATCAATTTCACAAATAGATGACCTTGTGAACATATGCATATCGTAATAAAAATTCGATTTACATTACGATGTTACATTCATTTTTTCACTGTAAATCGATGTCTAAATGCGATTTGGATGTTGGAATAAACGTACAGTGAGTGTCAGCTAAAATCGTACACATAACAAGTAAAGATAACTTGCTGCAGAAAAGCTAGTTTCAAGAGGCAAAAAATAAATTAAAATTTTTTTTTTTTTATTTCTGTGCTTATTATTTTAATACGAAAACAAAATTAAATAACATTTAATTAAAAAGAAAAACGCATTTCTTGTCCACAACTATAAAATTCATCAGTCAATTAAAAACGTACAGTATGCTGTAATTACAAAAAAAAGTTCAAAAAATAAAATTAAATAATTAAGTACTTTATTGGGCCACCTTTTTTTGTGAGCCAGATCTTTTGATCTTATTGGCATGGAATTGACTATGTTGCCCCATTCTGCTTCGAGAGCTTTCTTGAGTTCAGCTGTTAGAATTTTGATGTACTCGTATTTGCTTTTCAAAATGATGCTAAAGATTCTCGATGACATGATTGTCCTGTGATCTTGCTTGCGTTTAAATGACTTTTGGACAGTTATAGAGTATCCACGTTCTTGAATTCAATGAGTTATGTTAAGGATCGCTGTTAGCATAAGGATTAAAATATCTTCGGGTTGCCACGTTTTCAGCACTTGGAAACAAATTTTCTGTGAGCATGTTAATATAGCATATTAACATATTAATATAGCATATTAACATATTAATATAGCATATTGGATCATAATGCCTTAGATGAAAACCAAATTAACGTCTGTGTGTTGGCATGCAGCCTAACACCATCACGGACCCACCTCCATGCTTGATAGTCGGGCGTAAATTAGATGCATACATCTCTTTATTTGGTTTTCTCCACACCGTTCGCTTGTCATCTGATGCAAAGACGTTATATTTTGATTCATTCGTAAAAAAAAAATATTTTAGAAGTCCTGTGGCTTAGATTGCTACCCTCGCGCGAACTGCAGTCGCTTAAGACTATTGCGCTTATTGATATATGGTTTGTTGCGTGCAATGCTGCCTTGGAAATAATTTTTTCGAAGTACTTTTCTGTTCGCTGAATTAGTAACGTTTTCTGCAAACATATTTTGAAGTTATTGTTGATTTTTTATCCCAATATTAGAGGGTGTTTGCTTAATGTCTTAAGTTGTCGCAAGAAAACTTCGATAAAGTCTTTGGAAATCTTAGAAAACAATGTGCATAACGGTATCTATCTCGCGCAATGACGAAAATAAAGTTTTTCGTCAAAATTGAGACAATCTGATCAGCTATACGATTTTAAGTGACACCACTATTTCACGTGTGTCAAGTTGCTGCTATTCTTTAAAAAAACTTAAAAAAGCTTTTTGTAAATTTTTTAACATATTGATAAAATATATTTAACATATTGATAAAATATAATAATTATTTCCCATAATATTGAGCATAGAAACAATTTTTTGGTTAGAAATAATTAAATAGTCAGCCTGCACTTGCTGTACGATTTTAAGTGACACTCACTGTAGGTACTATGAAATAAGCGTAAATATTTATTTTATAATTAAAAGAAATCGTTTAAGACTGAAAAATGTTAAAAAAGCATTAAAGACTAATTTTGTTGTTAACTGTATACATTTTTGAAATGCTTTAAAATTAGTAGGTATCAAGTTTGTTTTTTTCGTCATTGAAGGCTGTTTGTAATTATTAAATTAAAGTTTTAATTTAATAACATAAAAAATACGTTAATAACAAAATAACAATATAAAGAACAAGGGAACATTTAGGCAATTTCAGATAAGCAATCATATTAAATTAATACCAAATGTTTTTATAGTACGAAATAAAGTGGAGGAGGAAAAGTAGTGTATTTCAAAGAAATGTCAAACGCAGCCTGGCGTATCGTGTTAGCTACCAACAATCAAAATTTAAGAGCGTAAGAAAAGTTCATTGATTGTCAATCAAACAATCTCGTGCGATTTGGCTAATAGAAAAATACGCAAGTAGTCCCAATAGGCCGAAACACATAAAAAGTATGCATGTATCGATGCTTTCAAAGCAGGCTTTTTGAAACACATCGCAAGCATTTAAAACATATGTTGTCTGTTAAAATTAGTTTGTTGTACGAAATTGAAAAAGGCGGTGAAAACAAATTAAAGAAATGGACTGGGAAGACAGTTTTGTGGATAATGCAGTCTGAAGCAAATGAGCAATTAAATGCTCTACATTGCCTGTCAATGCCTTGAAGCTTAAAAAAAGTTGAAAGATTGCCAACTTCAAGCATGCATACTGATGCTTCATGCGCGCATGCTTTGTATAAGCGTCACCCCATAAGTTTACTTTTTTTTAACTTGAACGTCAGATGCTTTAATGAGTGCATGCTTTCTATGTTTTCCAGCCTAATAGGGCAAAACACATTGCAGGCATCGCGCATCAAGCATCGCCGAAAGGCTTTGACATTTCAGTTGAATACACAAATGCTTACGGGGCAACACACATTATACTTCCAGGCATGTAGGCATCGCATGCTTGATGCCTGAAGTAGGCAACTTTTCAACTTTTTTCAAGCTTTGAGGCATTGACAGCTAGAAAACAGCTGATTGTGAAAACGTTTATTAGAAAATATTTCAATTAAAATTTAAAAAATGTAGGAATTCGAAGAGCTGCTCATAAATGAGATAAATAAATTCCAATGCATATTCGACAAAAAAAACTGGGGATTTAAAAACAAACTGCAGCGGGAAAAGCTGTAGTAGTAGTTGCAGAAGCTACGAAGTATATAGGTAAGTTTCTGGTTTGCTGTCCGCGAATATGAGCTAACTTAATAGCTAACAAAATATTGAATCACAAAATGTTTTTTGCTTTCAAATGTTTGACAGAAAACACATTTTCTGTTATGACTCTCAACGCGGTTGCTTCAGGCATGATGCATGCTTTTAATGTATTTTAAGTGTGTGACGTAGAACCGTGAAAGGCTTGCGGCGATGCTTGATGCGCGATGCCTGACAATGTGTTTTGCCCTAATGAGCTGTAGGACTTTTGCTTGAGCTATGAGTATTTGGTATGATTTTCAACAACTGGTTTGATGTTAAAGAGTACTTGGTCGTATTTTGACGTTCGATGAGCTGAATTCCTTCTGCTCAGGACCGTCAAACATTGAACTTTGTGTTCTTTTCCGTGGCAAGAGTGCTTCAAGCATAGTGGTGGTTGTTGTTCTTTGATTGTGCACGCTCTACTACTTGGTTTTGCATGAGTAACTACAAGTCGCAAAAACTTGACACGTTGCAGATCTCTGGTGCATGGCAGAATTATAAGGAAGGGCCGACTCGTAGAAGAATGAAGTAGACAGAAGAGAAAATGCCGGCTAGTTGCCAAAATCAGCTGTTCGAGTTTCATTCTGTTCACGTTTCGCAGTTGATTTTAGGTTAGAATTGCTACAAGTTTTCTTGCAAATTTAAGACTTCTTCCACATTTTAGAGTTTTTACTACATTGTGTTTATAATATTTTCACTCAAATTATCACAAATTCAACACACGCGACAGCACAGTTTACAACTTAGAAACAAAATCGTCGTTTTGACAACTAGCCAGCATTCTCATCTTACACCACTCGTTAACGCGTGAGGGCACTAAGCGACTCGGCCCTTCCTTATAATTCTGGCATGCGCTGGTATAGATTCTCAAACCAGCTTTTCTGAATACAGAAACTTCACAGAAACTTTTAACTACACATGCATAGCTATATAAATGTAAGCCTGTTAAAAAAGTGCCTGGCGAAGCGGTCATGGTTCTGCTAGTATTTCCATAGAATATTTTAACCTTCGACTACTTTTTAAGGGTATTTTTTAACGTTTTCTAAAAGAGTATGTGAACTCAACTATATCAAGGATATATTTAGAAGTTTATGCGTTCAGAAAGTTATTCGATATCAGTGTAATGCTGAAAAGATATTTAATAGTATTTGTTACTTTTCATTGAATAAGCCTGAATATACAGAGTATTAGTAACATATCCTTATGTAAAAGTTATATAAAATTCACTCTAAATAAAAAACAACTAATTGTGTTTCTTTACTAAAGACATGATAACCTCAGCTTAATCTAGTAATTGCCACTATCCACCACAGAGCCTGCTGGAAAGCGTGCCTCCCACGCGGCCTCCCATAAGCGACTTAACATTCACCCGACATTCTCGTAGGACATAGGCGGTCGATCTGTACTCATCGAGGCAGATGACGTGGAAGTTCCAAATATGGTTGGCGGGTGGTGTTGTTGGTTCTGTTGATGTGGGTGCTGCTGCGGCTGCTGGTGGGGGTTGTGAGCGTGATGTTGCTGTGGTGTGGGCTGCTCATTGCGAATTTGGGGAAGTGGAAACATGATTCCATGGGGCATTTGTGGGTGATGGAGATGCTGTTCATTAGTGGGCGGTGGTGGTGGTTGTTGATGAGCGTGCTGTTGTTGTTGATGGGCGACATCCACATGCTTACGTTGTTCATTCTGTTGGTGTACCTTTTCAGCATTCTCCTCATACTTTTTCTGCAATTGGAAGAGTGTGTGCGGAATCTGCTGCGATGCATGAAGAGCAACAGCTGCTGCAGCCGCACTAGCATCACGTGTAAGTTGCTGCTGTTGCTGCACGCGATCTACTTGTGATTGTGGTGAGGGTTCCTTCTCATTTTTGTCGTATTTCTTCTGTAGTTGGTACATGCTGTGAGAGAGTTGAGTATGTTGTGCCAGTTGAATTTTATCATTTGCTACAGCATTCTGTTTGGATGTCCCTAATGAGGAAGATTGTGAATGTGCTTTCTCTTGTTTAATAGGCGATTTCTTTTGATACTTTTTGAGTACTTGAATAAGTTCGGCCTTAACGTCGAGACGTATTTCCTCTGGAACACGTTTAATCTCCTCATAAAGCGAGAGTAGAAATAGCTTATCCGGATCGCGACTCTTTCGCTTTTTACTTTTTTTTGGAAATGCATCTTGCATGAACTGCAGCAATTTCTCCTCAAATGCATTCTCACGCTGCAAGGCTGCAGCTGCGTGTTGCTGTCTTCGCAATAAATGAGGATGCAGCCCCGCATGGAATGCTGGATGCTGCGGCATGGCGTTGTGTTGTTGTCCACCTCCCCCAACGTGTTCTCCTCCATTGTGCTGTTGCATTTGAGTCACACCTGGTGTTTGAAAACCTGCACCATGTGAATCGGTGTGATTTGAGCTACCTGGGGCATCATTTGTTTCGGCATCATTATTGTGGTGTTCTTGCTGTTGTTGCTGATTTGAATGTTGCTGTTGCTGCTCTTTCTGATGCTGTAGGCTATGCTGCTGACCACTGGAGACCGCTGCTGCAGTTAAAATAGCATCACAGAAGTGTTCTGGGACATAATCAAATCCAGACATGAAATTCTCAGGCTTCAACTCGCCATTCATTTCTTCATAGAAATATTCGGTGCCAACGATATCGATAATATCGTTATCCTCCTGGTTAAGCTCAATACCAGGTGGTGGTGATCCTCCAGCTAACTGGCAACGCTTGAGCTCAGCAAGTTTTTTACGAGTTGTCAGCCGCATGTCGCGCCAACACTAAAAAAAATTTCAAAATTAATTTCAAATTCATGTTTTATTTTTTATATAAATTAAAAAATGTATAATACAAATGAAATTGTAAATAAAAAGTATATAGTAACTTAAGAGCCTATTAAAGTTTTTCGGCTACCAAAACTCGAATTTTTTATTTCTTACATTTTTCCAACGCGTATCATATCAATGTCAATTAAATAAAAATTGTTGTAGTTATGCCCGTATGTTACTTAATTTTTTTTTACAACTTTTGTCATTGAAAATTAAAACTAGAGCAGTTCAAATAGTACGAATGCATGGATTCAATTGGTGTGAGTGAGTACGCATATAGTACGAATTGGAGAAAAATTTGTAGGACGGACTGTAATTTCTTTGCATTGTTTTTGACATTTCTCTCGATTCGTTCGTCGTTAAGTTTCGATCAAATATTTAGTGTCAAAAATTTAGCTGTCAAATATAATTTATTTTGCTGCCATTTGTATCGAAGTAAATAATAATTTCAAGTAAATTAAAAAAAAATACACAAAACATGTTTGATGATTTGGAAGAAATTTGCCTAGTGCACATACATTTATTAAATGCAGCTGCTCTTTTCATTTGTGAAGAAAATGAACAAACCAAAATAAAAAAGAAGTATTCTTCAAAGTGGCTGCTGCGCCGAGAGGATGATGGTAAATGTCCTAAATATCTACATAAAGCGCTAGATTGAACATTCTCACATTTATATTATAGGTTTTACACACAAGCTACTCAAGGAAATTCACTGCGAGGACTCCAAACTATATAGGGACATTCTGAGAATGACTCCGGCGCAGTTTGAAGATATCCTAAATAGAGTTCGTCCCCTGATTTCCAAACAGGACACACGGTTCCGCAATTGTATTGGACCAGCAGAACGGCTACAGTTAACATTACGTTATTTAGCAACAGGTACTAAAAAGTGTAATAAATTGTATGTTTAAAAAAAATGATGTTCTTTGCTTAATTCTAGGTCAAACTCAAAAATCGCTACAATTGCCATTTAGAATACAGCAATCAACGATCTCGCGAATACTGAAGGAAACCATTCCAGCCCTTTATTCAGTCTTGCAAGCAGATTTCCTTAAATTCCCAGCTTCGGAAAGTGATTGGTTGCAGATATACAACAGCTTTTATAAAATGTGGGGATTTCCAAATTGCATCGGTGCAATCGATGGTAAGCCAACAAAACGAATATTAACAATATTTACTTAATAACGTTCCACTTTTTAGGAAAGCATTGCAGAATAAGGCCGATGAAGAAAGCTGGATCGAGTTATTTCAACTACAAGGGAACTCATTCCATAATTTTGATGGCAATTGCTGATGCTAACTATCGGTTTCTGTACGTCGATGTTGGTGTGAATGGTCGCGTCGGCGACGCAGGCGTGTGGCAACGTTGCGATTTAAAGTATGCCATCGAAAATAACGAAGTATGTATTCCTGCTCCAAATAACTTACCAGGAACAGAAACTGCTGCTCCGTACGTTCTCGTAGCCGACGATGCATTTGCTCTAACGGAGTATATGATGAAACCATATTCGATGATAAGGTTAACATCAAGCCAAGAGCATTTCAATTACATGCTCTCAAGAAATCGTCGAGTTGTGGAAAACGCTTTTGGCATATTAGCTAACAGATTCCAAGTATTATTTAGCCCTATATATCGCGCACCAGCTGAAGCAATCGAAGTTGTTTTGGCCTGTGTTTGTCTCCACAACTTTTTACGCACTGCAAATATGAGCACTTTAAACAACACGTTCGATAATATTCCTGTTGCGGAAATAGACAATTTAGTGCAGCAGAACTTCTTAGACACTGCAAGTGATAGAAGAAGACAAAATAAAAGTGCAGAAAGCTTAAGAAAAACTTTCGAGAACTATTTTTCACTTCAATTATAATTCATTTTAATACTGTTAATTTAAATAAGAAAACAATGAATAAGAAAAAATATAAAAAAATAAAAAAGAATTCAAAGAAATTATCGCGTTTTTAATTGGGGTCCTTTAATTAGATCTTCTTTTTAGCTGCTCAACCTTCGAATTGAAGATAATATTACAAATTTCTCGTTGACTTTCTGCCTTTAGGTCTTCGTCGAGTTTATTAAGCTCAAAAGCTATCCAATTTCCGAATAGCATTTCCTCATTGTTAACTTGTGTGGCACCATTTAACCTTTTAGTAAGTGCATCACTTAAGTCGTTCGATTTTTTGACTAAAGTAACTGCTAAAGATTGGTTTTCTTTCCCAATTTTTCTTTTTTTTGTTGGGTGTATATGATCACTTGTATTAAGTTGCGATCGTGATGAAAAAGTAGATGTTGATGAACATATATCCGGTGATGGCATGGCTGCTGTTGTTAAAATAGGTGGTGATAGCATATCTGGCGATGACATGCCTGGTGGTATTAAAAGACGTGGCGATGCATATGGTGATGGCACAGCTGCTGATATTGAAGGAGGAGGCAATTTATATGGAGATGACATGGCTGGTGATGATGAAAGAGATGGAGCAATATCAGTCGATAGCAAATGATATTGACATTCTTCAAACTGGTTTGAAATCGTTGTTGGATTAGATAGTTGTTGGATGGCCTTTCATCTAATGCAGAATTATGTTTTGCAGCAGATGGTGAATCCAAGGAGCCAGCTTCCATTTCATTACAGCTTGAGCCTTGCAAGTGTTAGAAATACCCGGGTTATTTAATATAGGTATTAGTATATAAATTGTTCTTAGAATAAACGTACATTCAAACTTCTTTTGCTAAAAGTATTAACAGAGGGCGTAGGACTAATCGTTGAAGATAGAAAATTCATTTCAATATAATACTTCCAAGTTCCACTAATTGCTTCAATGTCATCGGTGCTGGCGCCACTTTTTTGAGCTTTAAAAATCTTATTTTTTTCAGTCATGTAATATGATTTTAAGTTGTTCCACTTTCTTACAAGTTCGCCTAAATTGAGAAAAATTGTATATCGTATTTTCAAATGCACATATGGAAAAATATTTTACCATATTCAAAGGGAACATTTGCCTTAAAACGTGCATTGAAATCATCAACAAGAGAGTTTTAAAAAATTTGTTTCTTCAATTTGTTTTTGTAGCTAACACATTTGTAGTTCCACATATATTCAGCTGCTTGAATTTTTGCAATCAAATGCAGCGTATACTCGTCAGTCCACAAAATTCTCATCTTTTAATTTCTTCAGCACAACACAATATAAAAACTGCACAAACTAAAATAATAAGATAACAACGTGATTGAGCTGTCAAAAATTGGCACTTGCCACAATTCATGCTTTTGTCCCTTTCGGACAAAATATATCTGTCTTGCCCATGCGCGACTTGTTTCGTTAAAATTAAATTGTACAAAAAAAATTAAGTTTCATACGGGCATTATAAGCACAATCATTCGAAGAGAAGACAATGTACTTGCCTCAATGTACTCATACATTCAAGTGTAGTTTTTAAGCTTAGCCACATTAAGTGCCACCGAAATTAAAAAAAAAAAAACTACCAAAAAATACACCAGGCACCAACCTCATTTTTTTTTTGCGCCAAAATTTTTATATTCAAATACAAGTTCAAAAAAAAATCATGTATACCTAAATAAACCAGTTCTAGAACTTTAAACGCGTTTTCCTCGAAAAGGCTGTTTAACACCGGTGGACAGAATTACTCAAAAACTATGCCAAGCATCGCTACCAAATTTATTTCACTTGTCTAGCAGATATGATCGGTCGTTTTGATCATTCGATTTTTATTTTAGTCAAACTTTAGACAATTTTACTTCTTTAGTCAAAAATCTGTTTTTAGTGCCATTTTGGTAAAATTTTTTTAAAATCTTCGATCAAAAGCTCAAAAAGCTTAAGCAGAATCTTTATCATTTGTTTTTTTTAAGATGAACAAGCTCTGAAAAATCGTGTCCACCGCATATTTAAGGTACCTTACTAAACTACGAATTCCTGCTATATGGTTTAATATTTGTTATCACAAATTCAAAAACTTTTCTTCAAAACATATATAATTATAATGTAAAAACAAAATGTATCCAAAAAATAACCGTAGCTTAAAAATAACACTTTTAATACAGGGTTTTTTTTTTTTGCTTAAAAAACTTTAGTAGGCCCTTAAATCACAATCTAACAAGAAGTATAAGCAAGTTGGCTTGTTATTTCAATTCTAAGAAGATTAAGAAAACATGTTTATTTATTTATTATTGAAACAGTTATTTGTTTATTAATTTTTATTTATCTATTGATTTTATTTAACTATATATTTTAATTATCTATTTATTTTTAACTATTTATTTTTACTTATCTCTATATCTATATATCCATTTATTTGTTTATATCTTTATTTTTTTATTTTATTTTTTTTATTTAAACCAATTAGTCTATGTAACAATATTACTTACAGACTAAATGATATAAAAAAACATTATGCATAGTAATTTCAAGTTAAAAAAATTCAATTTAAAATAGTTCTCATATAATTTTTTGAGACAGAAAAATCTAAATAATGAATGGAGTTTATGCAATTAAACAATACTAAAGCTCGATTGATTGGTGCATTAGCAGCATAATTAGAACGATGCGTTTCCAAGTAAAAAGGATCAAAGTTTCTTAATATCCTAGAAGGCGCATCGAAATCAATCTTTTCCGAAAGTACAGGGCAATCCCCCAATCCATAGAGGGGGTATTGTGTTGGGTTTTGGGATTAAAATTCTAAAAATCAAATGGAAGTTACGAACTTTTTTGGAAACCGGTTTTAAGTCAATAAAATACTGCGTCACTAACAAAAAAAAATTATTACTTTAAGTGTACTAGTTCAAAAGTTACATGCTGTCAAATTTAAATTTTTTTTTTTGCTTTCGTAAGCGCACAGTGGAGAATCGCAATTTTTCAGCATTTTTATATGAAATTTTTATTTAAAAAGTCTTTTGTGCAAAGTTTTTTAATTGAACCTTGAACTTCAGGTTGTTTTTGTTCTAACGCCACAAAAATTTATTAGATAAAGGTTGGAAATAATTTTTTTGTGTTTGTTAAAAAATGTGTCAAAAAAATTCTTATATTTTGTTATACAAATGGAACAAAATAAACTCAATTTGTTGCATTCTGTTGCCATCTTATTATGATTTTCTTTTAATATGGACTGTTGTAATTAAGCGTTTAAAGTTTCGTTGTGATATTTAGTGCATATTAGAAACTATTAAACTTTTTGCAAAAGAACTGCAATCGCTATTATCAGATTAAGCAAGTGCAGCAACTAAAGTGTTTTTGTTGTTACTGCGCTGCTTGTTTTTTGTTTTTTTTTTTTTGTTTATGTTTTGTCTTAAATTTTGTTTTTTCTTATTTTGTCTTCACAATTTTGTAGCTATATCCATCCTACTCGTACAGTCTGCATATCTGACTATAATTTTTCTATAGTTTATTATAGTTTCTTTTTTTTAAACGTTATTGAGGAGCTAACATTCAAAATATGATGTGTTACAAAAACAATTTTCTCTATTCGTATTTTCTGAAATAATTTTGCCTATTATAAGCCAGCCAACATTTCTCGACCTTTCGCCGAAGCGAAGCGAAAGCGGTACTTTTGGAAGATATTTAGGCAAGATTTTTTTTGAGCGAAAAGAAAGCAATTTACTTTCGGTACTTCTGGGTGATACATTTTTTTTTTCAAAATTAAAATCAAAAAGAAAAAGCGATATCATTGAAGCATTTCAAAAATTTTTGCTCAATAGGAAGACTCATTGTCTGCTCCTCAGCAAGAATCATTTCTGCTCTTCTAGTGATATGTCACGATGAACTTTTTTCTCCCAAGAAAGCCGAAAGCGATAAGATAGCGAGCTCGCCGGCGAAGAATTGTTCTTGAAGAAGAATCGCTTTCTGCTCTTTCGCGATACAAAATGCTGGCTAGGGGAAGAATCTCAACCGTAGTACTTTAAATAAATGAAAATTTGTTGCGACAAATCTTTTTTTGAATGTTAGCTCCTCAATTATACAATATACTTTTACGAAATTCTGCGGTTTTTATTACTGATCTGTTCCTTCATATTTATGGAATACATATTTGGCACTGAAATTTTGAACCCATTTAAAAATCTTTAATATATTATGTTTAATGTAGCGTGTATCACTTATCGACAATGCGAAATAGTTGCGATTTCTGCATTAAATCTGTGTTCAATTTGTTAGTATTTTATATGACAATCGTACGATTTTGAAGCAAAGATGTGCTATTTTGTTATATGTGCAAATTAAATGTGCTGTTTTAGGAACTGATTCTAATATATTTTTTATAACTCGCACAAACTTGTATGATTTATTGAAAAACTCTAAGCTTCTAAATTCAGCGATAAGTCTGAATATTTGAGAGATGAAACAAAGCAACGAATTTGTCCTGCGGAGAAATATGAGAAAGGCTTCGCAGAAATTATAAATCAGTTTATCCATGCATTCAAGTTACGTTGGACAAGGGCACCAGAGAACTGCAACGAGTCTATGATTCGAACGAATGACTATAAATCATCCATCAAAAACCGAATGCGAGTGCGTGCGGTTGCGTACAACAACCACAACTTCCACGCGAAGCATTCTCATAACAGCGATGATCGACTAGTGCCGCCGCTTTCACTCATCGCTCATAAGAATGCCGCTCAATGATTCTAATGATTCTAGAGGCATTCCGTATGATTCTAGTCATTAAGGGAAATCGCGTCCAGTGTTACCGCTGGCATATTTTATTATACATATAATATATAAATTTATTAATATATACATATAATACTAGCGTACTCGGCAAATGTATGAAAATAAATCTTAAAATAGTATTAAAAAAATATTTAATTGCATATACTTAATAAAAAAAAAACAAATTTTAAATAAAGAAATTAGTGAAAAATTGATAGAAATTAGATAAAAATTATGAAAATGTTATTGAAAAAAAATATTAAACATTTTTGTAAAACATTAAATTCAGAATTATTAAAATATCGTATAAAATTGTTTCAAAATTAATAAAAAACTATAAAAATCATTTTATATATTATTACAAAAAATAAAAAATTAATTCAAAAATTCTTAATATACAGGGTGTCCCGCAATTGAGTGCAACTATTACGGAGCTGAAAGGTTATGTCGAGCTGAGCAAAAATCGTATGGGAGGGGGGTCTATTTTCACATTCTTAGGAGCTACAGGGTTAATTAATATTTCACGACTTTGATTTACATTATTGTTTCTAGCAGAAAAATTAACTAACATAAAACTTATTTTGATAGCTCAATGTAAAGGCATGTAAAGACTAACTTAACCGTTACTGATCTGTGCTCGAGTGAACATGAAATCAATAGACTGAAACTACCAAATTTCAATTTTGAGTGCAAATTTCTCAGAATTTTTTTAATCAATTTTGTAATTTATTCAATTTTCTTTTCAATGACACCAAAAACATAAACATATCTTAAAAAATAAAAAAGTTGGCTGTACTAAAAAAATTATACTTATTAGAAAACAATAGTGGTATTCAATGAACTACGTAATTGTGATGTAAACTGCGTATGTGTGGTAAGTTGTATGAACTTACGGCACATACGCTATTTACACCACAGATACGGCGTTAATTGAATACCAGTAATGACATTATCTACTGCAGAACTAATTGTAATGTCATTATTTATCATTATTTTAAGTATAATGTATAATTTTTTTAGTACATCCAACTTTTTTATTTTTAAAGATATGTTTATGTTTTTGGTGCCATTGAAAATAAAATTGAATACGCAAAATTCTGAGAAATTTGCACTATAAGTTAAAATTTGGTAATTTCAACCGATTGATTTCTTCTTCACATGATCACAGCTCGGTAATGGTTAAGTTGGCGGGGTTTGTTGATATACCGTTGAAAAGGTTTCAACGCTTTTAAAATGAGTTTTATGTAAAACTCAAAATTACAATTACAACTCAAAATTAGTTTTATGTAAGTTAGTTTTTCTGTTAGAAACAATAACGTCAATCATTATTTATCATTATTTTCTAATAAGTGTAATTTTTTTAGTACAGCCAACTTTTTTATTTTTAAAGATATGTTTATGTTTTTGGTGCCATTGAAAATAAAATTGAATACGCAAAATTCTGAGAAATTTGCACTCTAAGTTAAAATTTGGTAATTTCAACCGATTGATTTCTTCTTCGCATGATCACAGCTCGGTAATGGTTAAGTTGGCGGGGTTTGTTGATATACCTTTGAAAAGGTTTACATAAAATGAGTTTTATATAAAACTCAAAATTACAATTACAACTCAAAATTAGTTTTATGTAAGTTAGTTTTTCTGTTAGAAACAATAACGTAAATCAAAGTCGTGAAATGTTAATTAACCCTGTAGCTCCTAAGAATGTGAAAATAGACCCCCCCCCCCCCTCCCATACGATTTTTTGCTCAGCTTGACATAACCTTTCAGCTCCATAAATAGTTGCACTCAATTGCGGGACACCCTGTATAAATACATACATAAAAAATTATTGATTTATTTGGTGGTAACAAACAATATATTTTTTTAACTTTTTTTATTGTACATTTATTTTCGAACAAATTTTCACAACTGACTTTTATATAAAAATATTTTTGAAAATTAAAATTATATGAACTTAATTTGAATAATATTTTATCACTCAGTGTTTTTATGTAAAGTGTTTTTAATGTTAAAAATGTGTGTGTATCAAGATGTGGTATTCAGTTACCACATTATTCCCCCTCATAATAAAAAGTTTTGTTATTTAATGTGTTAAAGTGTACTTGCTTAATTTGTTTGTGTTTTCCTGTAAGTGAGTGTGTAGTTTTTGTGTTTATAAAGGCTGGTTTAATTCTATCTATGCTAACTGTAACTATTGAATTGTTAAGAATCTGAAAGTATTTTTGTGTTTGTTCAATTACTTCGAATGGACCATCATATGGTTCCTGAAGTTTTTTTATGAATGGTGTCATTTCTGACGAAAATACATTTGCAACTGTTTAACTCTTTAGGAATAAATTGTTGGAATCTTGTGTTGTGATGTGAAATATGTGACTGTGTTTTTTCGATTGCTTCTTTTACTTTAGGTAATACTTCTGAAGGAATTGATGTTTGATCTTTATGGACGACTAATTGTTGTGGTAATCTGAGAGGTTGACCAAAACCATCTCAGCTGGTGACGCCTGTATATCTTCTTTGACCGAAGATCTGAGGCCTAACAGAACCAGTGGTAATTCTTTATACCAATTTGTTTGATTGTTGCTCGCGATGAGGGAAGCTTTAAGCTGACGGTGAAAACGTTCGCCCATACCATTAGCTTGTGGATGATAAGCTGAAGTTATGATATGTTGACAACCCAGATCTTTAATAAAGTTTTTAAATGTATACGAAGTAAATTGTGCTCCTCGATCAGAAGGAATTTCCATCGGAACCCCAAAACGTGAAATAAATTCCCTTCGGAATGTGTCAATAATCGTATCGGTATCTGTATCTTTCAATGGGTATACTTCAGGCCAACGAGTATTTCGGTCAACTACAGTGAGAAGGTATCTATAACCTTTCGAAATTGGTAACGACCGTGTGGAATGTTAATTTTATGTGATGATGTTCTAGTGTGTCTGTGTACTTTTGAACGTTGACATCTAACACATTCTTGAGGCCACTTATTAATTTCTGTGCTCATTTTTGGCCAGAAGTAGCTCTGTGTTGTTAGTCGTCGTGATGCTCGTGTTCCTGGATGTGAAATATTATGTAGTTGTTCAAAAACTTGTTTTCGTAGTGTTTGTGGAATGTATGGACGTGTTACTGAATTTGTTTGTTCGCACCAAATTTTAATGTTAAAAAATGGGATGTGTATCTGTTCCAAATTGTATGTGTATTTGTCCAGTATTTCCTGTAGTTCTGTATCAGTAGTCTGTTCTTTGTGCAATATTTTAAAGTTAATGTCTGTAGAAGAGAAAGCGTCAATTTCGGTTCGTGAAAGTGCGTCTGCTACAACATTGTATGTACCTTTAATATGTCTTATGTCATTGGTAAACTGTGATATGTATTCTAAATGTCTAGTTTGTCTGGGACTACGTTCTGTTTTCGAATGAAGAATGTTAGTTAACGGTTTATGATTAGTGTAGATCGTGAAATTGTTACCTTCAAGGTGATGTCTAAAATTCTAAAATGTTTAATTGTCAAGTATATCGCGAGCAATTCGTGATCGAATGTGCTGTACTTAGTTTCTGCTTGGGAAAGTTTCTTTGAGAAAAACGCTAATGGTTCAAGTAAACTGTTCTTTTGTTGTTGTAAAACGCCACCGATTGCGGTGTTCGATGCATCTACAGCAATTGATAGTTTTGTATTACTACCAATATGATTGAGTAGTGTTTGCTTTGCAAAACTATCTTTAATTGCTGTGAAGGTTTGGTTTTTGTTTTTGATGCTACGGTGACCATGTCATAAATTGGACCTAGCATGTGTGCAAGTTTTGGAATACATCTGTGGTAGTAGTTTGTCATACCTATAAACTTTTGCATTTGTTTTACAGTAACTGGTTGTGGATAGTCACGTATACATTGTGTTCGTTCTTCTGAAGGTCGAATACCCTGTCCAGAAATGTTATAACTGAGGGAATTTATGTCTGTTGCTCCGAAAATACATTTGTTAGGTTTAACGATTAAACCGTAGTCTGAAAGTCTCTGAAAAACTTGTTTTAAATGTTCGAAATGTTCCGTCTCAGTCTCGCTAGCAATAAGAATGTCGTCTAAGTAAACAAATATGAAGTCCAGTCCATGTAGTACTTCGTGTATGAACCGTTGAAATGTTTGAGCTGATTTCCTCAAACCAAATGGCATACGGAGGAAACATTCCAAACGGTGTCGTGATTGCTGTTTTGTGTATGTCCTTAGGAGCCATTGGCAATTGATGGTAGGCTCTGACTAAGTCTAACTTCGAGTAAATGTTAGTGTAGTGTAAGTTAATAGAAAAATCGTGTATATGTGGTATTGGGTAACGGTCAGGTATGGTGATGGCGATATGGTCATTCAGTCGTCTGCAGTCACCGCATGGTCTCCAGTTATTTGCTTCACGTTTGGCAACGAGGTGCAATGGAGAAGAAGATTTCGAATCTGATGGTCTACAAATACCTGACTTTATTAAGAAATCGAATACTTGTTTTGCTATTTTCATTTTTGAAACATCCAAACGTCTCGGTCTCGTGAAAGGTAACTCTCCTTCAGTTGTAATGTAGTGTTCAGACTTGTGTTTGACGGGTGTAGTGTAATCTGGTTCAATGAGGAGAGAGGGGAACTGTTTGAGTAATTCTGTGTATTTATTGTCGAGTGTGAATAACTTCGGTAAAAGGTCAATCAATTTTTTGTGTTTTAAGTCTATTAATAATCCGTATTTAGTGAGAAAGTCTGCACCAATTATAGGTCTTGTGATGTTTGCCGAAATGAAAGTAAATGGAAAATCTCTTCTTTCTTTTAAATTTATGTTAAGTAATTTTGTTCCGTAAGTTGAAATTGTACTGCCATTAGCTGCAGTTAAAATAAGGTCTGACTTTTTTTGACTTTTGAATTTGGAAAAAGGAAGTACTGAAACTTCTGCACCACTGTCAATCGAAAAGTTCATGCGATTGTCCTTGTCGTAGATGAATAAACGGCGTGTTATTGTGTTTGAGCTCGCATCATTTGCCGTTGCAATAATGGAGTTTTTTTAGTTTTTTGAATTTTGTGTGCTTTGTTGGTCGTTTTGTCTGTATGAACATGGTTGTTCACATTTTCTGGTCATTGACTTGACCCATTCCGAAAGAATGATCTACGTCTTGAGGAACTTCGGAAGTTCGAATTCCTAGACTGTGATCGATTTCGATGTTCATTTCTGAATTCCTGAACTTCGATGGATAATTTATTGAAACTTTCCATGATTTTGTTGGTTGTTTGAGCAAAATGTTGCGTCATCGCCATTAGGTCTTCAGTATTCATTGCTTCGTTGGGTTGATTGCTTACGACGGAGAGTTCACCTCCAGCAATAACTTCCCACAAATTGTCAGCGAGACCAAGAAGTATATTTAGTTCTGTGTGACCTGACCCGGGGGAACAGGGGGCGAACCTTCACATGGCATCGTGTCTGACCGCCTCAACCTGGCGAGGCCAGCATTATCCATGTCGAAATCGTCTCAAGTCGACTCAAACCTCCAAGTGGTGTTCCCTGGGCAACGGCAAACTGGCATCCGTCAGTTTGACGACTAATTTGAGCGGCGGGTCGATCCATAGACCTTAAACATAGAATGTGCGCAGGGTTTGGGTCCCGCCACATTACTACTGCCCAATGAAAACTAAACCAGCTTCGGATAAGAACCCCAATTACGTTGACGACCACCGCAAACGAAAAACGGACAATGATTTACGGATATGCACCTGGAATGTCCGGACCTTTTATAGGGAAGGTGCCATTATCCAACTGGCGGAAGCCCTCAAAACAATAATCTGACATCACCGCCATCCAGGATATGCGATGTAAAGGGCAAGGCTGCTCTAAACAAGCACACTGCGATATCTACTACAGCTGCCATGCGGAGAAGCGCGAATTCGGGTGTGGATTCGTCGTTAGCCGGAAACTACGCCACCTTGTTTCCCGGTTCACACCTGTCAACGAAAGATTGGCAACGATCCGCATCAAGGCAAAATTTTTCTACATTAGCCTTATTTGCGCGCACTCCCCGACGGAGGAAAATGACGAAGCCGTCAAGGACGCTTCTACATTAGTCTTGAGGACGTATACGACCACCTTCCGGTCCATGACGTGAAAATAGTCCTCGGCGATTTTAATGCGAAAGTCGGAAGGGAAGGCCTCTTTGGTCCCACTGTCGGTCAGTTCAGTCTTCACGAGACCTCCACGAACAACGGTCTAAGACTGATCGACTTCGCCGCGGCACGAAACATGGTAGTTAGTAGCACCAGATTTAAGCACCTCGACATCCACAAGGCCACCTGGCTGTCCCCGGATCAAAAAACGCGAAACCAAATTGATCATGTTGTAATCGACGGAAGGCATGCCTCTAGTGTTCTAGATGTGCGTACATTGCAGGGGGTCAACATTGACTCCGACCATTATCTTGTTGCAGCCAAGATCCGCATGCGATTATGCAATGCGAAGAACATACGCACAGGAATGCAACGAAAGCTAGATGTCGCTAAGCTGCAATTACAACGGACTGCCGAAGCCTACTCCGCTAAACTCTCGGTTAAGCTCAACCAACCAACCTCTGGACCCGACGACGCCGGCGGACTTTGGGCGCATATATCCCACTCCATGCGTGCTGCCGCTGAAGAAGTCATTGGTTTCCGACGCCCGCAACCTCGGAACCAATGGTATGATCAGGAGTGTTTTACTGCAGTAAAAAACGCCGCTTATAGAAAAACGCTGCAGTCAGCTGCAAAGCGAGCCGTGCGAGAAAACTACCGCGAAAAGAGGAAGGAAGAGAGGCGCCTTTCCAGACGTAAGAAAATAGAGCAGGAAAAGCGTGAGCGTGAGGAACTAGAGGTATACCAGGGCAAGAAGGATGCACAAAAATTCTATCAACAGGTTAAGCGTCTAACCTAAGGTTTCAAGCCCGGAGCATCCACTTGTAGAGACGAAAATGGAGATCTGAATACGGATACGCAGTGTGTGCTGAGATTGTGGAGACAGCACTTCTCCAATTTACTTACTGGCGACGATTCCACCAATGCCGCCCATGGAGAGCGCAGTTCAGAGCTACCAATCAACAATGACGGAGTGGAAGTATCACCACCTAGCCATGATGAGGTTCGAGTTGCTATCCAACGACTCAAAAACAACAAAGCAGCGGGTGCTGACGGCCTGTCAGCTGAATTGTTTAAAACCGGCGGCGATGAATTGATAAGGCGCATGCATCAGCTCATCAGCAAAATATGGCTAGAAGAAAGCATGCCCGACGATTGGAACCTCAGCGTACTGTGCCCTATACTTAAGAAAGGAGACTATTCCAAGAATTTTATAATTTTTTTTTTTTAATTTTAATTTAATTTATTAACAAAAAAGAATTTTTGTTGATGTTGACTGCAACGCTGACTTTGACTGCGACGTTGGCTGTGTCGCTGGCTGCGCTGTTGACGTTGACAGTGTCGCTGACTGCGCTGTTGACGTTGGCAGTGTCGTTGACTGCTCTGTTGACGTTGGCAGTGTTTCTGACTGCGCTGTCGACGTTTGCTGCGCTGTCGACGTTGGCTGTGCTGTTGATGTTGTTATTATTGTTGGTGTATCGCTGAGACAATAGCTCTTGTTGTTGCTGATGGATGACGTTGATGATAGCGATTATTATGAAGATAATGATGATGATGATGTTTGGTACCAAAAAGCTTGTTTGTTTTTAGTAGCGGCTGGTATATTTTTGGTAAAAATATTTATTTGTGAATTTTGTAGAAGTGTTGGTTAAGATGTCTTTCTCGGTACCCTTTTGTAATGTTGTGGTTGGACGCGGACGGTCGTTTTTGGAGTTGTAGGATTTCTTGTGAGAATCTTGGCTGTTTGAATGATGATGCAGTTGGAGTTGCTATGAATGTTGTTGCTTTGGGGATTGCTGTTCCATGAGGTTTGCCGTGCAGGATCGCCAGTTTTGGTGGTAAAAAACAATATATTTTTTTAACTTTTTTTATTGTACATTTATTTTCGAACAAATTTTCACAACTGACTTTTATATAAAAATATTTTTGAAAATTAAAATTATATGAACTTAATTTGAATAATATTTTATAACTCAGTGTTTTTATGTAAAGTATTTTTAATGTTAAAAATGTGTGTGTATCAAGATGTGGTATTCAGTTACCACATTTACATAGTAACATATTTTCAACAAAAACAACTTGATTCAAAGGGCAGGTTTAATTAACATTTATATGACATTTATAATTAACATTCTATTAAAATAAATGGAAGTAATATACACTATTACAGCTTTTAAAAGCGGCAATCCTGTTTATTTTGGATTGCCGCTTTCCTTATGGCATCCCTAAACATAAAGGTTCTCAGTACTTCATCATTGCAAGTGTGAAAGTGTTTTAAGAAATTGATTAAAAACAATACAATAACAACAAGGAACAAATAATAGACAACATACAAATATAAAGTAAGCTTAGAAGCTGGCTATTTACCTTAATAAATACGTAAAACACAAAACAAAAGTAAAACAAGGAAAACGCACGCCAAAACTGAAGTGCACGCAAATCATTTAATGACTCTAGAGTCATTGAGGTTGCTTTGAATCATATGCTTAGAATTCAGCAGTCTTTCTAATGAGCATGCTTCGCGTGGAAGTGGTTGTTGTTGTGAGCAACCGCACGCACTCTCACTCGGTTTTTGACGAGTGATTAGGTCGTAAAAAAACGATTCGCTGCAGGTCTCTGAAGGGCACATAGAATTGAGGCAACGTTTTTGAGTTCTAATCGTGATTGTTTGGCTTCTTCAATTTGAGCTGCTCAGAGCACAAGTGGCATAAGTCCATTTTTTAAGGAAATTGAGTTAAGTGAAGAGGATTACTTACTTACTTACTTAGATGGCCGTGACAACCCGTGTCCGGATTTCGACCGACCTCATCAGCTCTCGCCAGGCGCCTCTGCTTTGCGCGCACCTTCTCCAATCGGATACACCAAGTGCGGTTAGGGCTTCCTCAGCCTGGTCCATCCATCGGAGGCATGGTCTCCCTCGTCGTCGATGACCAGCGACCCTCGCCTCAAGCACCTTTTTCGCTGGAGCTTCGTCGTCCATACGATGGACATGACCCAGCCAGCGTAGTCGCTGCACAGTTATACACCGAACTACGTCAATGTCTCCGTAGAGCTCATACAGCTCGTGGTTCATTCGGATGCGATAGTCATCGCCGACTCGAACAGGACCGAAGATTTTGCGAAGAACTTTTCTCTCGAACACCCCCAGAGCGGCTGCGTCAGTTTGCGAAACTACCCATGCCTCAGCGCCATAAAGCAGCACAGGTAGAACGAGCGTCTTGTAGAGTGTTAGTTTTGTCGATCGAGAGAGGTCTCTGGAACTTAGTTGCTTACTGAGCCCGTAGTAGCACCTATTAGCAATTATTGTTCTTCGCTTTATCTCCAGGCTGATTTCGTTGTTAGTGTTAATGGCGGTGCCAAGGTAAACGAACTCCTTGACTACTTCAAAGTTATAGCTGCCGGATGACACGTGGGAGTCTAAACGCCGCGCTCCCTTGTTTGTAGACAGCATTTACTTTGTTTTACCCTCATTTATCGTCAAACCCACTTTGGCTGATTCCTTTTCGATAGCGGCGAAAGCAGCGGTAACATCTCTCTTGGTTCTGCCAACAATATCAATATCATCAGCGTACGCAAGGAGCTGGACACCTTTATAGAAAATGGTGCCATTACGATGCACACCGGCCTTTCGTACGATCCCCTCCATGATGATGTTGAAGAGATCGCAAGACAGTGGATCGCCTTGCCTGAAACCTCTTTCGGTATTGAAGGTTTCGGAGAGGTCATTTCCTACCTTGACGGAGCTGCGTGTGTTGCTCAACGTCATTCTGCAAAGTCAAATCAACTTTGCAGGTATACCGAACTCAGACATTGTTGCGTATAGGCAATCCCTTCTCGGGCTATCGAACGCAGCTTTAAAATCGACAAAGAGATGGTGTGTGTCAATTTGATTTTCGTGGGTTTTCTCCAGGATTTGTCGTAGCGTGAAAATCTGGTCTATGGTGGACTTACCAGGTCGAAAGCCACACTGATAAGGTCCAATCACTGTTTTTGTAATCGGCTTTAATCTTTCACACAGTACGCTTGAGAGAACCTTATATGCGATGGAAATAAGACTGATACCTCTATAACTTGCGCAGATTGTAGGGTCTCCTTTCTTAAGTATAGGGCACAATACACTGAGGTTCCAATCGTCGGGCATGCTTTCTGCTAGCCATATTTTGCTGATGAGCTGATGCATGCGCCTTATCAATTCATCGCCACCGGTTTTAAACAATTCAGCTGACAGGCCGTCAGCACCCGCTGCTTTATTGTTTTTGAGTCGTTGGATAGCAACTCGAACCTCTTCATGGCTAGGTGGTGATACTTCCACTCCGTCATCGTCGATTGGTTGCACTGCACTGCGCTCTCGATGGGCGGCATTGGTGGAATCGTCGCCAGTAAGTAAATTGTAGAAGTGCTGTCTCCACAATCTAAGCACACACTGCGTATCCGTATTCAGATCTCCATTTTCGTCTCTGCAAGTGGATGCTCCGGGCTTGAAACCTTGGGTTAGACGCTTAACCTGTTGATAGAATTTTTGTGCATCCTTCTTGCCCTGGTATACCTCTAGTTCCTCACGCTCACGCTTTTCCTGCTCTCTTTTCTTGCGTCTGAAAAGGCGCCTCTCTTCCTTCCTCTTTTCGCGGTAGTTTTCTCGCACGGCTCGCGTTGCAGCTGACTGCAGCGTTTTTCTGTATGCGGCGTTTTTTACTGCTGTCGCGATGCGACACTCCTGATCGTACCATTGGTTCCGAGGTTGCGGGCGCCGGAAACTAATGACTTCTTCAGCGGCAGCGCGCATGGAGTGGGATATATGCGCCCAAAATCCGCCGGCGTCGTCGGGTCCAGAGGTTGGTTGGTTGAGTTTAACCGAGAGTTGAGCGGAGTAGGCTTCGGCAGTCCGTTGTAATTGCAGCTTAGCGACATCTAGCTTTCGTTGCATTCCTGTGCCTATGTTCTTCGCATTGCATAATCGCATGCGGATCTTGGCTGCAACAAGATATTGGTCGGATTCAATGTTGACCCCCCGAAATGTACGCACATCTAGAACACTAGATGCATGCCTTCCGTCGATTACAACATGATCAATTTGGTTTCGCGTTTTTTGATCCGGGGACAGCCAGGTGGCCTTGTGGATGTCGAGGTGCTTAAATCTGGTGCTACTAACTACCATGTTTCGTGCCGCGGCGAAGTCGATCAGTCTTAGACCGTTGTTCGTGGAGGTCTCGTGAAGACTGAACTGACCGACAGTGGGACCAAAGAGGCCTTCCCTTCCGACTTTCGCATTAAAATCGCCGAGGACTATTTTCACGTCATGGACCGGAAGGTGTTCGTATACGTCCTCAAGACTAGCGTAGAAAGCGTCTTTGACGGCTTCGTCATTTTCCTCCGTCGGGGCGTGCGCGCAAATAAGGCTGATGGAGAAAACTTTTGCCTTGATGCGGATCGTGGCCAATCTTTCGTTGACAGGTGTGAACCGGGAAACAAGGTGGCGTAGTTTCCGGCTAACAACGAATCCACATCCAAATTCGCTCCTCTCCGCATGGCAGCTGTAGTAGATATCACAGTGTGCTTGTTTAGAGCAGCCTTGCCCTTTCCATCGCATTTCCTGGATGGCGGTGATGTCAGCCTTTATCGTTTTGAGGGCTTCCGCCAGTTGGATAATGGCACCTTCCCTATAAAGGGTTCGGACATTCCAGGTGCATATCCGTAAATCATTGTCCGTTTTTCGTTTGCGGTGGTCGTCAACGCAATTGGGGTTCTTATCCGAGTCTGGTTTAGTTTTCATTGGGCAGTAGTAATGTGGCGGGACCCAAACCCTGCGCACATTCCATGTTTAAGGTCTATGGATCGACCCGCCGCTCAAATTAGCCGTCAAACTGACGGATGCCAGTTTGCCGTTGCCCAGGGAACACCACTTGGAGGTTTGAGTCGACTTGAGACGATTCCGACATGGATAATGCTGGCCTCGCCAGGTTGAGGCGGTCAGACACGTTGCCATGTGAAGGTTCGCCCCCTGTTCCCCTGTGAAGAGGATTATGTAACCTATTTATGACTCCGGGTTAGAAACTCATAGCTTAAGTAATCTCTGAATAAAATGCAATACTTAGTTATTGTTCTGACAAATTATATAATTTTTTCAAAGGACAAGTGGCGTAAGTCTATTCATTTTATATCTCCCTTAATAATGAAGATAATCACTAGGTGGAAGTTTTGTTCGACTTCTGGAAATAAATGTTATGATTCCTCATCAAAACATTGTTAAAAATATCTCACATTAGATGTCTACCGCGGAAATGAAAAATTTCAAAAAGTCCATTCATTTCATATCTCACTTAATAATGAAGATAATCACTAGGGGAAACTTTTGTTCGACTTCTGGCACTAAATGCTATCATTTCTCATCAAAACATTCTTAACATATCTCACATTAGATTTCTACAGCGGAAATAAGAAATTTTTAAAAAATATGTTCAATTTAGTATGCAATATTCTTCATTATTTTTTTGTATTATTAAGTTAATTTTTTACGATATGAATACCTCTTTTATTCTCTTGACATAGCTTGTAAGCAAAACTGAGTTCTTTATACTCGTACATACAATTTGTAACTAAAACTTCTCAAAACTACCAAAAGTGGACTTACGCTACTTGTGCTCTGAGCAGCTGATATCTTTCACTACCTATGGCCCTCAAAAACATGGGGAAAATCGCTCGAGAATATTTTCAATAGGTTTTTGATAACTTCTGATCCAAAATTATCAAGCAAAATTAAATTATCTCAAAAGAAGTTGCAAAAGTTGCCACAAATGGATGTAAATTTGACTGTATGTAGCACAATTGGTGCCAACAAATGAAAACATCGGTGAAAACACTGATGAAACCGATGAAGAGAGTGGTGAAAGTGGTGACAACAATTTTCATGATCCAAACGATGGAGTTTTATCAAGTGGCAGTGATTAAGTGGCAGTGATATATACCTCTTAAAAAAAAAAACAAAAAATTCACCAAAGGATATCAACTGATGGTGTTCTTTTTTCTTATGTGGACTTATTCTACCTAAAAAAAGGTAAAAAGTTCCCTCCGCCTTCTAGGTGAATTGATATTAATTTTCAGGGTAGAGTACCCCACTGTGCGTCGTCGGCCACACAAGAAAAGCAAAGTTATTTTACTCCCATATTTAAGTTAATATCTGAAAAACTGGGTGTGGTGGTACGAAACGGAAACCGGATTCAGAATCAGCACAAAATTTTGCTTAAGTATATAGCGTAAAAACTTTTAAATTTGTGTTACTTGAATGCATTCACAAGTCAAATCACAATTGTTTGGGGATGGTGACAATGTAATCAAGTCATGCTTGCACAAAATTAATAATAAATCAAAATCATTCAAAATGATTGGGACTTAATTTTTCTTAAGTCTTATTCACAAAATTGAATAAATACTGCAATCAAAAAATGTATTCATTGATTAAGACTTCAAAGAATGCAGCTCCAAATTATTGCAATCTTTTACAGCTCTGTTATTTATTTATCTATTTATTTCTCTATTTATTCATCTGTTTAATTATCTATTAATTTATCTATTTGTTTATCTACTTACTTCTTTATCTATCTATATATTTATCAATTAATTTACTTATCAATTTTTTTATATATATACTTATTTATCTATCCCTTCATATATATATTTTGTTTTCTATCTATTTGGCTAATTGTTTATCTATGTATTTATCGATGTATTTATTATATGTATTTATTAGAGCGGTTAAATTTTTTTGCTACCAAAGGACACTTATTTTCTGATTCTACGTTCAATTCTAAGCAAAAAAGTCCATTACACCATAGGTATACGATAAACTTCGAGGCGCCCCATTTTAGATTAAAGATTGAAAATATAATTTTAACAATATAATTCACAGTACCAAAAAATTTAAGTTTTTGAAAATCCCAAGGGATTTCTCAATGATTTCTAAAAGTTTTGGGTCCGCTTAATCCGAATTTGAAGTCAGAATTTTCGGGGCACCCTAGGTTTTCGTGCTACGTGGAGAGGCAACCCCTATCACCCTTCTGTTAAGTTTTTCAATATTTCCTCCCTAAGGGAGTGCCGAAGAGGGTGAAAATGTTTGACCAGCCCCCATTACTTTTTTAAATCAAACATTTTCTCCTTTGGGACCCATCCCTTCTGACCCATTTTTAGGGGGGCTCCCATACAAATATTATGATTTTTGTATATTTTTATCAATATTTCCCTTTTAAGTATTACCGGTCCCCAATACTTTTCCAAGAGGAATATTTTTTCCTTTAGAACCCATCCCCTCCGACTTCTCCTTCACAAACACAGTTTATAATCTGAAATGTTCTATTTTATTGCAGTTTTATAATGAATACTTCAACTTCGTCTCCAGAACATTATGCTGGTTAACAACACATGCCACGACAAGATGTCTTTTGTTTTGGCAATTCTTCTGAAATGGATACGATTAGTAAACCAACATTTCGCGACATTTTGATGCATTATTTTTTTTTTTTTTTGAGTGATGCTGCAAATAGTAAGAATGAAATGTTTTCCTATCGAACATTTACTCCAAATGCTGCCGATAAATTAATTCTAATATGGCGTATATGATCCGAATATATTACGCAAGTATGTGAAGCCGATATATAATAATTTTAATTGTAATGATTAATTATATCAGTATGATTGATTTGACTGATGATAGCATACTACATGAGCCACCGTTCACTGCAAATGTTCCATTTGAACATTTTAGGGAGTACCTTGATTATGAAAGCGAAAATAATCCCTTTGAAGATCCAAAAACTGCATGCACATTCAAGATACTGAACGGTGCGTTCAGTAACACTGTGGAACAACTTCAGGTTAGCAAAAGTTAGGTCGATTCTAAGAGTCAGGGGTGAAAATAGAGGCTAAATTAGAAGACCCGTATCGCGGCGTTTGTTTATGTTAGTTCGAATTTTTTTTTAATCGACCTTCGAACTTTGCAGTCAAATGCCGGTTTTCAGCATATTGTTTATATGGTTTTTTGGCTATAACTCGTCGACTAATTGATATTTTTTCAATCTGTAAAAGCCAAATTATTGCTAGAGACCTGTGCAACAATTAAAATTTTTTAAAAAAATTGATTTAGAAAATTTTTTTGGTGCTTATGAAGCAAAATGTTGGAAAAATTATTTTTTTTCATGCTTTTTGAAAATATTTTCCACAAAACTAAGACTTTTTTGCTTTCTGTTTGATCTACAATATGCTTCTCAGTTTCTTCAATAAATTTCATTTGAAAAGAAAACAATCATAATACACAACTTGCGTTTTCCAGCTTAATATTAATTTACTTCTCATTTTTTATGTACCAATTTTGTTCAGTGTTGGTTTTGAAGGAACATTGCAAAAGAAATTATAAAAATATGAAAAATATATAATTTTGAAATGTTAGTTATGAAAAGTTTTAAGTAAAAAAATTAAATAAATTAAATTAATGATTTGGCCAGTTGCCGTTTAGCAGGCGGCTGTGGATCAACATCACTGCTCTCCCTAATATCTTTGTCATCGTCATCATCATCAGAAAGGTGGATAATTTCGTCCAACAGATATTCTGGAATTTCATCTTTGTCTTCCCCTTCTTCCTCTTTCTCCTTGTCTTCCTCTTCTTCAAAGGTGTTTTTATACCACCAACAAATTTCAGCGAGTATTGCATCTGGAGATTTCTTTCCTCTGTACCTGAAACGAAAATAGTTTTCAATCGTTAACATGTTTAAATTGTTCTCTCTGACAAAGATATTAGAAAAATCTAGGAATTCAAAAAATGCACACTCTATAGTTACCTTATTTCAAATGGAAGCGCAGTTTGGTGATAAGGTTCGCCTTGCTCATCAGATTCAGTTGGCAACTGTTGAGCGAGTTGATCAAGAAGCTGATGCAAGAGATGAATTTTGTACGACATATTAACCCAAATTTCATCGAAAGCTGCCAACATGTTTGCAACAGATTGCCTGTAGTTGTCTTTGCGTTCTTTACCCAAAAGTCCTTTAATGACTGCTTTCAATGCGAGCCATGCATTTAATTCTCGGTCTGTCAGAACTTGGTCGAAATCTTGACGACTCATTTGTTTTCGTATGTCGGGACCATTAACAACCCCTTCCTGAATTTTGGCGTTACTTAGTCTTGGAAAAATATCTTTTAAGCGGTTGAATATTGCTGGTCTTTTTGCGATACATATCAAAAAATTTTTAGCAATGCTAAGTTTAATGTGGAGCAACGGCAACATAATTTTCATTTCAGGAACAAGACTTTCGTGTAGCCTATTGTGTTTATGCCATTTCCGTCCATGCGACTATTACAGTTATGCTGTTTGTACTGGTTTCTTCCTTTAATACCTTCTCCGTATCGTGAATCCCAATCGCACAAAAAACACGGATATTTTGGACTGCCAGATGATGTTAAGTCATTAATCAATAAAACTATTTTGAGGTCGCAGCAAATGCGCCACTGGTATTCGATATATTTGACTACTTCCAGAATGTGTTTCAAATTATCGAAATTTTCACTAGTGTCAGTGCTATACGCAATCGAAACAGAAGGCATTGTATTTGTCTTGTGCAAAAGCTCAACTTTTAAGCTGATTAGAGAACTATCGATATAACCCTATCGTCTCCATTAACTTTTCAATATCGTTGCAATAAGCGAAATTTTTTGCATCATTCACATTGAAGAACTTTTGTAACTCTTTTTGGCGTTTTCGATATGCTGTTACCAGTTACCTTTCGCCAGCAAATTATTTCCTTTCAAACACAAATTTGCAACAATTTCATCCAATTGGTTTTGTGTGCTAGGATTAGGTCCTTTGGTGTTTCATAGGATGTACCTTCACCAGGGTCGTATTCTTAGAAGAAATCCGTGGATGTAGCAGCGGCGGTTGTAGTACTGATATCTGTTTGAAGATCAATACTTCGGTATGTTGGTACTGGGACGAATTCTGAGTGCGGTAATGGTAATTGGGCACTTGGAACTGCTACATAAATTTTATTCTTTGCTTTCCTTCTATTCAAAGTTTTATGGTAGTTGATACATCCATAGCAATTTTCTTCTTGATGCGGGCTGTTGTCTAACCACATCATTGGTATACCAGAAGGCATAGCCTCTTCTTTTCACTTTTCCATTGCATAAGAGTTGAATAGCAATTAAAGCAAACTTTTTTAGGGGCATAGTTTACGTCAATGATAAACTCTTGAGAGAAATATTGTTTATGGGCTTCCAAAAAAAAATCACTCGCATTGTCACATTTTTCATCGCTTGCTATGAAACGTCCACAAACATTACAAAAATGGTCCATTTTACATTTTGGTTCCGAAATTTTTAATACAATATATATTATACAATCTTTTCTTTGTTATTTTTATGAAACCGATGCACTTAACTTAAATCACTCACAAAATGAAATAAGTTCCAAAAAAATTAATAGCGAATTTTATCACGACCGAGCGAAAATTAAAAGACATCAGCTTCGGCTGAGTTTTGAGTCCTAACTGAATCTTTATTTTTGAAATTAGTTCGCTTGTACGAAATAAAAAAAAAAACGCTACCTGTGCGGTGGTTGAAAACAAAAAAGTTGTTTTACTAATTCCTAATTCTTGGAACTTCCCATTTTAATTACATCTACCTAAATCGCTATTTATTTAATGAATGAAATTAAATTTATTGAAGAAACTTATTATAGATCAAACAGAAAGCAAAAAAGACTTAGTTTTGTGGAAAATATTTTAAAAAAACATGAAAAAAAAATAATTTTTCCAACATTTTGCTTCATAAGCACCACAAAAATTTTATAAATCAATTTTTTAAAAAATTTTAATTGTTGCACAGGTCTCTAGCAATAATTTGGCATTTACAGATTGAAAAAATATCAATTAGTCGACGAGTTATAGCCAAAAAAGCATATAAACAATATGCTGAAAATCGGCATTTGACTGCAAAGTTCGAAGGTCGATTAAAAAAAAAATTCTAACATAAACAAACGCCGCGATACGGGTCTTCTAATTTAGCCTCTATTTTCACCCCTCACTCTCAGAATCGGCCTAACTTTTGCTAACCTGAATTTGTTCGACAGTGTAATTTTATAACTTAAACCTGGGCAACCCCATTTTCCTAAAAATATTTTGGCAATCCTGGAATTCCAAAATTTTTCGAAAGAAAATTAAATATATTTTTAAGAATTATTGAGTCATTTCAGAAGAGATAAATATGTTATTTGACCTTTTTTTGATTTTGTTGATATGACAGAAAAGGGCATTTTAAGGATTTTTTAAAAAAAGTCAAGTTTCAAAAGTTATAACTTCTTGATTTGATTTTTGGCTTTTTAAATTTTTGCTCAGAATAGTTTAAATCTATTTTTAGTTAATTTCTTGTTTGCTTTTATCAAAATTTGTATTTTTGGTTTTTGAGGAATTTATTTTTTGTAAAAATATTCAAACTCGAAATTAACTAAAAGGCAAAGAATTTCGTAACGACTAAATTATTATCCTTAATTGCACCATTTCTTGTTTCTATATTAGGTATAGTTTTAAAAAATATCCCGTGACATTTCACTGAATTTTTTAATATTTGGATTTTTTAGATTTTTTTTAATACAACAAGAAAAAAGTTAGATTTTTTCCAAAAGTAAAAAATCATAACTCTGGTAATTTATCTCCGATTTTCATGTTTGGTAACTCATTTTAAAGAAAAACTAAATAAAAACGTATCAGTTTTTTGAAAATTGGAGCTTATAAAAAAGAAATTGGGATTTTTTGTTTTGGAAAAACTAGCACTATTTTCCCATATAAATCAGATATTCAATATAGAGGTCGCTTGAGGCACGGTAAAATATCAATATTTTTTCCTCAAAACAAAACTCCGGTGCGTAATTCGTTACTTTCGAAAAAAAAGGATCACTCTAATGTGCATAATCTATATATAAAAAACAAAGTGAAAAAAGAAGTGTGCGTGTCAGCTCCGACGCGTGACTGGAGTTTACTCCTCTAGATTGATTACCTTGAAATTTTAGATGTATATAAAAGGGGCGAATAAAGGCATCTCTTATATTACTAAAAGGATTGTATACTTTTTAAATTTTAAAATATATATTTATTATATAATAATAAATAAAAAAAACCTACCAGCTTTATGCCGACTCCGAACGGCTTACGTTCTCAAAAAGATTTTCATGGCAGTTTTTAACTCTCTGAGGTTGGCCATTGTCTGCAAAAAGGTGACGGCCGAACAGAAAAATTAATTCAATTGAAAAAATTTTCTGTCAGATGGAGGATTCAAACCTGGGTTCTCTGGCGTAAGAGTCACACTCTACCCACTACGCCACGGCCGCCACATATTTATTACATAGATTACATACATTCGTTATGAGGTAAATTGATGAATTTCATTAAGGCTAGATTCACTGACTACCTTCAGCAAGTTTTTGCGAAAATTAAAATAATGTTAATCAAGTTGAGGAGCGTGCAGCAAGTCTCTCACTGAGCGGAGAGTGCAAGAACTTCGTATAAAAAAACGTGCAAAACTTGCTGAAGGTGGTCATTGAATCCAGACTAATATTAACGTCATTATTAAATACTGTAATATTAGGTTTAACTTAATTGTAAAAACATCGCATCAATGTGTAAAGATAGAGTCTATATGTGCAAAGGATGTGTCTACTCAAAATGTAGTAGAGGATCGCCAAGTGAAGGATAGCCATGTAAAAGATATGTAGCTAAAAGAGTTTCAACTAACTGCCAACTTCGGCAAACTGAAAATTATGGCATTGCTGCCGCTCTTGGTATAAAAGAAAGAAAACCAACTAGTTTTTAAGCTAGATTAATTCTAATCTTTATTTAAAAATTTGTGGCTTATTTATATTAAAATAATACTACTCAAAAATCCCCACTTTCCTAAACTCCTCCTCCAATTTTAATTTCACTCAATACATTGAGTCAGTCGTTTATTAGTTTTTCTTTCATTCATTAACGTCGCAGCCAATAAGAAATTATGCTGCGCTTGCATTTACGTAGTTGGCTAGGTCAGTGTGACAGCAAATGCATTGATTGCATTACTCACGCTGGCCGTAGTAAAAAGTGTTGCGATTGAATGCAACATGATCAGCATTGGTGCAACGTACGAAAGAATAAAAGAAAGAGAACAAATTATTTGGGTTAACTTTGTGTTATTACTAATTGTTTGGCATGTACGGTATAGTGGTCATGCTGTGCCACTACACCCTTACCCTTAAGCGAAAAATTATTACTTGAAATAATTTTTTAAGATTGGAGGAATTTAGAAAAAGTTAACATTTTGGTATACTTCTTTACATATGTATAGATGAAATGTATTTGATATTGCATTATTATCATAGTTTTTGCTTAATTAAATCTTAATGTAATTATAATTTATAATTAATATATAATTTTGTCATGTACATTGTATATAAATATTAATTGCACTTATTATTAAATTTCTTAAGTAAATTGTTGTGTAATTCCTTACTTTTACCTCTTATATCTACTATGGAATTTACTCCGTTTCTTTTTATGATCTTGTATGGGCCATGATAAGGATTCTGAAATTTTTTCCTACTTTCTAATCTTACAAATACTAAATCTCCTATTTCTAATGTGCTTTCATTTTTATTTCTATCATGAAATATCTTTCTCTTATGTTTTACTTTTTGTATTAAATTTCTAGCCTTATCTATAGATGTTTTTAATCTTAGCCTTAACTCATTGCTGTAGTTTTCTAAATCGTATACTTTGGTTCCTTCTTTTAGAACATCGCTAGGCAGGGTCGGTAGTTTTCCGAACACAAGCTCATATGGTGAACCCGCGGAGTCAACGTGTGGGGTAGTATTATATGCAAATGTGTAATACGATACCCATTTGTCCCATTCGAAATCATCCGCAAAAGAAAGTAAATATTCATTAAGTGTTCTATGATTTCTTTCAAGTGCGCCTATTGTTTGGTGATGATATGGGGTTGAAAACACTTGACGCGTGTTTAATAGTTCACACACATTTGTCATTAAGTTGTTTGTAAATTCTGTCCCTTTGTCTGACTTAAGTGTTTTAAAACATCCGTACTTTAGTATGAACTGTTCTACTAGGGTTGAAGCTACTGTCTTGGCGTCTTTAGCTTCAATGGGATGCGCTACAACAAATTTTGTGAGATCGCATTGCATTGTTAGTATATATCTGTAGCCGTTCGAAATCTTAAGTGGGCCTACAGTGTCAATTACTACAGTCTCGAAACTTGTTTGTGGTGTGTCAGTGATTATCATTTTCTCTTTAATGTGTCGAGTTACTTTATTTTGGTTACATTTCACGCAGTTGTTTATAAATTCTTTAACCATCTGTCTCATATTCTTCCAGATGTATCTTTGTTTTAATTTAAGGACAGTTTTTCTTATTCCCATGTGTCCTGATGTACTTGAAGTGTGAAATTCGTCAATTAGCTTATATTTTTGAAGCATACTATGTATTTGTTGTGGAGCTCTGTATATCAATATCTTTATGGGCGAGGATCTATTCAGTTTCAACTTGTTATATTTATCTTTGAATGCATTCATATCAATAATTTCAAATATGTTATCTTTTTCACAAAGGGCTAGCTCCTTTATATGTGATTTCGTCAATGAACAATGTAGTTTCTCCAACATCGAATCTAGTTTCGAAGGGTCATCGCTACATGTTATGTGCACTTCATTATCATTTATATTCATAGTAACGTTACTGTTTTTATTAATTATAAATTTTAATTTCACCAAATTCTTTACGTCATTAAAGGATGTACATTCCCAAATACAGAGTTGATCAGACTCCTTGTGAGATATGTTATTCTCTTTAACACTTCCTTGGAGGTGTTGACTAAAGTGGTGGGCGCCTTCGTCTTTATTTTCACTCGCATTATTACTCGTTACATTTTTATTCGTCTCTTTGCTCCTAATTTCTTTATTGTTTTTGTCTTCAAGCTTCTTTTTGCTTCTAGTAATTACTTGTATATTATTTTCTTTATTTTCCAATGTGGGAATCATTGTTTTAAGAATTTCACTATCTATTTTTATGCGTGATAACGCATCGGCATTTGTATTAATCTTTCCTTGTTTATATACTATCTCAAAATCATAGTCTGACAAATCTAATCTTATCCTTGTCATCTTTGATGAAGGATTCTTGTGCGAAAATAATGATACTAGTGGTCTGTGGTCAGTTACCACGATAAATTTTTTTCCAAATAGATATGGCTTAAAAAAGTTTATGCCCCAGTGTATCGCTAACAATTCTTTTTCTATTATGGGTTTGTTAATGTCATGTTTTTGCAATGTCTTGCTTGCAAAGGATATTGGTAAATCGTGTCCTATCTCTCCTTGCGAGAGTACTGCACCAAGCGCAAAATCAGATGCATCTGTGGTTAGAATAAAAGGTTTCTCAAAATTTGGATATTGCAATACTGGCGGATTAATAAGTTTTTGTTTCAAGGTGTTGAAAGCTTTTTCACATTCTTCTGACCAGATGAAAGGTATTCCTTTCTTGAGTAAAGAGTTTAGGCATTTTACTATAGTTGCAAAGTCTGGTATGAAACGCCTGTAGTAATTGCAAAATGCTACAAATCTTCTTACTTTATCTGCATTATTTGGTGTTGGGTATTTAATGACTGCTTCACATTTGGAGGGATCTGTTCTTATGCCTTTGTCTGTTATGAGGTGGCCTAAATAGATTACCTCATTTTTAAGGAAATGACACTTACTTGCATTTAGTTTTAAATTGTATTGTTTCAAACGTTCAAAGACTTTTATTAAATTCTGATTGTGATGGTTTAAAGAGCATCCAAACACAATTATATCGTCGACATACAAAAATGCTTCCGAACTTAAACCACTTAACGCGATAGTTAACATGCGTTGAAAACTATTTGACGAAATTTTGAGTCCAAAAGGCAAACGTTTAAATTGATAATGTCCGTCTTGTGTCGAAAATGCAGTCAAAGGTCTTGAATCTTGTTCTAAAGGTATCTGGTGGAATGAGCTTGTCATGTCTAATGTTGAAAAATATTTAGCTCTTCCTAGCATATCTAAAACATCTTCTAGTCTTGTTAATGGAAATTTGTCGTTAATTATTTTATCATTTAATTTTCTAAAATCCACTACCAAACGCCATTTTTTGTTTTCGTCATTGCTTTTCTTGGGTACTAATAATAGTGGTGCGTTGTATGGGCTAATTGAATATTCGATAATGTCGTTGTTCATTAATTCAGTCACTTGATTTTGTATTTCGTTGTGTTGAGTATGTGGTAATCTGTAATTTTTTATGTAGACTGGAGTTGGATCTGATAAATGTATTCTTTGAGCGTAAAAATTGTTGGTTGAGAGTTCTTCTCCGTCAAGATGAAAAATAGATTGATATTTCTTGAAAATGTCTTTTAGTTCTATTTTAGCTTGTTGGTCCAAATTAAGTTCTGTAATAAGTTTTTTAAAGCGTTGTCTGTCGTCATTCATGGTTTCATGGTTATGCGTCTTCATGATTGTGTAGTTGTCTAAACTTTCTGTTTTTGGTTTAATTTCTTTTAAAGTTATTTCTTCGTCATTTATGTTTATTATTTTCACATGACATATACCTTTCGATGGAGCAATTGAATTAGCTAAAAATACACCTTTCTTTAGTTCTTGGTTTAAAATCAAACTATCTTCCTTGACATTTAATTCTATGGGGAATATTGTTTCTGATCGTGGTGGTATTTTGAAATTGCTTTGAGTTATGGGGTTTGTGAATAATGGTAAAGTGTAATCATTTTGTTCAAATATAATTGTTATTGTGAAAGTTTCGTAATCAATTTTACACATGTATTTAATAAGAAAGTCTCTACCTATTATACCGTCTGTTGTAATAGGAAAGTCTTTGTCAACTATTTGGAATTCACATGATGCTTTGTCGTTATCACAGCATAGAGAAAGGTCGCTTGTGCCCAATGAATGAATAACTTCTTTTGTAATTCCTGTTAGCTTACATTTATTTTCATAATTTATGTCTAGATTATCATTATCCGTGTTTTTGCAGATCGAAATGTCTGCACCTGTGTCTATTAAAAATGTAAGATTGCGTTTTGTTTGCGCGCATTTTAGAGTGATGTAGTTTGTCAACTTCTTTGATACAATATAAATTTGATTCTTACTTATTGTTGGCCGTCCGGAAGTTCCAAGTAGTCTTCCGGGCCGTCCTCGTTTCCCTGGACATTAACTATATTCATTTGTCTGTTATTATTGTTCCTATAGTTTGTTCTATTTGTTCTGTAGTTTCTATTATTTACATTATTCTGACTTTGAGTATTGTTTTGTCTGTTGTTGTTATTGTATGTGTTGTTGTTATTTCTGTTAGTGTATGTATTAATGTTATTTCTGTTGCTGTTATAATTGTTTTGTCTGCCATTATTGTTGTTGTTGTGACTAAAATTTCGTGTGTTATGGAAGTTATTAGTGTTGTTTGAATTTCTGAAATTTCTATTTTGGCTATATGAGAAATTTCTATGTGTATTGTTTCGGTTGTGGTTGAAATTGTTTCTCTGAGTGTGGTAATTTAAAACTCTATTATTTCCTATGCTGGTGTTTTTCTCCAGTTCAAGTGCCAAATTTATAGCATCACTAAGGTCTGTAGGTTGTGCAGCAAAGATTGTTTGCTTGAGGTTGTCGTCAATTCCATTTTTAAATATTGTTAGCGCATAATTTTCATTTACTTTTGCTAATGCAGTTTTTTGATCAGCTGTTGCGGATGCGCCTAAGTCTTTTATTTGTAATTTCGTTAAATCTGAAATTAGTCGTAACAGTTTGTCCTTGTAGTTCGTCACAGACATGTTTCTTTGCGTGAAAGATGAAAGTTGTGTGTACAGTTGTGCTGTTGTTATGTTGCTTTTGAATTTATTTTGAAGTTTAATTTTAAAGTCAGTCAAATTTTCAAATTCACTATCGTAACCTAGAGTTGTCTTTACTGTTGCACTTAATTTTACACTGCTTACGAAGTCTAAAAGAATTTTCTTAGCTTCCTCAGTATATGAATTATATAGTAGCTCAACAATTTTTATGAATGACTCTAATTCATTGTAAGTACCATTGAAAATTGGTATTACCTTTAAAGCAATTTCTAAATTAAAAGTTGCCATATTGTTTTTCTTGTCTATTTCGTTAGTTTTTACAGAAGTTTTTTCTTTAAGTAGTTTTGTTATTCTGATTTCTATATCAATAAAATTTTTCTTTGAAATCTTTGTTTTCTTTATTCTTGCTTAACAAGTTTTTTAGTGTCTTAATTTTTGCCAAATGTTCTTTTACATATTCTTCCGAGTATTCCCTATTAGGTGCTTTTTTTAATTTTGCATAGAGTGTTTCTAACTCTTTTAATTCCATATATTTATTTATTAAGACTTTTATTAGGATTATTTAACAATTATATAATTATGTAATTATCTCTTATTGTAATTAACATGTCTAGATGCAACGTTGGCATATTAATTGAGATTTCTTCTCTATAAATCCTACTTTTGCAATGTTTACTTTACAAATACTACATCGAAAACATTCGCGATGCCAATTTTTTTCTTTGTAAGATATATACATAACTTTACCTATGTCAATTATTTTATTTTGACATACTTGGCAATGCTTTTTAAAAAGAATACCATAGCATCCTTGGTATTTGCAAATAGTTCCAAATTGTAACATTTTAGTAATTAAAAAAAATTTGTTCTTTACATATATTGAAAATATTTATTTGTTATACATTGTTATTTAAATTTATATTCCTAACAAGCTGTTTTCTAACATAATTTTTATAATGATAATTTATCCAATATATTAATACTATTATTATGAAAAAAATTGAAATTAAACTTATTATAGTGTTTGCCTCGCTGCTACTGCTGCTACTGCTGTTGTTGTTGTTGTTTGTTGTTACCAATTCTTTGGTTTCGAACCATCCCATTTTTTCTATGTTTGCCTCCCGTAGTTTGTCTTCTTATATGCAATTTTTGGAGGAGTTTTTTCTTTTCTTCGCCGGTTGTAATTGCTGCAATTCTGTAGAGTTCTGCCACTTCCTGTCTCGCTTTTAAACTTTTTCCGCCTCTTTTTTTCTTTTCTGGTTGAACTGGCGCGTGCTGGGTGTAATAATTTTTCACCTGTTCCTTGTGGTGGCTCTGTCTCTTTTTGTACTCTTCGATCGTAATCGCTTTCGGTCCGGCCGTCTTCGGTGTTGGCACGTATATTGGGGCTGCGTCTTGTACTTTTACCGGTTCTGGTATATATTCAAAGAACTTCGCTGCGTCTCGCAGGGTTTTATCGAATAACTCGTGAAAACTTCCCTTGTCCATGCGTATAGATGTAGGGTGCAGGATATTGATTGATTACAAGGTTTTTTTTTCTTATTTTCTCACAGGATCGTTGTCCGCAGGATCGCCATGTAAAGATAGAGTCTATATGTGCAAAGGATGTGTCTACTCAAAATGTAGTAGACAGGATCGCCAAGTGAAGGATAGCCATGTAAAAGATATGTAGCTAAAAGAGTTTCAACTAACTGCCAACTTCGGCAAACTGAAAATTATGGCATTGCTGCCGCTCTTGGTATAAAAGAAAGAAAACCAACTAGTTTTTAAGCTAGATTAATTCTAATCTTTATTTAAAAATTTGTGGCTTATTTATATTAAAATAATACTACTCAAAAATCCCCACTTTCCTAAACTCCTCCTCCAATTTTAATTTCACTCAATACATTGAGTCAGTCGTTTATTAGTTTTTCTTTCATTCATTAACGTCGCAGCCAATAAGAAATTATGCTGCGCTTGCATTTACGTAGTTGGCTAGGTCAGTGTGACAGCAAATGCATTGATTGCATTACTCACGCTGGCCGTAGTAAAAAGTGTTGCGATTGAATGCAACATGATCAGCATTGGTGCAACGTACGAAAGAATAAAAGAAAGAGAACAAATTATTTGGGTTAACTTTGTGTTATTACTAATTGTTTGGCATGTACGGTATAGTGGTCATGCTGTGCCACTACAAATGGTTGTACTATATCTAGTTGTTCCCAGTGTTCTACCATAACCTAAATCTAAATTAACGTTTTTTTTAATAAATGGCATTATGGTCAATCCTTCGTCTGTATGATGAAACAATTGAAAATTTTCTAAAATTTTTCATATTTTTTCTCTTTAAGATAAATTTGTGGACATATTTTATATTTAATGTCCCTTTCTGTCGTAGTAATAAACAAATTCAGCTAATTGTTAATACGTATACAGCAAGTTTTATTTAATTGAAATCGGTTGAAAATTCGTCGAGTTATTCTATTTAAAGTAATTCTACTTCACTTCAAAATCACCAAAATAAGTATGTTTTATTGTTATTACTTGCGAAAAACTCAGTTCAGGCAAAACAGCATGAAAAACAACGATTTTCTGCTGTTTTTAACGGATTAATGCTAACAATTTAATATTAAATAACTCGACAAACTTTTTAACTAATTTTGATGAAATAAAACTTGATTTATAAATAATCAAGCTTTTATATTAACTATTATCAATTATAATAAAAGCGCGCTTTAATACAAACTACTCTATGAGCAACGGCTACGCACAAACGCACACAATTTTTTTTTTGTGATGTAGCTAGCTGAACATAAAAAGAGAAGATAGAGAAACATGGAGTTTATTGAAACTCTCGCAAGCACAAGCTGGTTAAAAGAAAACGACCAAGCAATGCGTGGCATCGGGGATGATTTCATACAAATCTTTATATTATAACTTAGTATTGAAATTTAAAAACGAAAATACCCAAATACTGTGCTGTAGCACAAATATGATATTTTAAAACTTATTTCATAAAAACCGGCCCAGTACTTTTGTAGTTTTACAAAAATTTGCAATTCAATTTTATCCAATAGCAGATTACTGCTGTGTGTATTTTGATGGTATTTCTTCGTTGTTGGTATTTTGCTATGCGACGCTGACTGCGTAACGGTTGATTTTTTAGATAACGCTCGATTTCACTCGCAATAAATTTTCGTACCGCGGGCTTAATGAAATCGATTCTAAATGAGTAAACTCCAAAAAAGCGCCTGTTCCCTCTGCTACCCGTAATTTTTAACCAATTTAGTTTTTTTTTTTAATGTAGATAATGCAAAGCTTATAGGCTAAAAAAAATAGAGTTGTTACCTAAATTTTTTTATTATTACGAATTCGGTGGGCGAACACTAAGTAAAAATAAGTCACTGAATCCGTTGTTGCCAGAATTTCAAAAATTATATAATTTTTTACGATTCAATTCAAATTCAATTCAAAATTACGTATTTTTCCGTAGGGCTGCCACTTAAAATTTTCTATTTTTACGAATTCGGTGCTGGACAGAACATTAGCTGAAAATGGCTCACTAAAACTGAATTCGTTGTCATAATTTAAAAAATTATGCTATTTTTTATCATAGGGTTGTCCCCAAAGATTTTACGAATTCGGTGCTGGGCGAACGCAAGCTAAAAATGGGTCGCTGAATCTGAATCCGTCGTCAGAATTTAATTGTAACGCAATTTTTTCCATTGATTTGCCATCTAAAACACTACGTAATAATTAATCGCTGAATCCAAGCCCGTTATTTGAGTCCGTTATTTGAGCCTCTTACCATAGGAATGCCAGCTAAATTTTTTTTACTTCTATAAATTCGGTCCTGGGCGTACAATAGGTAAAAATGGGTTTGTAATTTTTTTCATAGAGTGCCATTTAATTTTTTTTTTTGTTTTAACGAATTCGCTGGTGAAAAATAAAACACCAAAAGTCTGTACAATTTTAAAAAAAAAGCTCTACCGGTTCAGTTCATATAGACATACCCAAGCCAGCTTTTCTGAATGCAGAAACTTACCTAGCTACATAAATGTAAACCCGTTAAAGAGCCTGGCGAAGCGGGCGGGGGTTCGGCTAGTTTATTATAAGTAACCCACTAAAAAAATTTTTTAAATGCCACGCCCACCAATTTTTAGCAACACCCAATCAGTCTGGAAGGACGTTGGACACTTTTCACTACATTGAAACATATTTAATGTGAAATTTCATTGAAATGCGATGAGAACACCTTTAACAAACATTTTTTTTAAAGGATTTTCATAGCTGAGTTTGTTTTACCCGTTTTTTTTTTTTTATAATAAAACTCACCTGTTTACGATAAGATCCACAAATTCAGGCATAAAAAATGCATGTTCTTTTTCACTGACCAAAATAAAACTAACCGAGTATAAACAAAAAATGCTAGTCTCGTCATAATAAAATTCATTCCCGACGGCACTTAAAAATTATAGTTCGGCTACTGTGTTCTAATTGGGTCGTTTTCAAAAACTAAAGTATGGTGCCAATGTTTGAAAATCTTCTGGAAGGCCGTTGGGCTTATCCGAGTTAATATACAGGGTGTCCCGCAATTGAGTGCAAATGTTTACGGAGCTGAGCAAAAAATCGTATGGGAGGGGGTCTATTTTCACACTCTTAGGAGCTACAGGGTTAATGAATATTTCACGACTTTGATTCACGTTATTGTTTCTAGCAGAAAAACTAACTTACATAAAACTTATTTTGAAAACTCATTATAAAGGCAATGAAACCTTTCCAACGGTATATCAACAAACCCCACCAACATAACCGTTACCGATCTGTGGTCGTGTGAAGATGAAATCAATCGGTTGAAACTACCAAATTTCAAGTTTGAGTGCAAATTTCTCAGAATTTTGCGTAATAAATGATTTTTTTTTTAAATCAATTTAGTAAATTATTCAATTTTCTATTCAATGACACCAAAAACATAAACGTATCTTTAAAAATAAAAAAGTTGGCTCCACTAAAAAAATTATACTAATCAGAAAATAATGATAAATAATGACATTACAATTAGTTATGCAGTAGATAATATCATTGTTTTCTTATAAGTATAATATTTTTAGTACAGCCAACTTTTTTATTTTTTAAGATATGCTTATGTTGTTGGTGTCTTTGAAAAGAAAACTGAATAAATTACAAAATTGATTTTAAAAAAAATTTCATTTATTACGCGAAATTCTGAGAAATTTACGCTCAAAATTGAAATTTGGTAGTTTCAATCAATTGATTTCATCTTCACACGAGCACAGCTCGGTAACGGCTAAGTTGTTGGGGTTTGTTGATATGCCGTTAGAAAGGTGATTTTATTGCAATGAACTATCAAAGTAAGTTTTCTGTAAGTTAGTTTTTCTGCTAGAAACAATAACGTAAGCCAAGGTCGTGAAATATTAATTAACCCTGTAGCTCCTTAGAATGTGAAAATAGACCCCCCCCATACGATTTTTTGCTCACTTCGACATAACCTTTCAGCTCCGTAAATAGTTGCACTCAATTGCGGGACACCCTGTATATTCCGATTATAAGCCAAATCGGACTATAAATAAGATTTTTTATAAAAATTCAACTCTAGCACCACCGAGAGGAGCAATATTTTGCAAACATAGCTCGCTTACGTTTGCGTAATATTGTTTATATATTTCGAATATAAACCAAATCGGACTATAAATACAATTTTTCGTCATAGCTTGATTCCAGCGCTATCCAGCGTGTATATTTTTGCGTATAAACCTTGTCCTGTGTATAAACCTTTTTGAGAACGTAAGCCGTTCGGAGTCGGCATAAAGGTGGTAGGTCTAGTTCTCGATAATTTGTGTTCAAACATTTCACAACACACACAACACAATTGATCATAAGTCAAAGTCCGATCAAAGTCCTTTCAAGGGCTGAAATGGCCATTTCGTTTTTTTTTAGATATAGATAGAAAAATGGGCGGTAAAAGTAGGTTTGGCAACATTTATATACATATTGACTATTTGGATCCATAGCACCTACATACCAAGTTTAACTATGAAAACGTGTACAATAAAGGAATTAGAATGACTACGTAAAAGTGGGCGTATATATATTCCGACCACGCCCATTTTGAATACAGTTACTGACAATAACTATACAAACTAAACTGCTAAGTTTTAGTCATATACGACCGAAACCGTCTAAAATATATAATTTTTGTTGATTTATGGGCGGTTAAAGTAGGCGTGGCAAATCTAACAGCTTATAAAGATTTCGTTAAAATAACAAATCGGTTGATAACTATATCGTCTAAATCGTTCAGTGGTCCTCTCGTGATTGTGGATCATCCGTTTAGTGTCACAACGCTTTTATATAATAGTATAGATATAGTTGCCACGAATTAGGGGCCACGTGGCATGAATGGGAAAATATATTGATTTATTTTCTATAGTGTTTTTAACAGAAATTTAAGACGTCCGACCGTTACAATTTATGTAGTGCTCGGCTCATTTTATCCGCCCTGCTGTTGGAAGACGAAAAATATAATTGCATCAATTGCGTGTATAATCTTAAAAAATGTTTTAATAATAATAACTGAATAATATATAATAATTTAATAATATTACTTTTTACTGAAATGCTCATTTTAATCTTTTTTGTAAGTATTATAAAGCAAACTTTGTTAATAAAATCTACATTTTGTACTTTACAAAATTTTTTACCTTTTTAAAATTATCCTGTTTTCAAGCCCCTGTTAAAAATAGTTAAAACATAATTTTTTGTGCAAACACTTTTTTTATTGTAGTCCAAGTATTGATATTAATTTTCTCAAATTTTCATTGCCATATCTATATTAAAAAAAAAAATACAATTTCTGACGTAAAACCCTTTTTGAAAAAGTGTGAAAGAATTTGACAACAAAAAAACAGCTGTCACAAAAACGTAGAGTGATGTAGAGTTCAAAGTGAAATTGAACTTTTTATTTGTTCTACGTTTATATTAAGGTTGTAATATGAAATTCTCTTTTTATCTATATTTTTCTAAGCTACGTTGCGTGTAGCATAACCAAAAAACACACACAATTGTCTGCAGAGAGGTGGTGGCCGAACAGAAAAATTAATTCAATTGAAAAAATTTTCTGTGTCAGGTTGGCTTCGAGCATGGGTTCTTTCGCACACCACCCACGCACCTTTACCTGTATGCCACGGCCGCCACCAACTACACACCAAAAAACCTCGAACCGATACATATAAGAACATAGTTTTTCTACAAAATTATTTTCGGATTTTAAGAAGCACATCACATCTCTTTTTAAATGAAAATTTGTCAAATATATAAAAGTTGCTTAAAAATACTTTAGTGGATAAGTATTTTCAGAAAATAACTTAATGCAACTCAAATAACACTTTAACCCTTTCGTTAACCTTGTCCATTGTAATGGACATGTATTTGAAATGAGTATAGTGCAAATCAGTTATTTTTGATAAAGAATGCATTGTAAACAGTGCTTTGATCTATTCTTTCTTCTATTTTTGCCTTTCATTTCAAAATTTGTGTTCATAACAATAGCACGTGCTGATTCTTTGAGAGCATATTGAGCCGAAAAGAAAACAAAGTGAGTGAAAGTTTTTTTTTCCAATTATATTTGCAGTCGAAACTCTCTATAACGAACTCCTATATAACGAAGTTTTCTTTATTGCGAAGCAATTATAAGAAAATTGTGTTTGGTTCTACTTTGAGTGTATTATGATCTCTATATAACGAATATTTCCTTATAACGAAACATTTTTGCTACCGTAACTTCAAGATTGAAGCGTTTCCAATCTCCATATAACGAATTTATTAAAAAAAATTTTCGTAATTATTTCTGTACATGTTTTATTTACCATAAAATTGAAAGTGTATTTTGGGGAACCACCGAACTAAGCAAATGACAATTTTAATCATTACCATCTCTCACATTTATTACAGTCGCTATCAGTTTACCTTTGCATATCGCGATAGTAAGTTGTAAAATGACTCCGCGCATAATTATTACTGTGAAAAAAGCTATTGATCATAAAAGAAATTGAAAAGCTTAAAAAAAGACATTGCTAAGCAATTTGGAACTCCTCCCAGTAGCTTATCAACGATTTAAAAAACAAGGATAAGCTTTTAAGCAGTGTCACATATAATGCATCCACTATTAAACGCAAGAAGCTTCGAACTTGTACCTTTGAGGATATTGACGAAGCAATGCTGAAATGGGTATTCGCCGCACGTGGTAGAAATCTTCCTCTGTCTGGACCAATACTGAGATAAAAAGCAAAACAATTCGCTGAAGCATTGGGCCACGGAAAATTTGAAGCAAGTGTAGGCTTGATGGCTTGAAAAATTTAAAATTCGTCACGATATTGTTCAAAAAACATTGTGTGGTGAAAGTGCTGCCGCCAACATCCAAACGAAAACGACATCTTTAACGCCGATGAGGCGGGTTTGTCTTTTAAGTGCTTATCAAATAAAACGATGGCGTTTAAAAATGAGAAGTGCTTTGGGGGGAAAAACAGCAAAGAGAGGATAACTGTTATGGTGGCATGCAATATGACCGGATCCGAGAAAGTTAAATTGCTTATCATAGGAAAGGCCAAAAATCCGAGATGCTTCAAAGGAATCAAATCTCTAGACGTAGATTATGAATTTAATACGAAAGCATGGATGACAAGCAACAATTTCTTGAAATGGCTCTTAAGATTGGACCGAACATTTGCTTCTCAACAAAGGAATGTTTTGCTTTTTGTTGACAACTGCGCTGCGCACCCTAGGGATGTAAAGGACCAATTGGAAAATATTGAAATTGTTTATTTTCCACCCAACATGACTTCGTTACTTCAGCCAATGGATCAGGGCATAATTTATAACATTAAAACGCATTACAGAAAACGCATTTTGACAAACATTTTGACACAAATGGTGGAGAAAGAATCTCTAGCGCCCATAAATTTGCTGTATGCCATATGAAACTTAAGCAAAGTGTGGAATGTCAATGTAAAATCCGAGGCAATTGCAAACTGTTTTAGAAAAACAGGATTTGTGAAAGTTGGCACCACAACGAACAACAGTATGCCTTGTCATGAAGAAGACTATCTACCACTATCTCACTTCGCCTATTTAGAGTCTTCATTTAAAACAGTTGCTTATTTTAATGCAATATTTAAAGACTACATCAATGTTGACTGTGATGTGTTCAAGAAAGTTTGCGAGCACCACTTATCTCAGGTATATAAACAATTATAAAGAAAATCTGGCTTTTTTTACATTATTATATCTTTTTTAACAGATTCAGATGAATACGAAGAAGAATCTGCCGATATTGCTAAACCGTTACCTACATATACCTCCGCCAGGGTTGCGCCTGCCTGTCCCAAGCCAGGATAAAGGAGGAGGGTTGTTTGTAGGATACGTCCTGCAAACGGAAAAACGAATAGGGCCAACCAAGAGCTCGGGGTGGTGCCCATCTTGGTAGCAGGTCATATTCGGTATATCGATATGAAACAAGCCTGCGAAGGTATAGCAATTGACGTTAAAATTTGTTAGTACGGGGACAGTCTTTACCCGTCAGATGGGGTAGACCCTATCTATCCACCGCATGGAGACCTTAAATGGGTGTGTTATAACAGTACCCTCAAACTGGCACGGCAGTCACTGAGGGAAGTGTAGAAATGGTTGTTTAACTAAGGGTTCTCATACTGAGCACGGCAGTCCCTGAGAACAATGGCCGAACGGCCAGAGTAAGAGTGGCAATTGCAAAGGTCCTCCAAAGCAGGTACCGGTCATGCGCAATAATCTTCCAGCTGAGTCGGCAATTGCAAATTGTTAGACTAGCCCTTAAGTGCTCATTGAGCACAGTCATGTATAAGAATGCACTTTTTCATAATTGCATTTGTGTATCCTTGGTCTTTTTGATGTTGTGGATCCTCATTTGACGAGATCGAGGTGCCCAGATGACTGTCGTGGGCTGGCCCTTCGGGGAGTCTCGTACTGGTTGTGTGAATGCTACACAGGTCTAGATTGACCGGCGGGGTCGCGCAATGGTACGACCGGGCTGGCATATCCGTCTTTATATGCAAGAGATTGGGTAGGTCTCGTCTCCACCAGTAGATGGATGGAAGTACGTCGCTACGGAAGTCTAAACTAGTACTGCTATTACGGGCAGTATGTAATTTATTACATAATGCTCCTAATCAGCAGGGCACTGCGTGATGCTTTGCGTTTGTGAAGCAGCTTCCATGTTCGTGTTGCCACACCGGATGCCCCGTATGTTTTACTTGTTTAACACATAAACGGGTCCGTGTTGGTACAACACAAAGTTCATGGTTGTCTGTTTCATGAACTATTACACTAGGTTTTGGATAACCCAAGTTGCTTAAGCCTTACGGCAGGTGCACTTGCTAATTTCAAAATCGTCTGTTACCTACATATGGACAACTTTCTTCATCAGTTTATGGTTTCCGCACCTATTTGGAAATTAAAACCAACGTACCAAGTACTGTGTTTGCTTCTATAAATGTATTAGAAAATTATATTGAAGAAGAAATGTGGAAAAATGTACTTCAAACCAAAATAACTGACTACTACAAATAAAAAATGTTAAAAGGAACAATATTGTTTTTCTTTTCTATATAGCGAATTTTCTTAATAGCGAAGTAAATATCCAGTCCCTTGGAATTCGTAATAGAGAGATTTGACTGTATAAATAAACTTATTTGCTTGTTTTACTATTTGATGTTATATAAAGTAAATGCAAAATAGTAGTGGATGTGATAAAAAAACAAATTTTTTGTTTTACTTGGACAAAAAAATTCGCGCAGAGTAATGCCGATTGTAATGGACATGTTCAAAAACCTATTTCCATTTTAATATTTATTTACCTTTTTTTATTTACTTTATTTAGAATGCATTTATCATAAATTTAACCTTTCTAAATTTTTCTCATTATTATTTCTTAAAAGGTTTCTTAAGCTCCAATAAATTTTAAAAATAAATATGGGCATTTCCGTGGTGGCGCACGTGACGATCGTACGACTTTAATGAGTGAAAAAGGAATGAAAAATTTAACTTACAAGTTCCTTATTTTGATTTTCCAATAGCTTACTAAGCACACTATACAAGGTGTAAGACCTAAGAGTTGTCAAAAGTTCGGCTCTTAGATAGAAGCCACAAAAATGATACGTTACGTGACAAAAAATGGAAGTGGTTTTTGACTTGGATCGCAAAATTAGTAAAATTCTGTAAATTGGCAAGAGTTTTTGTATAAAACTTTTTTTAGAAGGATTTGAAATAGTATAAAATTATTTTCAAATTAATCAAATTTAAAAACCTTTCTCGTTTTTTTTTTTATAGTATGAAACGTTTTCTTAGTATGAAACGTTATGTGACATGGCGTTACGTGACATTTATTTTTTTGTATTTTTTTTTTTATTTATTGAGCAAATATGTAAGCATATAAGAATAATTTCTTTTGCATGCCGCAGATTAAAGTAAATAACAACTAATAAGCTTGAAACTTAATATTTAAAATTAAAATCAAAATGAAAATTAATAATAAAATTAAAATTAAAATGGAAATTAAAATTTAATTAGAAAACACAAGTAATTGTAAAATTTATCAAATCAATAGATTTGAAGTTGCGAAATGAAAAAGTGGTATCAGTGGCAACAGAAGATAGATCCATGTCCAATGTACAAAAAATTAGATCGTGATCTGAAACAAATGATAATTGGTCAAACAGTAAAACTGACGATAAATCGGAAACAATAAAAAAATCTAGTAAACTTGGACAGGCATTGTTGGCAAACCGAGTTGGAGAAATTAAATTAACTATATTGAGACCCACTTGCGCCAAATTGCTGATTAAGTTTATGCAATAATTATCATTAACAAGAATATTCAGATTAAAGTCACCGCACAAAACATAATGCTGAAAATCTATGACGTAATTTGAAACTTCTTGTAGTAGAGGTTCTAGGCTGCAGCTTCGATTGGGATTATAAACGCATGAGAGAAAAACTTTAGTTCTGTTGTTAGAGATTTCTACATTCAAATATTCAACATCAGAATCACTTGAAGAACTGAGCACTTTTACGTGTAAGTATTTTTTTGCATATATGGCAACACCGCCGCCTTTTTTACTAACTCTGTCATGTCGATAAAGATTAAAGTTATTAATATTCAGAAAGGAATCTTTAACATCCTTGTGAAACCAGGTTTCTGACACGCAAATTATATCGACAGAAGAATTTTCAAAAGCATATTTAACACAATCCATTTTAACGTCATTAAGACTTCGAGCGTTAAAATGTACGATCTTTGGGCCAGAGCGTTGCTTGACAGAATTTCAATCATAGTTTTGTGATTATCGTCAGCGCTAAAGACTGCGTTATTCAATGCAGACATAGATACAGACATACAGAGCCCTACAAACATTTAAATTGGAAAAGGGTAAACGAATGATTAGACAATGGTAGAATGAAAAAACAATGAAGAAGAAATAAGAAAAAGAAGCTGAAATTATGAAAAAAATAGACAAGTTGACGGCGAAAAAATTAATACCCTAGATATATTAATATGCAGAGCATTTTCATTAAACAGATACTTCTCCAGAGACGACATCATTCGCATAACTACGCAATTCATCAATGTTGTTGATTTTAATTTTTTCGCCGTCTCTCTGCACTCTGATGTAGATTGAGCCGCGTAACGAAAAGGCGTTGAACATTTTTTTGCTCCGTTTGCAGGTGATCGCAGCTTGAAGAATTTTACGCGCCTCGACAGTAAGGCTTTCATGAATAAAGACATTATTGTCTGAGTCAAGTCCGGCATTACGTAGGTTTACCGCTTGTTTCGAGTGCCTGCGATATTCCCCAAAGGCCTTCAGAGCACGATTCCTGTCGAAGGTGGTGTAGAACTTAACTATCACCAGTGGATGTTGTATATCAGAGCTAGCCTTCACGCGAAAAATATCTTTTATCTGAGGCGAATGAAAATCGATAGATCTGCATATAAGATTGTACGTGCTCTTGAGATTTTCACCGTGAAGAGACGGCACACCAAACAAAACAGCGTCTGAGCTGTGATCTACAAGAGTGCTGTTGACGTTGTTGTTGCTGTTGACGATGTTGTTGCTGTTATTGTTGTTGATGCTGCTTTTTGTTTTGTTTAAAAGAACAGCTAGCCCTTCGCAGCGAGTGGTGAGAGCACTCAATTCGTTTTTAAGCGCAAGTATTTTATTATCTTGCTCTGTATATTTGTCGTTGATGGCTGCAACTTCTCTTTCTATTTTTCCGAAGTTGTTGGGCCCATATTAGACGATGTCCGTTTGTCCGACGAAAATGAACACTTTTTACTCTCTTGTCCGCTGCATGGTCACAAGACAGAAAATTTAGGGCGGACACATTTGACATTTCATTTAGTTTGAGTACATTTTCTACTGCACTTTATTTTGTGCACTTTGAAAACAATTACTTTTAATAGCAACGTTGCGTAGAAAAAGTACTTTTTAGCTGCTAAAGTGTAGCAAAACTTTTATTTCACCACATCGCCACACTGTTGTGGCCGTTGTCTGCTACATCAACAGCAGACAAAATGAACATATTTTGTCCGCCTTACAAAAAGTTCATCCGCTCTCACTCTCACTGTTTTTTGACAGTTTCACATTGAAAGCAACAACAAAGATCGGACAAACGGACATCGTCTAATATGGGCCTTGGAAAAATTGGTCGAAAGGGAGTTAAAAAGAGCGTCTGTATACTGCTGTATGAGAGCCTCAATTCTTCTCTCGTGTTTGCTTTGAGCCTTTGTTCCAGAGCGCTGAGTTGCGTAGAGATTGAATCTGCGCTGCCGCTACCAGATTTTGGCGTGCCATCCAATTTAGCTGTATCGCGGGGAGCGAGATGCTCACGCTGTTGACGCGTCAACATAGGCGAGGGAGACATCAGAACAAAGATAAAACAGAGAAGACGTTGTCAGTAGAGAACGGGGCGCATACAACACAGAAGAACCACAATTATTTGATTTTATTTAGCAGTCTTGGTGCGGACAGCGAACAGGTTGTAGCGCAACGATGTAGCTTACAAGAAAACAGCGGCAAAACAGAAGAAGTTCGTATCAAGTAGAATATCGTTCGTGTTTTATTTTAATGTTTTACACTCGATTCTATTTGTTTATTTTTTTTTTTTTTTTTTTTTTTAAATAAATGTTCGTGCTTTATTTATTATGTTGCACAGATTTTATTTAAGATCGCTCGTGTTTCATTCCAATGTTTTACACTCAATATTTATTGTACAAAATGTTCGTGCTTTAGTTTTAGTTGTATATTATGTTGCACAAATTTTTATTTTATTTTGGATTTTTAAATTACAGTTGAAGTGATTTTTATTAAACCAACTACTGCAAATTTAGAGTCAAGAATGTCTGAATATAGCATGTATCTTTTTAAATTTATTAGAGTTTAACTTCCCGATTTTTTGCAGATTTTTTAAGAGCGCGGTTAAAATGCGTCTACTAACTTCAGAATTATTTATTCCATTGTAATTCATTTGGGTAATTAAGTAATAAGGTAATTAAGTAGTTATGTGATTTAGTTATTAAAAAACAAATTTAATATATTCTGCCCCTCCTTGCCTCAACCATTTTTCATTATTTTTAGCCAATGCCTTCCATTTTTACTAAAAAAAAAACGTTTACGAAATATTTACAAGACATTAACTAAAAAGAAAGATTACATTTGTGAAACAGTGCAGACGATTTGATCATCATGGTAAATGAATTTAAATTGCTTCAAACAATAAAATAAAAATGTTCTCTAAGATAATATCATTAAATAATAAGTTTTGTAATAACTTTTAATTTTCGTGTAACGGTGGACTTTTCGGCGGAAATACCCATATGAATGAATATTCAGTTCTAACATAGATGATGATGTGAGTGTCAATGCACGTCTTGGTAATTCGGACCATTGTTCCATCTCCGCTGTTTTTTCATATTCTAACCTACGCACCTCTACTTCTAAAGCCCCGAAAAGGACTGCATGGTTTTATGAAAGAACAAATTGGACTGCGTTAAATAATTTTTATCGCAACTTCAATTGGTAATTATGTTTCGCTGATAGAAATGTGAATGCCGCGGCTGTCATGGTACAAGAAATTATCTTATTGGGTATGTGGTATTTTATCCCCAATAAGAAGAAAAGCATTAAACCAAATGACCGCGCATGGTTTAATGAGACTTGCAGGATTGCAATCAGGTCCAAAGAGGAATCCTATCAGAATTAGCTTTCTGATAAGAATGCTGATACTAATATACTTCGCATCGAGGCTTGGAATCGCTGTAACGGAATTTCAAAACGCGAAAAGTTCTTCACGAAACTCGCATAAGAGAACAGGTTCTTCTTTGCCCTAAAGGGAGCAAAAACTTGTGGTCATTTGTTAAGTTTTTTTTTATTTTTTTTTTTTTATTTATGATAATATACAATTCTTCAAGGTTAAATTATGCCTCAGCGCCTGTAAGAAGAGGCTTACTGGCAACATAATTCGTAGCTATACTTAAGATAATATTACATATTTATGGACAGGATTATACCTTTTTTACATATTCATAACATTCAATTATTATTCTTTTTTTCAATATTTCCTTTTTCTTAATCTTAGTACATTACTAGCTGAATACCCGGCTTAAATCGGGAGTTGATATAAATAATTTTCGATTTCATTCGTCGATTTGGAAAAACTATTCACAAACTTTAGAAGGAATTTTGTGTGCATCTTTCAAACCGGTAGCTTTGGCGAAATGGGCAAAATGTAGCTTCAACATCTGGAAATAATGAGAAAAAGTTAGGGAAATCGTGATTTGTGTGTGCGTGCCACCGATCGCTTTCAAAAATATATTTTCAAGTTTTTTATTGTATAGATTGCACATTTTTGAAAAAAATTACAGCAAAAACAAATTTTTGACAATTCGCGAGGAAACTGGACAAAAATTAAATAAGCATTGAAAATAGAAATTGCAATGTCAAAACAACGCAAACTCACGACGCAACCCGATCACAGCGCCACCTACCGGGTCCAGTTGCGAATTTGAACCATCCAGGGATCCATTTAGACACACACAAAGAAGTTCATCAAAATCGGTGCAGCCGTTTAGGAACAGTTTAATAAAACACACACGTACAAATTATACAAAGCGCCCACTACTTTTCGAGACAGAGCAAAAGAGATAACGCCAAAACAGTTGCCGTACACGAAAATCATTTAATAAAATTGTTCATCCAAATCGGATGAACGGCTTTCTACTTTTTCACGATTTCTTAAAACGATTTCTTTCTTTGGATTCATAAAAACTCACCATACCCGAAAACCTCTATATACAAATTTTCATGGAAATCAGATGAACGGTTCGGAGATAAACTATAAAAACAAAATGAATTAAACACGATAGCAGCGCCACCTACCGGGTTCAATTGTGAGTCTCAACCATCCAGGTATCCACTCAAACACACAAAAAATTTCGTCAAAATCAGTGCAGCATTTAAGGAACAGTTCAATAACATGCACACGTACAAATTGGACAATAGTGCCCTCTAGTTTCGAGAAAGAATAAAAAAGATAGCACCAGAACCCTTGCCGTACTTCAAAATCGCAATTTACAAATTTTCATCTAAATCGAATGAGCAGTTTTGGAGTTTTTCACGATTTCTTAATATTTGTACTTAAGCGCCCTCTGGTTTTCAAGATAGCACAAAAAAGATAAGTCCAAAACACTCACCGTATCAGAAAACCCCTATTTTCCAATTTTCATGCAATTCGGATGCACGGCTTAGGAGTTTTTCGAGGTTTTTCAAAATATTTGTACTACAGCGCCCTCTGGTGTTCGAGAGAAAAAATTAGATAAGTAAAAAAAAACTCAGTGTCCGAGAACCTATACATACAAAATTTCATGCAAATCGGATGAACGGTTTTGGATTTTTTCGACTTTTTTAAAAAATGTCTACTACAGCGCCCTCTGGTGTTCAAGATAGAACAGATTAAACAAGTCATGAAAATTCACCGTATCCAAAAACCTCTATATACCAAGTTTCATATAAATCGGATGCACGGTTTAGGAGTTTTTCGTAGTTTTTAAAATATTTGTACAAAAGCGCCCTCTGGTGGTCAAAATAGAATAGAGCTGATAAGTCATAAAAACTCACCGTATCCGAAAACTTCTACGCACAAATTTTCATGCAAATCGGATGAACGGATTCGGAGATAAGCTAAAAAAAGAATGCCTGGAACCCGATCGCAGCGCCCCCTAATGGGTCCAACCTTTTTTACTGGATAAAAAGTAGCATATATGTTGACCGGGGATATAAGGAACCTGGATGTCAAGTTTAATTTAAATCCATCCAGTGGTTTTCGCGTTATGATTTAACAGACAGACAGACAAAAATTTAAAAAATGCGACTTTTGGACTCCTCGTCATTCAAAATGTCCAACGCAAAAAGAATTTCAAAAAAATATTTCATGTACAGATTTTTTTTTACAATTTTATATATATATATATAGATAGATACCTACGATAAATACATAAGATTAATTACATAAGAAGCGCTTCAATTTCACCAGTTAAAAATGTTCTCAAATGTATTTTAAAAACTGAAATTCGATTCTATATTTTTAAGGAACTTGGTAGTTTATTGAATTCGCAGAGCCCAGCATACTCTGATCGTTGCTTTGAGCTCTCTAGTTTCCACTTAGCAGTTCTAAGATTTGTGCTATATCTGGTATCAAAATTTGTTTGATTTTGATAAAATCGTAAAACATGATGGCCTAAACCATGCAATGTTTTGAAAACAAAAACTAATAAATGTTTTTGGTACAGCCCATAAACTGTTTTAGCATACTCTTTGTATAGACTTGTCGTGGGATGCCTAGATGGAAGATTATAAAATTTTTTTTTAAGCACGATTTTGAACAGACAGTAACGATTTCAACTTTAGACTCTTTTTATGTGCATATACAATTGGAAGATATGTCAAACGACTATGAACTAAAGCTTGATAAATTAATAGTTTAACTTCCCGGGTTAGTTTGTTTTTGAATTTAAATAGGATTGCAGTTGCAGATGATATTTTTGATCTAAGCAAACTAATATGATCACCCCATGAGAGGTTGCTCGACAATTGTAAACCTAAATATTTCACTGTATCCGACTCCTTAATTTCCTTGCCCTCAACATGCACACTAAAAAATCCTCTCTAGATTTACGCGGTTTAAAATTTATAAACTAAGTTTTATTCGAATTCAGCACTAATCTATTCAGTCGGGCAAATTCAGAAATTAATAGCATCTTTGTGTAAAACGAACGACACGTCGATTTGACGAAGCCTTCGCTGGAACGCCGAGAGTCAGTTATTTTTGCTTGATGTAAAAATAATGTGCATAAACGAGAACAGTTGTTCCAGTAAAGAACGACAACGTAACTTTAGTATGAAATTGGCTTTGTGTAAGAAAAAAATTACGAACGAAATGTCAAAATTTGACGATTATTAAATTGTCATCGTTGTGAACATTTTTAAAATGGAAGTTGCTATGAAGAAAAGGTAAATAGAATATCATTTATTTTTATCTAAGATACACAAATACTTTCTATATTTTTAGTACAAAGAAAACCACAAGTGAACAATTTGGATTGCTGGAAATGGAAAAGAATCCAGAGCTGGGAAAAGGCACTCCAGTCTTTGGTGCAATCGCGGAAAACATTTGATATAATTTTATTTTCACAGTACATAAATCCTAAAACTGAATTTGCAGCAAAAGTAAACAAACAATTATCCAATTAACAAAATAAACGAAACAGCTGATGAAAAAAATGTTGCCACCTATTAAAAATTGCTTGTAATAAGTATGAAATGTTAAAGGTTTCTGTCAGTTTTACTCAATATGCTGGTCTTTTACAATCCGGAAATAATGTTTTTGACAAGTACTCACGTTGAGTATTTGAGCAACGTAAGCAACGTAACAGTAGATGACGACACAAGAAAAAAATACATCAAGCCAATTTTGTCCGAGCCTGGATTATTTGCACATAATTCCACAACCTCGGATAGCAGTCAGCCACTGCCCTTTGTCGAGATTAGTTCCTCAATGAAAGAGATATATTTTCTAACGAGAGAAGTCAAAAGAGTCCTTGCTAATCTTAACATAAAGAAAGCTTCTGGTCCCGATGGCATACAACCAATTGTATTTAAAACGTGAGCTTCTACTCTAGCTCGGCATTTGCGCAACCTTTTCAACATCTCCTATTGGACAGGAGTATTTCCATCTTGGTAGAAGTTCGCAAATGTCCAGCTGATACCTAAAAAGGGCGATGCCACGAATACTGCAAGCGACCTACCTATTGCGATATGCTCTACTCTTTCCAAAGTTATGGAGAGCGTAATAAACTTCAACCTAATGAACTATCTGGATCACAACGAATTGCTAAGCGACCGTCAACATGGTTTTCGTAGGGTCCGCTCTACTGGTCATCTTATGGCGTTCCTTAAAGAAAAATGGAACCAATGTGTTCACCTGTTCGGTGAGAGCTGGGTTGTTGCTCTGGATATTTCAAATGCGTTTGACCGAGTATGTCATAAAGCACCCGTCTCAAAACTAATTGCATACGGTGTCGGTGGTAACTTTGCTCGGTGGATCACATGCTTCCTTAAAGACAGAACTATCCGTGTCGTAATCCACGGCATTTCGTCCAGTGAGAACGCCACACAGTGTAACGAGTTCATATAGTGACTGCCCAAAAATGGCAAGCCCACCTCCCATATAACCGAAATCGGTAATCTGAAATAATTCCCCAAAAAATTATACTAGATTAATAGAATTTGGTACACATAGTTCATTTATAGCTGTTAATACGTAGTGTAAAAATTAAAAAAATCGGCCGACCCAATAACGTGCGTAAATATTGATTTGATTTAAATTCTAATCGATATTATTTAAGTCAAAAAAGAATTTTTTAAATAATATATAATTTAATAATTTAATTATTTAATTTAATAATTTTTAAATAATAAATTTAAATTAAAAAATTTATTTCATATTTTTCCTCCGACGTTTCGCTGAGTCTTTTTCAGCTTCCTCAGGGATATTTATTGAATCTTAAAAATTTGAAAATACAATTGGTTTATATAATAATTTAGAAACAATATTGTGGGAAAATTAATGTTAACACTTTTAAAATTTTAACGAATACTTACAAAAATTTTAAATTTCACATTAAAAAATAGATTTTACTAATGACTTAACATTATTACAAATTAGAAACACGAACAAAAAAAACATTAAAACAATTAAAAACAATACTGCTAAAAACTCGTCAAGTACACTTAATGTTAATATTGCACTATTTAACTTTTTTAAATTGCTACTGAGTAAATAAGATTTATGTTATCCTTGTCTTCTTTAGTGTTCATCGTCGTTTTTATTTTTTGTTGTATTCTCAAGCTTTCTAGTGTAAGTCTTTTATTTGCTCTCTTCTCTTTGTCCAGAATTTTAATCTTGTCAAAATCAGCTGTATGTCCCGTGTTCAAGATGTGTTAAGAAAGCCCTGTTGACGTTCTTCCCAAGGTTGATTTATAAGGTTGTCGCAGGGCTGATTGCACTCTCTTCTCAGTACCCATAATTGTCAAAACCAGCCAATTTTGCGAATGACTACAAAAGAAAAACGGATGATAAAAGAAAGCACTTGCAGATTTTCTATGAGCTGTCAACTTCGATTTGACAATTATGGGTACTCGCTCTCTCCCTTGCGACAACCTTATAAATCAACCTTGGTTCTTTCATTATTTATATCCGCCATATGTTCTTTCACTCTAACTCCTAGTGTTCTTTTTGTTGTCCCAATGTATACTTCTTTGCAATCTTCTCCGTTTTTTCCTTTGCAGCTGATTTCGTACACTACGTTGTCTTGCTCTAACTTATTTATTTTGTCATTAGTGTTGGTGTATAGTTTTTCAAGCGTTTGATTAGATGTGTGGGCATATGATGTGTTTTCTTGCTTTAAAGTTCTGTGTAATTGTAAGCTATTTGTTAGTTTTGGGACATATGTTATGCTGAAATATTTTGTAATGTTGCCAGACTGACCCGTTATTGAGTTTGGGATTTTTTTATTATTTCGTCGGTATAGTTTGTCATTTATTAAGTTATTTATAATGTAATTAGGATAATTGTTCTTTTTTAAGATTGATCTTATATTAATAATGTTTTTTCGCGATATTGCACGTCACTGATGTCTAGTACTTTGTTAATGAAATTATTTGCTGTATTTATCTTCTGTTTAAGCGGTTGGTTTGAATTGAAATTCATCATTCGGCCCGAGGATGTTGATTTTTTATACCAGTCCAGCACTATTTTGTCATCAATTCTATGTAGTTTAGTGTCTAAATACAGTAATTTTTCCATTTTCTTCTTTTTCAACCGTGAATTGTATCTTTTTATGAAATTTGTTCATTGTTTTTAGTATTATTTCTACGTCAGTTTTCTGACGCATTCTGATACATTTTGTTATTAAATTTAAAATAATTGTTGTCTCTTAAACAGAATTCTAGAATTGAAATAAATTTTTGTTTAGGAATTTTTGTGTGCTTTTCAATATTCGTCCATGAATTCAATACTTTTTTAATAACTAGGTAAGTCGGTATGTTTGTAAACAGTGAGATTACGTCATAAGATGCTAAAATATCGCCATTATATAGTACCACCTCATTAACCTTTTCTTTAAGTTCAAAGGAGTTTTTTATATTGCATTTTTTGGAAATGAGGTTTTTCAAAATGCCACCTATGTATACCTATGTATACATATGTAATTTAAAGAAAAGGTTAATGAGGTGGTACTATATAATGGCGATATTTTAGTATCTTATGACGTAATCTCACTGTTTACAAACATACCGACTTACCTAGTTATTAAAAAAGTATTGAATTCATGGACGAATATTGAAAAGCACACAAAAATTCCTAAACAAAAATTTATTTCAATTAAATATATTTATATTTCTGTATATTTCTGAATATATTTTTATTTCTGATCGAAAAAATAACGATTAAAAAATATCTTTTATTTTTGATTGAAAAAAATAACGATTACAAATAAATTTTATTTCTGATCAAAAAAATAACGATAAAAAAAATAATTATATTTGAACGAAAAAAATAGGTCCAAAATAATTGGTTTAAAGGGATTTTTATCTTAAAAATCATGAAAAAAATCATGTAAAAAACGGGATCTCTGACTCCCTAGCATCATATTGCTAGATTTAAAATTATTTTACAAAAACTTTTTACACATGATCTTTTGGTCTGAAAATTAAAAAATAAACGTTATTTTCCATCCCTGTTAGAGATAATCTATCTATATATATAAAAATTAATGTATGTATGTGGGTATGTGTGTATATCACGTATAGACTCCAAAACCACCGAACCAAATTTTATGAAATTTTAAGGAATACTGAAGCAACATTCGGGAAGTGTTCCTGTGAAGTTTGGTGTTGATTGGACAAGGGGGCGTGGTACCTCCCATACAGCCCAAATTGGTTCTATCGCCCACAAACCAAAAAAAATGCTATATATCAGACGGTTTTAATCATATAAAACTAATATTTGGTAATTTTGTTCAGATAGTTACTTTCGGTGACTGTACAAAAAATGGGCGTGGTCACACTATATCTACGCCCACTTTTCAGCAATCATTTTAATTCCTGAGATGTTCAAGTTTTGATAGTGAATCTTGGTACGAAGGTGCTATGGATACAAGTGGCAGTCACTATGTAAATATAAACGTTGTCACGTCCACTTTTACCGCCCACAAATCAGTAAAAATGCTTTATATCAGACGGCTTTGCCGTGGAAGACTAAGGTTTGGTAATTTAGTTCATATGGTTACTGTCGGCCAATGTACATAAAATGGGCATGGCCGCTCTATATCTACGCCCACTTTATCGAAATCTTGCTTATTCCTGAGTTGTACACGTTTTGATAGTCGATCTTGGTATGCAGGTGCTATGGGTCCAAGTGGCAGTCACTATGTAAATATAAACGTTGTCACATCCACTTTTACCGCCCACAAATCAGTAAAAATGCTTTATATCAGATGGATTTTGCTGTAGAAGACTAGGATTTGTTAATTTAGTTTATTTGATTACTGTCGGCCAATGCACAAAAAATTGGCATGGCCGCACTATATCTACGCCCACTTTCTCGAAATCATGATTATTCCTGAGTTGTACACGATTTTGTTAGGGAATCTTAGTATGCAGGTGCTATGGATCCAAGTGACAGTCACTATACATATATGTATATACAAATGTTGTCCCGTCCACTTTTAACGCCCACAAATCAGTAAAAATGCTTTATATTAGACGGCTTTTACCGTAGAAGACTAAGAATTGGTAATTTTGTACATAAGGTAACTGTCGGCAACTGTTAAAAAATGGGCGTGGGCGCACCATATCTACGCCCACTTTTTCGAAATCATGCTTTTTCCTGCGTTGTACGCGTTTTGATAGTAACACTTCATATGCAGGTGCTCTAAGTTGCGGTCAGTATATATATATGTACTGTCAGCGTCAAAAGAAGTTGTACACGTTGTTCCTCTATGTTTGCAGTTAAATTATACTCTTTTGCAATTCCCTTTTGTTTTACATTTTTTGTTTTTTTAATAATATAGTTTCTCCTCTCTTAATGTACATAATAAAAACAACAACAATATTACAATAACAAAAATTCATAGAACAAAAACATCTTCATATTAATAGCGTCAAAAGAAATTGTACAACACGTGCACCAAATATTTTAAAGAATTTTAACGGTAAAAAATTGCCGTTATTTTTAGTGATTTGACTTTTTATCATGTTGTAAGCAATATTAACTAATTATAATAATTATTAATTGACTTGATGTCGTGAGGATCAGTTCAAATCTGAAGATTTTTGAGTAACGAAATTTATTTTCAAAATGGGTAAACAAACCTCCCCGGATGTTCGCGAACTTGTGCTAAAATATTATAAAAAAGGAAAAACATTGCGTGAAATTGGTTTGATGATTGATAGAAGCCATAATACTGTAAAACATATAATTGATAATTACAAAAAGTTCGGAAATTTACAAAATCGTCCCAAATCTGGAAGACCCCGTAAACTAAATGCGACTCAAATACGATCCATTGTGCGACGAGTGAAGCAAAATCCAACTGAAAGTGCTGTTAAAATATCCGAGAACTTTTCAGAACGCTCAGGTGTTAACGTTAGCTCCAGTACTATACGTAGAGCACTACATGCAAATGGACTACGTGGACGAGTTCCAAGAAGCAAACCTTTCATATCAAAAATCAATCAACAGCGACGTCTGAATTTTGCTAAAAAGTATCAAAATGAACCAAATTCATTCTGGAATAATGTGGTCTTTACTGACGAGAGCAAATTTGAAATTTTTGTTAAGAAAACACCAACTAAAATTTGGAGATGCAAATATTCAGCATTTGCCCAACAAAATGTAATATCTACCGTCAAGCATAGTGGTGGTTCGGTCATGGTATGGGGGTGTATGGCAGCCAGTGGTGTAGGTAACTTGGTTTTCATAGAGAGCACTATGAATAAAACAGATTACCTCACCATTTTGAAAGATAATTTGCAACCTAGTGTCGACAAATTGGGCTTGGATCAAACTTGGGTCTTTCAACAAGACAATGATCCTAAGCACACTGCTAAAATAGTAAAGGAATGGCTGCTATATCATACCCCAAAACAGCTGGATCATCCCGCCCAGTCACCCGACCTTAACCCTATCGAGCATTTGTGGGAGCATCTGGACCGTCAAATTAGAAAAAGAACGATTACCAGCAAAGACTCTCTAAAATCAGTGATAATGGAGGAATGGCAAAAAATCTCTTCCGATGTAACCCGAAACCTAGTGGAATCGATGCCCAGAAGATTGCAAGCTGTAATCAACACAAATGGAAAGCAAACAAAATACTAACCTCTTTAAAATTCTTTGAAATAATTTTTTTATACTTACTGTACAATTTCTTTTGACGCTGTGAATTTGAAGTATTTTAAGTTGTTGTTCTATAATTTTTTTTATTGTTAAATTTGTTATTTTTTTTTTTTATAAAATGAAAGAATATGCAATATATTTTTCAAAAAACATAATATGTTGAATAAAATGATAAAGCAAACTAGTAAAATAAAGACAAAAACATAACATATTAACGTGTACAATTTCTTTTGACGCTGACAGTATATATAAAATTTGCCACGCCAACTTGTACCACCCGCAAATAAAAAAAAACAACGCGAAATGGCCAATTTCAGCCCTTGAAAGGACTTTGACCGAGCTTCTTATGAATTATTGTGTTGTGCGTGTTGTGGAATGTTTGAACACAAATGATCGAGAACTGGACCTACAAGTTTTATGCCGACTCCGAACGGCTTATGTTCTCAAGAAGCTTTTCATGGCAGTTTTTACTCTCTGAGGTTTGCCATTGTCAGCAGAGAGGTGACGGCCGAACAGAAAAATTAATTCAATTGAAAAACCTTTCTGTGTCAGGTGGAATTCGAACCAGGGTTCTCTCCCATATGGACCACACACTCTACCCACTACGCCACGGTCGCCACTTTTTTTACCCACAAATCAATAGAACTTCTATAAATCAGACGATTCTCATCGTTAAATACTAAAATTTGGTAATTAAGTTCATACGCTTACTCTCGACAGCTTTGCAAAAAATGTGCATGTTAGCAGTTATAATTCCCACTCTTCAGCAATAATTTTATTAAATTTATTTATTTATTTATGTATTATAGTTAATTACAATTTAAAAATTATAACTAAGTAAGCACTAGCTGTCAGGGCTATCGATTAGAAATAATTTTAATTCCTGAGATGTAAACGTAAAAGTGGCGGTCACTTTTTATATAAATTTTGTCACACCCACAAATCCGTAAAAAGTATATAAATCAAAATTTACAGAAAAAGAATAAAATTTGGTAGATTAGTTCATATGGTTACTGTCAGAATCCTTAAAAAAATGGGCGTGTCGCACTTTATCTACGCCGACTTTTCAGAAATCATTGTTATTTCTGAGCTGTACATGTTTTGATAGTGAAACTTGATATGTAGGTGCAATGGGACCAAGTGGCGGTCACTATATATATAAATGTTGCCATGCCTTCTTTTTCTGCTCATCTATCAATCAGTAAAAAATGTATGTTTGTATACTAAGGCTCCTCACAAAAAAAAAGGTGTTTGGGTCGGTTGCTCAAAATAACGCTTTATGTTATGATGATGATTCCCCAAATATTTTGACAGTAGCGATAGCCATCCGTGTGCTGGGATAGTTTGAAATAAAAAAAAAAAACAAAAACGAAATGGCCATTTCAGCCCTTGAAAGGACATTGACCGATCTTCTTATGTTCTTAATAACAAACCGTCAGACTTAATAGTTATCTGCACCAATCAGTTTTTAATTTTTTCAGTCGGATCAGATGTAATGCGGATTTTCATTAATTTTGTAACTTTTTTTTTATATTATTTTCACTAAAATTCAAATTAAATTTTTTTTTTTCTTACCATGTTACTTTTGGTCAAATAAATTATCTATTGATGATAAAATATAGTGTAAAGTGAAGAATTAAAGTAAATGAAATTACAAAAAAATGTACACATTTTTTACATTTTACAATTTATTTGACTAAAAGTAGTATGGGAAAAAATTAATTTCAATTTTAGTGAAAATAATATGGAAAAAGTTAAAAACAATACATAAAAATCCGCACTCTCTTTGGTACAACGGAAAAAAATAAAGATTTTTTGATGCAAAAGAACTTTTTATTACTCTTATTTCTGACCGTTTGTTTTTTTTTTTTAAACTACCATACCAGGCAATATTTTTAGTCGAAATTTTTTGGGATCATCGTTACATAAGCCATGGATTTTGAAGAACCGGACTAAGCAACTTTTTTTTCTAAGGAGCGTGAGGCGACTTAATGTATATACGTATGTGGTTATATGTGTATATCACGTAGACTCCGAAACCGCTAAGCCAATTTTTATACCAAAGCCGTGAGAGGGTTCCTATGAAGTCTGGTGCCGATCGTAAAAGGCACCTTAAATACACCTAAAATTTTCGATATCGAACAGTTTTAGTTTTTTTTTGTAGGTCGCACAGCCTCGGAGTTCAGTATTCTACCTCAATTTACACATGCCGTTCCACTGGTAACATTTTGTGGGCGTTGGACGAGGAGCGTGGTACTTTTTCAGCACCCCAAATATTCGGTATAGTTTTCGAAATAAGACACACATATATAAAACTCGGTACGAACTTACTATAAAAGTATGGTTTCACTAAAGATACACCCTCTGTTAGGAGATAAGCGCTGAGCGCAGCGAAGCGCTCCGGGTATAAGCTAGTTTATATATATAAAAATGAATGTATGTATGTGGGTATGTGGATATGTGTGTATATCACGTATAGACTCCAAAACCACCGAACCAAACTTTATGAAATTTTTAGGGATACTGAAGCAACATTCGGGAAGTGTTCCTGTGAAGTTTGGTGTTGATTGGGCAAGGGGGCGTGGTACCTCCCATACAACCCAAATTGGCTCTATCGCCCACAAACAAAAAAAATTGCTATATATCAGACGGTTTTAATCATATAAAATTAAAATTTGGTAAGTTTGTTCAGATGGTTACTTTCGGTGACTGTACAAGAAATGGGCGTGGTCACACTATATCTACGCCCACTTTTCAGCAATCATTTTAATTCCTGAGATGTTCAAGTTTTGATAGTGAATCTTGGTACGAAGGTGCTATGGGTACAAGTGGCAGTCATTATGTAAATATAAACGTTGTCACGCCCTCTTTTACCGCCTACAAATCAGTAAAAATGCTTTATATTAGACAGATTTTGCCGTAGAAGACTACGATTTGATAATTTAGTTTATATGATTACTCTCGGCCAATGTACAAAAAATGGGCATGGCCGCACTATATCTACGCCCACTTTATCAAAATCATGCTTATTCCTGAGTTATACACTTTTTCATAGTGAATCTTGGTATTCAGGTGCTATAGGTCCAAGTGGCAGTCACTATGTAAATATAAATGTTGTCACGCCCACTTTTACCGCCCACAAATCAGTAAAAATGCTTTATATCGGAAGGCTTTTACCATAGAAGACTAAGATTTGGTAATTTAGTTCATATGGTCACTGTAGGCAACTGTTAAAAAATAGGCGTGGTCGCACCATATCTACGCTCACTTTTTCGAAATTATGCTTATTCCTGAGTTGTATACGTTTTGATAGTAACACTTGATATGCAGGTGCTTTTAGTGGCAGTCAATATATATATATAAAATTTGCCACACCCACTTGTACCACCCGCAAATAAAATAAAAAAACGAAATGACCAATTTTAGCCCTTGAAAGGACTTTGACCGAGCTTCTTATGATCTATTGTGTTGTGCGTATTGTGGAATGTTTGAACACAAATGATCGAGAACTGGACCTACAAAGTTTTATGCCGACTCCGAACGGCTTATGAGTTCGAGAAGCTTTTCATGTCAGTTTTTACTCTCTGAGGCTTGCCATTGTCTGCAGAGACGTGACGGCCGAACAGAAAAATTAATTCAATTGAAAAAACCTTCTGTGTTAGGTGGGAATTGAACCAGGGTTCTCTGGCGTATGGGACACGCTCTATACCCACTGCGCCATGGCCGACACTCAATCTAACTAAGGGTCTAATAAAGATTTTGATTACATATTTTATTTTCCAATACAGTTGCCGGGTGTAGCAAAGCACACCGGGTTTTGCTAATCTCATTCAGTTCAATATACTCGCTTGCATCACAAAACATCAAAATAACTATATATGTATGTATCTGACGTATGTAAACCTATGCTTTCTATAAAGTGTTCCTTTGGCATTTATCATTTTATTCGGGGAATTTTCCAAAAATATATTAACTCGGTTGGTCTTGCTGCTGGTTGCTCAGCATGGTACGAGTAGTAACTAATATGCATACATATGTATCCGATGCATGTCAACCTATGCAACAAACATGTCGCTAAATGTCGATTCTGTCTATGCGAACGATGGAGTGTTTTTTGGCCTCCATTATTTTATTCGGGGATTTTTTTTAAATATTGAAGTGATTGATATTAACTCGGTTGGTGTTTCTGCTGTCGCAGTCATGTCAAAGTGCTTAAAGTGAAAGGAAGTTTAATTTTGTGCAAACTTGAATAAACAAACAATTAAAATTAACTAAGTTCTATATAAAAGTTAAGGTAATAATGGCCAAAAACAGGTGCGCTTAGTGGAATTTTTTAAGTATCTCAGAACCAATAAGAAGTGCGTGTGAATACATGAAAATCAAAATAAATACGACGTATAAGCCGCAAAAAAAGAAAAGTGAAAAAATGAATTAAAATGGATACTTGGGCTATTCTGCAAGATCTGCAATCCAGTTATCGTATAAAGATTTTTGACAATTCCAATTTTCTTACAAAATAACAGATCTTGCAGAATAGGCCCAATTATGTACGAGCAATTTATATTACTTTCGAAAATAATCAATAGTTTATTAAAAACTAGCTTATGCCCGGCGCGCTTCGCTGCACTCAGCGCTTATCCCCTAAAAGAGGGTGTAGCTTTAGTGAAGCCATACTTTTATAGTAAGTTCGTACCGAGTTTTATTGATGTGTGACTTATTTCGTGACTATTCACGCTCGTAAGAGCTACAGGGTTAATTAATGTTTCACGACTTTGATTCACGTTATTCAAGTTTTATGTAAGTTAGTTTTTCTGCTAGGAACAATAACGTGAATCAAAGTCGTGAAATATTAATTAACCTTGTAGCTCCCAAGAATGTGAAAATAGACCCCCCTTGCCACACGATTTTTTGCTCAGCTCGACATAACCTTTCAGCTCCGTAAATAGTTGCACTCAATTGCGGGACACCCTGTATATTAGGATTGCTCATTTTCGGCAAAACATGCTCCAGAAAAGTGGGTGTAAAGTCGTTATTATTGAGAGTCGGCAAACCAAATTTTTGGAACGTGTCGAAGAAGTGTTGTGTATTAGGCATATTACATTTTAAGAAAAAACTAAAATACTTTTTTTTTATAATTATATCTCAGGTTTTCGTTTTTTTGAGATTTCTAAGGGTTGTCCTTATTTACACACATTTTTTTTTTGTTTGATTTTAATTAAATATTTTTACTAAAACATTAAATGTACACAAGTTAATTTTTTGCATATTATTCATATTAAATTAAATAAAAAATTAATTAAAAATTATGCAATGTCAAAGTGCAAAAAAAATTTTATTATATTTTCAAGGCAACTTTCAATTTGTAAGTGGCATATCCGTAACAGAAAAAATATCACAAAAAACTTTTACGCCGTGTCCAGCGTAAACACGAAAAATGCGTTGCGTGCGTAGCGGTTAATATGGGCAGATTTCGGAAAACGCACCGCACGCAAAATCGTGTTCGTGCTTACGCTGGACACGGCGTTACATTCAGAATATTAATACTCCAAACTATGATTCTTCATATTTTTTTTTATGACTTTTTTTTCGTAAGCTATTTGACCGCCAGCACAACCCAGTTGTAAAAATGCCCTTAACAAGATCTATGATCTCCAACATACAATGTATGTATGATGCATCCTTAGCCTATTCTTAATTGTACTTTCATTTACACAAGCTTGTAATAGGCTGCAGAAGCATCCTAAATAGAAACATTGTATGTGACGTCGGATATATCCAATGTAGAAACATTATACAGGGTTGCCGATATTCGAAGCGCCCATTTTATTTTTAAATAAATCAAAGAAACCACAATTTTTTGTCTGTTCGTCATGAATATCATTTAATTGGGTTCAAGTAGATTTGCTTACATCATTTCTTGAATATGATTGGAATGGGCCCAAAGAGTCATCGAAATGGCTGAAGAAGACGAGCAATTTTGGCATAAAATTATCATGAGCGATGAAGCACATTTTCAGTTGAACGGAACGGTAAACAAACAAAATTGCCGTATTTATGCCACTGAAAATCCACAAGAGATTCAAGAGGTACCTATTCACGATGCAAAAGTCACTGTTTGGTGCGGCGTTTGTGCTAAAATGCTCATTGGGCCGTTCTTTTTCGAAGATGATAATGGCCACAGAGTTACTGTCAATCAGGAGCGTTATCGCAATATGATAAACAATTTTTTCATGCCAATCGTTCGTCGAAAGCGTATCAGGCACTACTGGTTTCAACAAGACGGCGCGCAGACAAACAAACAGACGACAAAAAATTGTGGTTTCAGATTTATTTAAAAATAAAATGGGCGCTTCGAATATGGGCAACCCTGTATGTGACGTCGGATATATCTAATGTGGAAACGTTGTATGTGATAACCATGCTCTTTTACACATACTGTTATATGTAGCATATTGTGAATGTTATAAAATGATATATAACATTTTTTTTCAGGTACAAAACACCAAAATAATTTACAAATCTCTCAAAATTTGAAAAGTTAAATAATTTTTAGAAAGCAGCACTCTCTGAGCAGTGAAACAGAAACAAATTATAATAATCTTCATTCAACACATCTTTTAAAACAATAATGGACCTCGACCTCGTCCGTCTAGCCTGGCATATGGGAGCACCGCTCTAATGAATTTATTCTATTTAATACTAAGCTAACTAAGCTACTAAGCTAACCGGATTGCAACTGTATATACCTGAAATCCTGACAATTTTTCATTTTTATAAAATTTAATTATATATATATATATATTATATTATATAACATAAATTAATTGTATCATATTTATTTTGTCTAATATTAATTGCTATAAAGCCATATGTGCTTAGCATTCAAATAAATAATAATAATATAAGACAAACTGCGAAATTCTATAGATTTCCATTGAGGTAAGTTAATTAAGCCCCTTGGCTTTCTTCCAAATTCTCAGGGAACAAACTTGGGTAACGATTTTAATTTTGGGATATTAAATCCAAACCATCCTATACTTAAGAAAGGAGACCCAACAATCTGCGCTAGTTATAGAGGTATCAGTCTTATTTCCATCGCATATAAGGTTCTCTCAAGCGTACTGTGTGAAAGATTAAAGCTGATTACAAAAACACTGATTGGACCTTATCAGTGTGGCTTTCGACCTGGTAAGTCCACCATAGACCAGATTTTCACGCTACGACAAATCCTGGAGAAAACCCACGAAAATCAAATTGACTCACACCATCTCTTTGTCGATTTTAAAGCTGCGTTCGATAGCCCGAGAAGGGATTGCCTATACGCAACAATGTCTGAGTTCGGTATACCTGCAAAGTTGATTAGACTTTGCAGAATGACGTTGAGCAACACACGCAGCTCCGTCAAGGCAGGAAATGACCTCTGCGAAACCTTCAATACCAAAAGAGGTTTCAGGCAAGGCGATCCACTGTCTTGCGATCTCTTCAACATCATCATGGAGGGGATCGTACGAAAGGGCGGTGTGAATCGTAATGGCACCATTTTCTATAAAGGTGTCCAGCTCCTTGCGTACGCTGATGATATTGACATTGTCGGCAGAACCAAGAGAGATGTTACCGCTGCTTTCACCGCTATCGAAAAGGAATCAGCCAAAGTGGGTTGACGATAAATGAGGGTAAAACAGAGTATATGCTGTCTACAAACAAGGGAACGCGGCGTCTAGACTCCCACGTTTCATCCGGCAGCTATAACTTTGAAGTAGTCAAGGAGTTTGTTTACCTTGGCACCGCCATTAATACCAACAACGAAATCAGCCTTGAGATAAAGCGAAGAACAATAATTGCTAATAGGTGCTACTACGGGCTCAGTAAGCAACTAAGTTCCAGAGCCCTCTCCCGATCGACAAAACTAACACTCTACAAGACGCTCGTTCTACCTGTGCTGCTTTATGGCGCTGAGGCATGGGTAGTTTCGCAAACTGACGCAGCCGCTCTGGGGGTGTTCGAGAGAAAAGTTCTTCGCAAAATCTTCGGTCCTGTTCGAGTCGGCCATGACTATCGCATCCGAATGAACCACGAGCTGTATGAGCTCTACGGAGACATTGACGTAGTTCGGCGTATAACTGTGCAGCGACTACGCTGGCTGGGTCATGTCCATCGTATGGACGACGAAGCTCCAGCGAAAAAGGTGCTCGAAGCGAGGGTCGCTGGTCAACGACGACGAGGGAGACCATGCCTCCGATGGATGGACCAGGCTGAGGAAGCCCTAACCGCACTTGGTGTATCCGATTGGAGAAGGCGCGCGCAAAGCAGAGGCGCCTGGCGAGAGCTGATGAGGTCGGTCGAAATCCGGACACGGGTTGTCACGGCCACCTAAGTAAGTAAGTAAGTAACTATATAAATTTCGGTAGAATTTATTTCTTGAAGTTCGTGCATTAAATCGTGTAAATAACTATCGACACTTAACGGTTTGCTTTTCTAAGGAACGTTTCAATTATAGAGACACTAGAAACTATTACATTATGAAAATGTCCCATAATTGGCCATAAACAAGTTTGAGAGCTCTTAAATAGTGGAAGCCCATCTACACCTAAATGTAAAAGTAGTTCTTTCAATTCAAGTTCAGCAATTTCGGATTTTAAAGATTGTATATGATGTCTTCTTCCAATGTGAACGTACGTTTCAGGGGCAACGGTTCTTCTTGTTATTATTTAATTTTCTTTGATTAATGAGTTGGTCAAAACAGGAACATCTAAACGTTCAGGATTTAAAATCTGTATAACTCATCACAATATCTTCTTCCTGGCAGGTTTTTACGATACCAAGAGGCAAGTTTGACTTTTAATGAAACATTGGTTATTTCAAATTCTGCTTCAGTAAGGATTGTAGGTAAGTCAAACTCGTCACTTGCACAAGGAATTTCTGTTTCACTTCCTGCACTAAGATGTTCTGCTCCAGCAGGTGATGTTGAGTTTTTAAAACAATTTTCAGTACTTGCGCCTGGAATCTCTGCCTCATCAGGTGGGTGTATCAAAACTAGCAAGGGGAAGTTCTACATTAACAGATGAAGTTAAATTGGTGGGCCCACGTCTTCTTTTCTAAGAATTTTCTCCTCTTTTTTTGCCAAACGCTTTAAATTTCTGATGCTGAGTCCATCTATCCTGATGTTGCTGAACACTTTTTAAGAACACTTATTTTAAATATATTTGATTGATAAATTACACTTTGAAATATTTTAACAGTTTAAAATATCAAAAGTCGTGTTTTTTAACTCTTATTTTTTTAAACAAAAGTTTTACTTTCCAAATGACTGTTAAGCCTATATGATACTTAATTAAATTGATCATTGAAAATTGTAACTAGAGCAGTTCAAATAGCTCGAATGCATGGATTCAATTGGTGAGTGAGTACGCATATGGTACGAATTGGAGAAAAATTTGTAGGACGGACTGTATTTTCTTTGCATTTTTTTGCCGTTTCTTTCAATTCGTTCTTCGTTAAGTTTCGATCAAATATTTACTGTGCTGTAAATAATTAATTTGAGATTTTCAGAGTAAAACTATTTAATATAAATGTATGCTGAATTGGAAGTGATGTGTGTAGCTAATATTAATTTATTTAATGCAGCTGCTCTTAAAAACACCAGATATATAGCAACAAGCGTTCACTATGTTCGCAACCTAAGATAAACACAAGAAGCAACACAAGAGAACACGTGTTTTCTGTTGCTATCTAAATGATCAGCAAAAAAAAACGCACAAAACAATTACAAAAAATGCGCTCAGTTTTCACTGCTGCGCTCTACTGCGCTCTGCTTCATATCTGTGGTAGATGAGCCGAGTGATTCGGCTGCTTGTGCCGATTTTAAGTATTTCGGTAAGTAGGACAAGTATCAGCAAGACGACAACAACCATAAGTATTTATGAACCGAAAAATCCCGATCTCTCCCGATCCGACTCATAATTTAGGTTACTCAAATTTGTTTCAGTATCAGAATTAAAAAACGCGAAATTTTTTTTTCGCTGGCCAGCGATCTCCAAGTGCCACCACAAGCAGCAGTGCAGCGTTAATTTTTGTTAACATCCTCAAAGTGCCACCACCAGCAACACAGCAAGTGCAACCCAAATTTCTTGCTCCTTTCCTTGCAGTTGCTTCTGTTTCTGGTGGTGGCACTTCGAGGAAGTTAACAAAAATTACGCTGCACTATAAATTGTTAAACACTTATTAAATTGTTATATAATAAGACACTTATTAGCATAACTTACTTATGCTGCTGGAGGTGGCAATTGGAGAACGTTGGCCAGCGAAAGAAGCAGGAAATTTGCGCTGCACTGATTTGTGCTGGTGGTGATGGCACTTGGAGGACGTTGGTCAGCGAAAGAAATTTGCGTTGCACTTGCTTCTGTTGCTGGTGGTGGCACTTGCAAGATGGTAACAAATATGTTTAAGAAAAATTTAACTAATGCACCGGGAGAACTTAACTTTCAACTTTCTCACTGCGTTTCTGTTTCGAAATACTTTTTTCAAGTTTTTTAACATTTCTCAGCATTTTTTCCAAGGAAACGTCAAAAATTGTCAGCATACGTCAAATCGTTGTCAGCTCAATTGCCTGCCTGACAATTGAGCTGCCCATGGCAGAATTATAAGGTAGGGTCGACTCAGAGAGGAATAGAGTAGAAAGCGAGATTGGTGTCAAAATCAGCTGTTCATCGCGAATTTCTTTATACTCACGTGTCGCAGTTGTTTTTAGGTTAAAACTGTTACAGGTTTTTTTTGCAATTTTAAGACTTCTTTCACATTTTATAGTTTTTATTACACTTTTTTTATAATATTTTCACTCAAATTAGCACAAATTTAATACCCGCGACCGCACTGTTTGCAACTTGGAAACATCAAATATTTTCTTCATTTGCAATTTCTACGAAATTCGTCGTTTTGACATATATGTTCCTTCTCATTATCCACTCTTCGTTGACGCGTGAGAGAACTCAGCGAAGCGGCCCTACCTTATCATTGTATCATGGAGCTGCCGACTGAGAAAATGTGAGTGTGTTAGTAAAAAATATGTGAGTGTATTGGGATTGTTAACGCTGCGTCTACACCAGACAATTGTCATAAATATTTCATAATCTGTATTAGTTGTCAAATTATTGTCAGCTGCAAGGAAATTGTCTGATTATGACGTAGGTGGGCAGACAATAAATTACATTTGTTTCGTTATTGGACGTTTCCTTTGAAAGCGAAAAAAGTATAGAAAATAAAAAAAAGCGCGGTTTTTAGTTGATTAAGTTTAAAAAAGTTTAAAAGAATTTAATTTTTTTTTCGCTGGCCAACGGTCTCCAAGTGCCACCACAAGCGGCACAAGTGCAGCGTTAATTCTTAACCGACTTCAAAAAGGAGGAGGTTCTCAAGTTCGTCGGTTTCTGTTTTTTTTTTTTTTTTTTTTAAATGTATGTACATCGTATTCCATCGTAACTCCTAAACCATATGCCTGATTGCCATAATTTTTTGGGAACAGATAGATATCATAAGCATGGAGGTGCCCGTACAAAAGTGGGCGGTATTCGAGAACTGGGCGTGGCAATAATAGATCTGGCAATACTAGATACTACTGTATCTCGAATAATATTGGCACTACGGTACTGCAATTTAGTGTAGGGGTAGGCACAATTATTACAAATTACGGGCAAGAAAATGGGCGTAATTCGACACATGGGCGTGGCAATATTAGAAAAACAGTGTATCTTGAATAATTTTGAGGCTAGAGTACTGCAATTTAGTAAAGTGGGCGTTATTCGACAAATGGGAGTGGCAGTATTATAAAAACACTGTATCTCGAATAATATGGACACTAGGGTACTGAAATTTAGTGTAGGGGTAGACACAATTAATACAAATTACGGTCAAGAAATGGGAATTATTCGACAAATGGGCGTGGCAATATTATAAAAACACTGTATCTCGAATAATATTGACACTAGGGCACTGAAATTTATTGTAGTACAGGGGTAGGCAGAATTATTAAAAATTATGGTCAATAAAGTAGGCGTTATTCGATAAATGGGCGTGGCAATACTAGATAAACACTAACGCAGTTAATATTGACGCTGGGGTACTGAAATAAAGGGTTGGCACAATTATTGGAGATAACGCTCCAGAAAGTGGGCGCTTATTTAACAAAGGGGCGCGGCAATATTGGAAAAACACTATATCTCGAATAATATTGACACTAGGGTAATAAAACTCGTTACAAGAATAGGTATAATAATTTCAAAACATGTGACATCTAATTTAAATTTAAGAGGCAAATATTTGAAATAACCAACAAACTTTCAGATTTTAATAGAACAAATTTTTCGGGACAATTTTATTTATGTTGTTTATACACTTTTTTCGAAAATTTATCATATTCTCTAAAAAGGAAGAAATAAATTTTTTTTTTTAAAAAAAACAACCGACTACAAAATCACTGCAAAGTAAAAAATAATTTTAAAAATACTTTTCCTTTTAATTTCTTGGTCATATTTCATAATTTATTTAAACATATTATTATATATGAAATTTTATTTTCCTAATATTTTTCTTATTCGTTTTATTATCATAAATATATTGATTTCTTGATGAATACAAAAGCTTTGAAGTTGGCGCTTCTGATTAAAAGTCTGATTATATTAGCGCCAACCTTAAAAGCTTTTGTATTCATCAAGAAATTAATATATTTATGATAATAAAACAAATTAGAAAAAATTTAGATAATAAGATTTCATATATAATAATGTTTAAATAAATTATCAAATATGACCAAGAAATTAAAATGAAAAGTATTTTTAAAATTATTTTTTACTTTGTAGTGATTTTGTAGTCGGTTGTTTTTTTTTAAAAAATTTTTTGTTAATATCCTCCAAGTGCCAACACCAGCAACACAGCAAGTGCAACGCAAATTTCTTGCTCCTTTCGTCGCACTTGCTTCTGTTGCTGGTGGTGGCACTTCTAGAAAGCTAACAAAAATTATGCTGCACTATTAAATTGTTAAACACTTATTAAATTGTTATTTAATAAAACACTTATTAGCATAACTTACTTAGGGTGCTGGTGGTGGCAATTGGAGAACGTTGGCAAGCGAAAGAAGCAGGAAATTTGCGCTGCACTGATTGGTGCTGGTGGTGATGGCACTTGGAGGACGTTGGCCAGCGAAAGAAGCAAGAAATTTGCTTTGCACTTGCTTCTGTTGCTGGTGGTGGCACTTGCAGGATGTTACCAAAAATATTTAAGAAAAATTTAACTAATGCACCGGGAGATCGTTGGACAACGACAAAATTAAATTTTGTGCGGAAAACTTTTCTTTTAACTTTCTCACTGCGTTTCTGTTTCGAAATGTTTTTTTTAACATTTCTCAGCATTTTTTCCTAGGAAACGTCAAAAATTGTCAGCATATGTCAAATCGTTGTCAGCTCAATTGTCTGCCTGCCAATTGAGACAATTGAGCTGCCGACTGAGAAAATGTGAGTGTGTTAGTAAAAAATGTGAGTGTATTGGGATTGTTAAGACAAATTGTCTGGTATTAGACGCTGGGTAAGACAAATTGTCTGGTGTAGACGCTGCGTAAGGGTTGAGTCGGTTTTTGTACTTATTTTTTTTTTCGGATATACTCAGAGTCGCAAAAAAGCTTTCCGTTGCAGATCACTGCACTGAACACAGCTAATTCTTAGCAAAAATATGACACCACTTACGCCACTCAGAGTGAGGTCCGCCATCCGTCGGAGTAAAAATAAAATAGACTATTCTGGTGTTTTTCTATCGCGGATTTCTACGACGATTTAATTTTTGACGGTTGCATACATTTTCATGTATTTTGTTGCACGGCGAATCCGACAACCGCCATCCGCTTTTGTTCTGTTCGGGCTCTAACATAGCCTTTATATATTGTATAGAGATTTATTCGAAAAAATAAAAAGCAGTTATTATAACCCCAAAAAAAGCGCAACACGGGTTTTAGGTGAGAATATCTCAAAAACCTGATGTTATTAAGCAATTCTGAGGTCTCATTCGTAGTCGAAAAATCTTAAAAAAATTTAACTATGTTCTGAAGGCTTAGCATTGTCTATGGTGAGTTCGAGCACAAAAATCATTGTTTTGGGATCTCATGCTCACCTTTTTCCATTGTATGATCGTCTTTTTTGGACCGATTGTGTTAAGGGCCGCCTGTATTTTCTCCCAGTACCACTCCTTCTCCTTCTTTCCTTCCATGTACTTTGTTTCCCGCAGCAAGGATATCAGCATCTTCTTCTGCGGCTTCGTAACACGATCCTTGAATAAAATATTGAAAACCTTGAAATTAAGAGGAAAAGAGGCGAGAGGTGGATATTTCACACAAAAAAGGTTGTTGTTATCTTAACGTAAATATACATAACTATGAATATATAGGTAAAACTCAAAACCATTGCAAAATGCAATGGAACTGTATAAATGCAAAAATTCTCAAAAAACTTAATGCTTAAAACTATTAGGAATACTCGGTAAAAAAACTTTTCTATAAAGTACTAAGTATACGTTCGGAACAACAGCAGAGTGTGATGTGCGACACTGGCGCTCCGATGGTGACTGTGGCGACACTAAGTGACGACTTTTTGTTTATTACAACGAAATTAATAGTTTTTTCACAGTTCTATGATTTGCGAATTTTTGTATTACTTCACTCGAATTCAAACAGAATCTTACCATTTTGTAGAACTTAATCGTATTTTATGGTGTATCAAGAAGATAAATCTAATTTGGTAGATTCTTCCAACTTCTTTAGGGTTTTCAACACATAGACTCCGTCACATTCGAGGGCGCCTACGTTTCGTCGGTTTTTACATGTGTGTCAGTCGGTCTGTTTCCTTAGTGTGTGTCGCCGTCGCCATCAATCGTCACTTCGTCGCTCACCAGCCTTAAACCAAAGTTTATACTCGTTTTACTCTTAATACTCTGCTGGAATGGAATCTTTCTGCATGGGAATGACGATGAGTGCGAACGACTAGACGAATGACGCTTCCCTGCTTTTCATTGTGTTGTTAGTTTGTCCCTGTCTGTCGTTGCGTTTGTATGTTACATTGACGTTTCGTCAATTTGCCAAATTTAATAGTGGGAAAATAGAAGTTTTAGTACTTATAGCGATGTGTTTTGAAAAATACTAATATCGAGTTTGAGGAGTTTTATACCAAGCAACTGAGTCACACGCAACTACCAAATGTATTGCTAAGACCAAGGTATGTTTAACAAGGTAGTGTCGTCTCGGAAGGGTGGGTACCGCAGCTGTCAAACATATACAATATTATAATTTGCAAATTCTGTTATTTGTTTTGCTTTTATTCGTAAAAACCTGGTTTTGACAGCTGCGGTACCCACCACAAGAGAGAATTTTAACTAATAACACTACCTTATCTAATTATATCATGGGTGAGACGTAGTTGTAGGGATGTTCAATGTTACAAAAACATCGATGATGGCATTGATGTTGACATCGAAAACTCAACATCGATTCTCGATGCCTATCGAACATGTTGTAGCCAACATCGATGTTTCTTGCATACATAGTTATCAATAAAAAAGCAGTGTAAAATCACAGGATTTATTTATTTAAAAAATAAATTATTAAAGTGAAAAATACAAGTAATAAGAAAAATTTATAACTCCAATATTTCTTGTGAATTGATTGCAAAAATAGTAATTTGGAAGAATATGCTAAAACTTAACACCATCAGTGATCTATGAACAATATTCACTTAACATTTGTCAACAAACAGCAAACAACAAAAAAAATTTTAACTATTTATTGCGAATAATCCACAATGGCCAACTGACACGAGATTGTTTGATTGGTAATCAATGAACTTTTCTTACGATCTTTCAAATTTTGATTGTTGGTAGATTGTTGGTAGCTCACACGAGTCGCCAATCTGTGTTTGACATTTCTTTAAATTATAGCACTTTTTCTCTTCCACTTTTTTTCGTACTATAAAAAAATTTGATACTAATTAAACATGATTACTTATATGAAAGTGGTTGAATTTTCCCTTTTTATTTAAATTATTAATAGCGCATTTATTATGCTTAATTAAATAAAATTTGAACAACAAATTGCCTTCAATGACGAAAAAAACAAACTTAATACTAATTTTAAAGAATTTCAAAAATATATACAGTAAACAACAAAAGTAAAACAAAAATTATTCTTCAATGCTGTGCAATATTTTTCAGTCTTAAATGATTACTTTGAATTCATAAAAAAGTTTTAAGTCCTTTCAAGACGCTTCAAAATCAACATTACAAAAATATTTACGCTTATTTTCACAGTATCTACGTTTATTCCAATATTCCAATACGTTTATTCCAAATGCCATTTAGGCATCGATTTTCAATGAAAAAATAAATTTAACATCGTAATGCAAATCGAATTCTTATAACGATTTGCTAATGTTCACAATTTGCTAACAATTGCATAACAGACAGAAAATTTTTTCAATTGAATTAATTTTTCTCCTCTCAACTCTCCGCAGACAATGGCAAACCTCAGAGAGTAAAGACTGCCATGAAAAGCTTCTTGATAAGCCGTTCGGAGTCGGCATAAAGCTGGTATGTTCCGTTCTCGATCATTTGTGTTCAAACATTTCACAACACACACAAAACAATTGATCTTAAGAAGCTCGGGCAAAGTCCTTTCAAGGGCTGAAATTGCCATTTCTTTTTTTTTATGTTCAGAACGCCATCTTGCTGTGGAATTGATTTCGTCACTGCATATCATTATCTAAATCTGACTTGGATATTCGAAAAAACCCAGGTACTATGTCTCAACTCGTCAGACGTTCGGCAAGTTGCAATCGTCTCGTTTCGTCTATTTTGGTTAGGTCTTAAGTGTTGAAATTGAATTTAGCGCACTCTCATTCTTGCTTATATTCTGGTAGTTGCGATCGTGCACATCCTACAGCTCGCGCTGTGCTTCCATCAAAGAAATTAGCAACTTCACTTTGACAGATTTCTATTGAAAGCAACAACGAAACGACTTTCAATAGAAATCTGTCAAAAGCACTGAGAGCGAGAGCGGATGAACACAGAGATCAGCAATCGAATTGGGAATTTTTTGATTGCTGTTCATGGCAACTATCAGCAATCTGAATAGTGTTGCTGGGTGGCGAAATAAAATTTTTGCTGAGTTTAAATACCTAAAACGTACTTTTTGCTAAAGAAACGTAGTATTTTTTACAATAACATAATGGAAAAATCGTTGCATGAAACCCTTATTCTTAACAAGTAAATTAATGAAGTAAACATGGAAAAAAGCGGGCAAGAAAGTGTGTTTTGAAGCACGAAATTGGTAAGCATTGATATTAAGTTGTAATACTTGTTGTGGTATCCAAATAAAAATACGTGTTTGCTGACTTGCTCTAAATTCAAGTGTGTTAATTTTATTGCTTCTCTTTGAGTCTGTTTCTAGTTACAGTGTTGCTTCTTGTTTCATTATTTTTTTCAAACACCCTATGATATATTTCCCACCCTAAAATGTTAATATTTATATATTTAACCGGTTAGGCGATTTTGCAATTCATATCTGGCTCTTCACTCTTATTTGCTGAATCTGGCTCGCTAGTCTTACTACCCTGTTGTCCTTGGCACCTCGGAAAATCTCCATCATATTCTGCACTTTTTTCCTCGCCCTCAGTACCGTGAGGCTTATCTAGCTCAGTTTGGCTGGAACGATTGTCTGAGGATCGACTATTTTTCATATTAGGAATATTTACTTCTTCTGATGTTTGTACTTCTTCAGATGTTTGTACCTCTCCTCCCACCCTACGCAATTAATCTATATGACGCTTCCAGACCCGCTGATCATCCAATCCAATCTCATAATGTAAACCACCCTTTTTGCATAAAACTTTAACAAACTTCCATTTATTACCTGCTGAATAATCCCTCGCTGCTACTCTTTTCCCTCAACAAATTGCTTTCGTGTTTTCTCTCTTGCGCAGTAATTGATTCTTTTGGTATGATTAAATCCAGACGTGACCCGAACATCAGAATGACTGATGATTTACATGTGGTCGAATGTATTGCACGACGATATGCCAGAAAATTCTGTAAAATTTATTTTTTTTAAATTTTCTGAAGTGCATTTAGCCGATTTCAATTTATCTTTGATGGTCTGTACAAATCGCTCTGCTAATCCATTAGTTGCCGGATGATAGGGAGCGCCCTGTTTATGTTGAATGCCATTATTTAATAAAAAATCTTGAAAGTCTTTGGCTTTAAATTGAGTTCCATGAGCACTCACAAATATGTTCGGTGATCCCATTCTTGCAAAAATTTCTCGGCATATTTGTATGGTTCTTTCCGTTGTATATTAGGTATTACATGTGCCTCTGGCCATTTACTGTACGCATCCACCAAAATAAATATGTATTTACCAAGAAGAGGCCCTACAAAGTCTGCATGTACACGTTCAAATGGTTTTCTTGCCGCATTCCACGAATGAACTGATGTTTTTGCTGGTTTCGGCCGTACAGACTGACATGCTGCACAATTTAACACTAGGTTCTCAATTTCTTTATCCATCGATTTGCAACAACAATAACCACGTGCGAACGCTTTCGTTTTAGTTATGCCAAAATGCACCGAATGAAGCTCTTCCAGTATTCGACGATGCAGATTTTTTGGCACGTAGACTCGAATTCCTCGCAAAATGCAACCTTGCTGTAGAGTAAACTCGATTTGCAAGATGCCAAACAGGTACTTTGCATCACATTCTCGACCAAAACCTAAGGCTTCTCGCAGCACTCTTACTTCTGCATCTTTCTCCGTCTGCATCCTTAGTTCGACAAATATAACGATTTAAATATAATTCGTAAATTTTCATTAACTTCTATTTCAAAAATATCTACTTCCTCAATCTTTTCGTATGTATCTGTGCATGGCAGCCGCGATAACGCATCTGCGTAAGCATTCTCTTTCGATTTTTTCACGCGAATTACGTACTCAAAGGATCCCAAAAAATAGCATAATGCCATTCTTGTGGCCGATAACGTCGGCCTCCTAATAAGTCCTTTATTAGGAGAAAATACCTGCGATAGTTTCTTATTATCTGTCACAAGTATAAATTTCCTCCCGTAAAGATATTGATAAGACTTTCGCACCCCAAAAATTATGGCATAAGCCTCTTTGTCTATTTGACAATATCTTTGCTGAACACTTAATAGTGTCTGGGACGCAAACTGTATGGGCCTCTCCGATCCATTAGGATATTTATGGCTTAAAACGGCGCCCACACCATAAGGACTGGCATCTACTGCAAGAACCAAAGGTAGCTTGGCATTGTAATGCGCTAAAATTGTTTTGGGCTGCATCTGCTTCTTTACTTCTAAAAACGCTTTTTCGCAATGTGTGTCCCATATAAATGCTTCGTTCTTTTGCAATAGTTTATTAATAGGATAGAGATTTGTACTTACATTTTTAATGAACCTACCGTAATAGTTTATTAGACCAGTAACCGCTCGAACTTCATCTTTGTTCCTAGGTTGATTCTTTTCATAATTGCTGTAATCTTTGATTCCATTTTTTGTATGCCAGATTTGTTGATGACGTAACCACAATATTCTATTTGGTCACTCATCCAATCGGATTTATAAAAATTTATACGCATATTCTGCTTATTTAACCGCTTCAACACTTCATCTATTCTTACTAAATGTTCTTTATTATGTCTCAGCCGTAATTCTTATGTCATCCAAGAACACTGCTACTCGCGGAACACCTTTAATTAGTTGCTCCATAAATTGTTGCCATTTCGCGGGTGCACATACGACTCCAAACTTCAACCTGGTTGGTTGAAAAAGGCCCTTATGAGTGTTTAACGTTAACATGTGGCGATCATCTGTGCCCCCAGAGCTGTAACTATGCTTTTGAAAGGTAAATTTTTGTAAATTTTGTTCCTCCTGCCATTGTACTAAATAACTCATCCACGGATGGTAGGGGGTACTCATCCACGGTTGGTAGGAGGTACTCATCCACTTTTAAGGCTGGATTGAGTGTTATTTTATAATTCCCACATATTCTGACTTGCTGATCTCTTTTTGGTACCACAACAATTAGCGTAGCCTACTCACTTGTATCCACGCCAACGATTAGTCCCTCGCTAACTTGTTTTTCCAGTTCTTGCTCAACTGCTTCTAACAACGGGAAAGGAATGCGCCTAGCCTTAAAGAACTTGGGAGCCGCCCGCTCTTTAACATGGAATCGTGCCTGGTAGCCAGTTCTTTTACCCATTGACGTCTCAAATAACTTCGGATATTTGTTAAGAATGTGGTTTAGCTCTTCATCCCGAACCCCAATTGACTCTTCGTTAACGTAGTTCTTTGAATTTCGTAATTGTTGTTTAAGAATTTGTGCCCAATCCAGTAGTAGCGCAACCACTCCCGCCCTAGCAAAGGTTTCCTTTCAGAACGTACAATATACAACTTAGCCAGAAGGCTGGAAGTAGGTGTTTTTACTGAAACTATAGTGTAGCGGGCACAGTCGAGGGGTGTGTGACAATAGCTGTAAAGCGCAATATCACTCTAGTGTGTTCTTGCTCTGCCGAAATGCCACTTACCGTCCACTAAGCTGATGATCGTCAGTGGTGCCCCTGTATCAATTTCAAAACATAAGGGAGTATTATTAACAACTAAATTTCAAGATATTTTGGAACGATTTACCTCAAACTGGTTATTTACAATTTTTTTTATTCCTTCCTGATAAATTTGCAATAGATCTTTTACTCGAAGTTTATCTGATTCCGCATTCGTAAATTCCTCTTCCTCCGAAATTTGATTGCCGCTTTGCTTTAAGGCACACTCGTCGAAGATGTCCTTTTCCTCTACAAAATCCGCAAATAGTTTCCTTATGACCAGATTGATTTGCCATATGGCTTAAGCTGTCCCTTCGGTAACATTTTCTTCCTGTTTCCTCTCTTTTTTTATCTTCCGAAACTTTGTCCCCCTTCTTTTTATTTCCAATTCGATCAACTATACCCTCCTTCATTGCATGCTGATGAAATTCTAACCTACCTTTTTCTGCCAGCTCGTATGTTTTCGCAGTATTCAAAGCCACTTCCAGCGTTAGATCCGCTTTTTCCAGCAGGCGGCTTTGGATTTTTTGGTTTTTTAGACCAAAAACAAATTGGTTCCTTAAAGCTGTATCTAAATATCCACCAAACTTGCAGTGAACTGATAATCTGCGCAACGCCACTAAGTAGTCAGCACGTGTTTTGCCGTCTTTTTGCTTCCGTAAATGGAACCGATAATTTTCCAGAATTTCGTTCGGTGTAGGATCAAAATGATCCGTTAACAATTTCGTTAGCTCCTCATATGTTTTGCTCTCAGGCATCTCAGGTAGTAGCTTATCGCATAGAATGTCATACGTTCCAGCGCCCATGAAATACAACAGAAACTTGCGTTTTTTTCTTGTGCCGCAGTTGAACAGATCCAACGCTGTCTCAAACCGGCGCACCCATCTTGACCACGTCGTAACATTTCCATCAAATGCCTTGAAGCTAAGCCCCGTAACTTTGCGCCCTGGTTGGATGTCCCGTCTCTGTCATGGTATTCAACAATTCTCTGCGCAATTTTGTTCTAGTCTTATTTGAGGTTATGTACGTTGTGTGACCATTTTACTTGCAATTTCTACTTATCTTACACAATTTTCCATGTAAACCGCAAATTATAGATTATACGTCTATGTTTCGTTTATTAATAATAATCCTCGTCGCCAAAATGTGGTATACAAATAAAAAGACATGTCTGCTGGATTGCTCTAAATTCAAGTGTGTTAATTTTATTGTTTGTTTTTCAGTCTCTTTCTAGTTACAGTGTTGCTTCTTGTTTTATTATTTTATTCAAACACCCTATGACACTTGTAATTTGAAATTTAAATGTATTTATATCTCTCATGCATTTCTTTCAGATAGGATAATTATGGCGGCTTACTCAAGAGTTAAAGTGAAATTGCTAATTTCTTTGTTGGAAGCAAAGCGCGAGCTGTGGGATGTGCTCGATCCCAGCTACCAGAATAGAAGCAAGAAAGAGAGTGCGCTAAATTAAATGTTGACACTTATATTCTTATTTGCATTGTACCTGATTTTTTTTCGAATATCCAAATCAAATTTAGATAACGATATGCAGTGACGAAATCAATTTCACAGTTAGATGGCGTTGTGAACATATGAAAATTGTAATAAAAATTCGATTTGGATTACGATATTATATTAATTTTTTCACTGTAAATCGATGTCTAAATGCCATTTGTATGTTGGAATAAACGTAAGTACTATAATAATAAGCGTAAATATTTGTTTAATGTTAATTTTGAAGTGTCTAAAAAAGACTTAATACTTTTTTATGAATTGTAAGAAATCATTCAAGACTGAAAAGTGTTACACAGCACCTTTTTTGTTTTACATTTGTTGCTTACTGTATACATTTAAGAAATGCTTTAAAATTAGTATTAAGTTTGTGTTTTCGTCATTGAAGGCTGTTCGTTATTATTAAATTAAATTTTAATTTAATTAATTAAACTTTAATTTAATTAATTAAACATAATAAATGCGTTAATAACAAAATAACAATTTATTTAATAACAATAATAATTATTTAATAACAATTTAAAGAACGAACAAGGGAACATCCAAGCAATTTCAGACAAGCAATCATGTTTAATTAATACTAACTAACTTATTTAGCAGACCATAACAACCCGCGTTCGGATTTCGGCCAACCTCATCAACGCTCGCCAGGCGCCTCTGTTTTGCGCGCGCCTTCTCCAATTAGATTATTAATGTCTAGCTGAAAAAGAAATTTCTTCCAGCTATTGCTGTTTGCTTTTGTTGTGCCATAATAAATAAATTTACAAATTGTTAAATATCAATAAATATCAATACAAACATAGAAAATATCAAGCTAAAATTGGCGCTGTTTACGTCAGCTGTTTTTGGGCTTGAAACTAGCTAAAAGTCGTTTCCGTACTTTTGACACTGTCTTCAAATTTCATTTTACTCTCTCAGATTGAACTTTACTCGACAATGTGTACTGAAAACGACCTATTGATATTAAGATGATTGAGATATTGCGTTCTCTATGTTAAAACATCGAGTTTTTGTATCTTATCATCGATGAACATCACAAATCGATGATCATCGAACATCCCCACGTTGTTGAGTGCATGGCTCTTCACAATTGGGCTATTCACAGTTTAAGTATGCAGGAATGATTAATTAACGATTTGTTATTTTTTCGCCAATTTACCTAAGAATATGTTTTTTTGTTGTTGTTTTGCATGCAAACGCAAATACGCAAACACGCGAAAATAAAAGTAGCCCTTGGACATGTTTTTTTTTAGTCTACTCTAAAAATACGAGCCCTATCTTAAAGATACTAGTCCTATCTACAGCATATATAACAGGGTTGCAAAATCATTGAATACGGCAAAAGGCAGAACAAAAATAGACGAAACGAGACGATTGCAACTTGCCGAACGTCTGACGAATTGAGACGCTAGCAGTTCGGTTCTTACGGAACAAAACGTATGGACAAGCTGTTTCGTTCAGCTTCGTTAAATTACGCTTGTTCATTTTGGGCAAAAACATTGAATTGTATCAAAGCGAACATTTTCGTCTCTACTCGTTACGGAGCGACTCGTCTATTCTGGTTGAGCCTAAACACATACTGAGGTATTCTGTCTATTCTGGTTGAGCCTAAACACATACTGAGGTGCTCACAGTTGCTAAAAGAACAAATACTACAACAACGCTTTGATAATTTACGTTTAAGCTGTGAATAGCCTGAATAACCTCACTTTACCGAATTATTTTGATACAAGGAAGCGGAAAGATTACGATTTTCGGGACGCCGCGATTCAAAAGTGTTTTTTGATAGAGCAAAACAAAAAAAGTTTTTTGACTGAACAAAAAATCGAAACTAGTAAGCTAGCTATAATTTTTTTTAAATTTTTTTCTTGCTGAAAGATCTATTAAAAAAAATCAATAGCTTTGCCATTATCCTATAAATCTGAAAGATTGATATGTTATTTGAAAGGTAATTACATTTATTTTTCAACGATATGCCACACAAATATCATAACAATAATATTTTGAATTTTATTTTATATTTACCGCTCTTAAGAAGTATCCTTATCCGATTGGAGAAGGCGCGCGGAAAGCAGGGGTGCCTGGCGAGAGCTGATGATGTCGGCCGTAACCCGGACACGGATTGCTACGGCCACCTAAGTAAGTAAGTAAGCTCTTAAGAAGTTGGGGATTATGAGTATTATTCATGCTATTCAACCTATTCAACGAGCTAATAATAATAGAAATCCATGCATTACTTTTAAAGATACAACTGTTTTGTACTCAGAATGAGCTATTTTTACAAGAATTTTTAATGTTGTTATATATGTAGCTGAAAGTCAAAATTTAATGAAAAATCTAAATTTACTTGCATAAGGTTCTTTTTTTTTAGCTGTTACTATTGATGTGGGGAACAGGGGCGGAACCTTCACATGACAACGTGTCTGACCGCCTCAACCTGGCGAGGCCAGCATTATCCATGTCGAAATCGTCTCAAGTCGACTCAAACCTCCACGTGGTGTTCCCTGGGCAACGGCAAACTGGCATTCGTCAGTTTGACGGCTAATTTGAGCGGCGGGTCGCTCCATAGACCTTAAACATGGAATGTGCGCAGCGTTTGGGTCCCGCCACATTACTACAGCCCAATGGAAACCAAACCAGCCTCGGATAAGAACCCCAATTACGTTGACGACCACCGCAAACGAAAAACGGACAATGATATGCACCTGGAATGTCCTGCCCCTTTATAGGGAAGGTGCCATTATCCAACGGGCGGAAGCCCTCAAAACAATAAAATCTGACATCACCGCCATCCAGGAAATGCGATGGAAAGGGCAAGGCTGCTCTAAACAAGCACACTGTGATATCTACTACAGCTGCCATGCGAAGAGGCGCGAATTTGGATGTGGATTCGTTGTTAGCCGGAAACTACGCCACCTTGTTTCCCAGTTCACACCTGTGAACGAAAGATTGGCCACGATCCGCATCAAGGCAAAATTTTTCTCCATCAGCATTATTTGCACGCACGCCCCGACGGAGGAAAATGACGAAGCCGTCAAGGACGCTTCTACATTAGTCTTAAGGACGTATACGACCACCTTCCGGTCCATGACGTGAAAATAGTCCTGGGCGATTTTAATGCGAAAGTCGGAAGGGAAGGCATCTTTGGCCCCACTGTCGGTCAGTTCAGTCTTCACGAGACCTCCACGAACAACGGTCTAAGAAACATGGTAGTTAGTAGAACCAGATTTAAGCACCTCGACATCCACAAGGCCACCTGCCTGTCCCCGGATCAAAAAACGCGAAACCAAATTGATCATGTTGTAATCAACGGAAGGCATGCATCTAGTGTTCTAGATGTGTGTACATTTCGGGGGGTCAACATTGAATCCGACCATTATCTTGTTGCAGCCAAGATCCGCATGCGATTATGCAATGCGAAGAACGAATGTCGCTAAGCTGCAATTACAACGGACTGCCGAAGCCTACTCCGATCAACTCTCGGTTAAGCTCAACCAACCAACCTCTGGACTCGACGACGCCGGCGAACTTTGGGCGCATATATCCCACTCCATGCGCGCTGCGCATGGAGAGCGCAGTTCACAGCCACCAATCAACGATGACCGAGTGAAAGTACCACCACCTACCCATGAAGAGGTTCGAGTTGCTATCCAACGACTCAAAAACTATAAAGCAGCGGGTACTGACGGCCTGTCAGCTGAATTGTTTAAAACCGGCGGCGATGAATTGATAAGTCGCATGCACCAACTCATTAGCAAAATATGGGTAGCAGAAAGCATGCCCGACGATTGGAACCTTGGCGTACTGTGCCCTATACTTAAGAAAGGAGACCCAACAATCTGCGCAAGTTATAGAGGTATCAGTCTTATTTCCATCGCATATAAGGTTCCCTCAAGCGTACTGTGTGAAAGATTAAAGCCGATTACAAAGACACTGATTGGACCTTATCAGCGTGGCTTTCGACCTGGTAAGTCCACCATAGACCAGATTTTCACGCTACGACAAATCCTGGAGAAAACCCACGAAAATCAAATTGACACACACCATCTCTTTGTCGATTTTAAAGCTGCGTTCGATAGCCCAACAAGGGAAGTTGATTAGACTTTGCAGAATGACGTTGAGCAACACACGCAGCTCCGTCAAGGTAGGAAATGACCTCTCCGAAACCTTTAATACCAAAAGAAGTTTCAGGCAATGCGATCCACTGTCTTGCGATCTCTTCAACATCATCATGGAGGGGATCGTACGAAAGGGCGGTGTGCATCGTAATGGCAGCATTTTCTATAAAGGTGTCCAGCTCCTTGCGTACGCTGATGATATTGATATTGTAGGCAGAACCAAGAGAGATGTTACCGCTGCTTTCGCCGCTATCGAAAAGGAATCAGAAAAAGTGGGTTTGACGATAAATGAGGGTAAAACAGAGTATATGCTGTCTACAAACAAGGGAGCTCGGCATTTAGACTCCCACGTTTCATCCGGCAGCTATAACTTTGAAGTAGTCAAGGAGCTTGTATACCTTTGCAGCGCCATTAATACTAACAACGAAATCAGCCTGGAGATAAAGCGAAGAACAATAATTGCTAATAGGTGGTACTACAAGCTCAGTAAGCAACTAAGTTCCAGAGCCCTCTCTCGATCGACAAATCTAACACTCTACAAGACGCTCGTTCTACCTGTGCACCTTTATGGCTCTGAGGCATGGGTAGTTTCGCAAAATGACGTAGCCACTCTGGGGGTGTTCGAGAGAAAAGTTCTTCGCAAAATCTTCGGTCCTGTTCGAATCGGCGATGACTATCGCATCCGAATGAGCCACGAGCTGTATGAGCTCTACGAAGACATTGACGTAGTTCAGCGTATAACTGTGCACCGACTACGCTGGCTGGGTCATGTCCATCGTATGGACGACGAAGCTCCAGCGAAAAAGGTGCTCGAGGCGGGGGTCGCTGGTCAGCGACGACGAGGGAGACCATGCCTCCGATGGATGGACCAGGCTGAGGAAGCCCTAACCGCTGGTGTATCCGATTGGAGAAGGCGCGCGCAAAGGAGAGGTGCCTGGCGAGAGCTGATGATGTCGGCCGAAACCCGGACACGGGTTGTTATGGACACCTAAGTAAGTAAGTTACTATTAATAAGTCAGTTGTGAATAAGGCCTTTTAACCTTATTTAAAACTAGCAGGACCCTGTGGTCCACGGCTACGCTACGGACGTTTTTTTTTATCAATAAATACGAAACCAGTGCTAGCGAAAGTACTAAAATATTAGTACATGTACTACTCTAATGTATTCCGTACTATACAAATTTTAATTGTACTACTATTAATGAACAGTCGTAGGCGTGGTTTGCATCCGATTTTGCCAAATATCATAGAGATGTTTCATGTTATATATCAAAGCTTATGTACAAAATTTAAAATATTTCTTTAATTTTTGTGGGTTTTTAAGAGATTTTACGTTTAGAATAAAGCCACTTTGTATGGGAAGTAGGAGTGGTTTTCATCCGACTTTACCAAATATCATAGAGATGGTTTACGTTAAATGTCAAAACATATATGTAAAAATTCAAGACATTTGTTTAATTTTTGCAGATTTTTAAGAGATTTTGACTTTTTAAATAAAGCCAGTTTGTAAGGGAGGCAAGCGTGGTTTTCATTCGATTTTTCCAAATATCACAGTGATGTTCTATATTGTATATCAAAACCTATGTGCAAAATTCCAAGACATTTCTGGAATTTGAGCAGATTTTTAAGAGATTTCACTGTTAATATAAATCATCTTTGTATGGGAGGTAGTCGTGGTTTTCATCCGATTTTTCCAAATTTTATACTCAGGGTTTATATCAAAGATCAAAGCTTACGAAATTTCAAGGCATTTCACTAATTGTTGCGGATTTTTTAAAGATTTTGCGGTTGAAATAAAGTTTGAATAAAGTGAACTTTGTATGGGAGGTAGGCGTAAAATCGTGCGATTTTTTTTTAAAGAAGCTTATATTTTAAATTTCATTGCGATATCTTTAATATTACGGCTGTAATCGTGATCACAGTCGGACAGATAGACGCGCACACGGAAATCGACTCAGGTGGTGATGCTGATCAAAACATATACTTTTCTATACCTGCAACGCCTCCTTATTGGCGTTACAAACGGAATGACAAAGTTAATATACCCCTTGCGCAGTACGCGTTGGGGTATAAAAATGATGACATTTAAATATTTTTGTTATGGCATAACCTCTGACAATTGTTTTCCTCTTTCCTTCTTTTCCTCTTTTTAATAATATACTCTTTGTTAAAATTGGACGGAAAATTAATTTTTGGCGGTTATTCTTTAATTTTAATGCAGATATTTCGATTTCAAAATAGTCGCGTGTTTTTTATTATGGCATGTTTTAAGTGTTATTTTTTGTCTAGTTTTTAAAAGCACTCTACGATGGTACTATAATAAGGTTAATAAATCTTAAATTTTAGGTTTTTTTGTTAGAAAACCAAAAAAAAAATTTCTGAAAACTATTCACATGAAATTTAAATTTGCAAAAAAATGTAAATGTTACACTTTTTTTAAAAATTTTTTGTCATCTAAAATCAACTAAACAAATTGGCGATTTTTTTCTTCCGGACAAAGTCTAAGATATATATAAAAATTTGTACAGATTTTTTTCTTACCAATTACACTACGCGACAAATTTCAGGTCAGTGTCTCAGGATGGCATGATTTAAGCACCCAGCTAAAGCAGACGTATGGTTGTTTTCAAATCGATGAAGGGTTTATTGAAGTAAGCTAAACATTATTTTTATAGGCTAAATTTTTGGTCTTGAGGTTCAAGTAAAATTTTTAAATCTTTTTTGAGGTTCTATTATTTTTGTACTAGTTGTTACTGGTTCATACTTCCTTGGGCAAAGAAGTTCTAATTGACTTGCTCTATAACTTTGCGGAGCATACTATACAAATAAGGCATTCATTCATTGAACTTATTTAGGATTTTTGTATAATTTTGCACACTTGAAAAACACATATTTTCTCCGTATAAGACAACTGTTATTTAGGCCTATTCCGCACAATCTGTTATGAAAAAATTCTGTTATTCTGTGATGATTTCCCATACAAATTTTTGAGCTGTCAAAACATCTGTTACGAGTCTAAAATTCGTATTCTGCACTAGAGTCTTATATGAAATCTGTTATGAATCATAGCAGATTTTTCGAACTTTCAAAAAATCTTTTACAAAGTCTTAAATTTTGTATTCAGCACAACAAAATCTGCTATGAAATCTGTTATGAATGATAAAAGAATAATAGATATATTTTTCTGTCTTTTATCGTAGCAAATTTTTAGAAAGTGAAAATTTTCATCGGAAAATGAATGGTTGACGGGCATAATTGTACTTTAGAGCCCAAGCTCAAATATTTTTTTCAATAAAATAGAGGTGATGCCAAATTAGTGGTGTGTACTTTAAAATAATTTTTTTTAGATACATGGGAAAGGCGATATCCATTGAACCGTTTGGGATGTCTATATAAAAGTATAAATGAAGTACTTTTTATGTACAATAAGCTGTATAAATTTGGAAAAAGTAATAACTCCTTGTATCTAAAAGAATTTTTTTAAAAAAGCTGTGTTTTCTTATTTGTTACACGTATATTATACCTTAACAGGGCAAGCAATTTTATAACAAAAATATAACTATTTCGGACATTTCGCTACGATTTTTTCTGTTTCCATCTTCCAAACACTTAAAAAATTACAAAATTTAAAAATTTTATTGCACTGTTAGGTTTAGGAGGCCCATATACATCTAATAAAAATAAAAATATTAGAGCTTGGGCTCTAAAGTACAATTATTCCAATTTAAAGCGAAAGAAAATTGCTTAAATAAAGGATTTTATTTTATTCAATTGAAATCAATTGTTTGATTTAAACTTCTTTCTGATCTAGCAGCACTTATGATTCATAAATTATAAACCAACTAGTAATTTACTAAATATACTATTCAAATCCGGAATAATTTGTAATTGCTTGAAAAAGGAGATTCAAAAGAATATACTTATCTTTATATTGATCGACATATAGCTAAAGAAACAGTTATTATATTACAACTTAAACGTTTTTCACAATAATGTAGGTTTAGAATTAAGTAAAAAATATAAAGTAATTATTAAAATGCTTCCTGGTATTTTGCAAATATTTGCTTCGCGTTACGCATCAGTCTCCACTTGGTACTCAATCAGCATTTGATTGTGAATTCCACAATTTAGTCAAATGCAACTTTTTCCGCAAATGATGTCAGTGAAGATATCTCGCTTGGATTGGAGTCAGATGGTAAATTAGATAGATCATGCATGTGCCCAATATTTAGATTCATCTGCAGCTTTGTACCGATGGAAAAGTGCAGAATAAGCAAATAGTAGTCCTGATGTAAAGCGTCCAGCTCAAAAAGTGATATAATTTCGCATGCATAGCGTCTTCTGCTGGCTTATATTCACCGTTTTACAGTCCAAATAGAGCTCTTCCACAGAGCGCGCATGCAGCTACCAGGCCGAATCGTTGCTTTTCTTGTCTCTGAGGAGGGAAAAGTAATTTATTTTCTCCTCCCATAGGCAATTCATGTCATCTCTTACCTGAACGCGAGCCGCGTATCAACAGTTAGACGAAGTTCTTTAGGTGACTCCTGCAGCTGCACATTTGATTCATACTTACTTACTTACTTAGGTGGTCGTAACAACCCGTGTCCGGGTTTTGGCCGACCTCATAAGCTCTCGCCAGGCGCCTCTGCTTTGCGCGCGCCTTCTCCAATCGGATACACCAAGTGCGGTTAGGTCTTCCTCAGCCTGGTCCATCCATCGGAGGCATGGTCTCCCTCGTCGTCGTTGAGTAGCGACCCTAGCCTCGAGCACCTTTTTCGCTGGAGCTTCGTCGTCCATACGATGGACATGACCCAGCCAGCGTAGTCGGTGCACAGTTATACGCCGAACTACGTCAATGTCTTCGTAGAGCTCATACAGCTCGTGGTTCATTCGGATGCGATAGTCATCGCCGACTCGAACAGGACCGAAGATTTTGCGAAGAACTTTTCTCTCGAACACCCCCAGAGCGGCTGCGTCAGTTTGCGAAACTACCCATGCCTCAGAGCCATAAAGCCGCACAGGTAGAACGAGCGTCTTGTAGAGTGTTAGTTTTGTCGATCGAGAGAGGGCTCTGGAACTTAGTTGCTTACTGAGCCCGTAGTAGCATCTATTAGCAATTATTGTTCTTAGCTTTATCTCCAGGCTGATTTCGTTGTTGGTATTAATGGCGGTGCCAAGGTAAACGAACTCCTTGACTACTTCAAAGTTATAGCTGCCGGATGAAACGTGGAAGTCTAAACGCCGCGCTTCCTTGTTTGTAGACAGCATATACTTTGTTTTACCGTCATTTATCGTCAAACCCACTTTGGCTGATTCCTTTTCGATAACGGTGAAAGCAGCGGTAACGTGTCTCTTGGTTCTGCCGACAATGTCAATATCATCAGCGTACGCAAGGAGCTGGACACCTTTATAGAAAATGGTGCCATTACGATGCCCACCGCCCTTTCGTACGATGCCCTCCATGATGATGTTAAAGAGATCGCAAGAAAGTGGATCGCCTTGCCTGAAACCTCTTTCGGTATTGAAGGTTTCGGAGAGGTAATTTCCTACCTTGACGGAGCTGCGTGTGTTGCTCAACGTCATTCTGCAAAGTCTAATCAACTTCCCTTGTCGGGCTATCGAACGCAGCTTTAAAATCGACAAAGAGATGGTGTGTGTCAATTTGATTTTCGTGGGTTTTCTCCAGGATTTGTTGTAGCGTGAAAATCTGGTCTATGGTGGACTTACCAGGTCGAAAGCCACACTGATAAGGTCCAATCAGTGTTTTTGTAATTGGCTTTAATCTTTCACACAGTATGCTTGAGAGAACCTTATATGCGATGGAAATAAGACTGATACCTCTATAACTGGCGCAGATTGTTGGGTCTCCTTTCTTAAGTATAGGGCACAGTACGCTGAGGTTCCAATCGTCGGGCATGCTTTCTTCTAGCCATATTTTGCTGATGAGCTGATGCATGCGCCTTATCAATTCATCGCCGTCGGCTTAAAACAATTCAGCTGACAGGCCATCAGCACTCACTGCTTTATTGTTTTTGAGTCGTTGGATAGCACCTCGAACCTCTTCATGGCTAGGTGGTGATACTTCCACTCCGTCATCGTTGATTGGTGGCACTGCACTGCGCTCTCCATGCGCGGCATTGGTGGAATCGTCGCCAGTAAGTAAATTGGAGAAGTGCCGTCTCCACAATCTCAGCACACACTGCGTATCCGTATTCAGTTCTTCATTTTCGTCTCTACAAGTGGATGCTCCGGGCTTGAAACCTTGGGTTAGATGCTTAACCTGTTGGTAGAATTTTCGTGCATCCTTCTTGCCCTGGTATACCTCTAGTTCCTCACGCTCACGCTTTTCCTGCTCTCTTTTCTTGCGTCTGAAAAGGCGCCTCTCTTCCTTCCTCTTTTCGCGGCAGTTTCCTCGCACGGCTCGTGTTGCAGCTGACTGCAGCGTTTTTCTATATGCGGCGTTTTTTACTGCAGTCGCGATGCGACACTCCTGATCATGCCATTGGTTCCGAGGTTGCGGGCGCCGGAAACCAATGAATTATTCAGCGGCAGCCCGCATGGAGTGGGATATATGCGCCCAAAGTCCGCCGGCGTTGTCGGGTCCAGAGGTTGGTTGGTTGAGCTTAACCGAAAGTTGAGCGGAATAGGCTTCGGCAGTCCGCTGTAATTGCAGCTTAGCGACATCTAGCTTTCGTTGCTTTCCTGTGCGTATGTTCTTCGCATTGCATAATCGCATGCGGATCTTGGCTGCAACAAGCTAATGGTCGGAGTCAATGTTGACCCCCGAATTGTACGCACATCTAGAACACTAGAGGCATGCCTTCCGTCGATTACAACATGATCAATTTGGTTTCGCGTTTTTTGATCCGGGGACAACCAGGTGGCCTTGTGGATGTCGAGGTGCTTAAATCTGGTGCTACTAACTACCATGTTTCGCGCCGCGGACTGAAAATTTGTCGCACAGTGTTATAAATAAAATAACAAATATTTTCTAAGAAAAAATATCATCTATTTGTGTTTTTAACCTGATTCTTCGGAAAAACATTTTAAGTTTTAACATTCATACAGAATTACTCCACATCTTTTAAAGTATCGTCAAAACACGAAATATGCCAACAATTTTGAAATAGTTGGAGCCTGGGGCCCTATTCTCTAACTGGGGAAAAAGCAGTGTACATTTAATATTGTGTACACATATAGTTTCCGATTCACTAGCTTTACAAATGAGTTTTTAACGTCTAAAAAGTGCACACAATCAAAAAGTTTTATTCACTGAGATTTTTTTCTGTGAATATTTGTGTTTTGTTGTAAAATTATTGTTGTGATATACCCGCCGAAATTTGGGATTGCATTTTCAAAAATGTTTTCATCAGTCAAGAAATAAATAATTTTGTTCAAAAAACAAACATTATTTTTCTATAGTGATGTTTATTTATATTTACAATTGAATTATTTTTTCAAAAATTCAATTTTGTTCATCACTATTTTAAAATTGACAGCCACAAATTTTTATTCAGCACTTTTATTTTTTATTCAGCATGTCAGTTATTATTACAGAATCACTTGAATTTAAAGCACTTGGAGTGAATATGAAATTTTCAATTTTGTGTACACAAATTTTCTGCACAGTTACGGAATAGAGCCCCTGACCCAGCGGCCACACGAGACAATATTGTCATGACAATAACAATTCACTCGCACTTTGTCAAAAATACAAGCAAGCTTTGGCAATTGCCAACCTATTGCCAGCGAATTGTCCACATTACAATAGTCTGGTCATAATTTGACATCCATTGACAATAATTTGCAGTTTCTATTGAAATTGACGCAAATAATCGTGGTTGGGGCATAAAACAAAAAAAAAGTAAAAATACTAATTGTATTTATATTGACTCAAATTTTGGTTGTGAAATATAATTCAAACGAAAATTGATTGAGAAAGGTAACAAATAATATAATATGCATTGAATTTAAAAAGTGCATTTTATTAATCCAATACTGGCGCGATCCTCGTGCGAGCTCAGCAGCGCTATCATTTACAGAATACAAGATGGGGTTTCACGAAACCTTCCAAAATATGCTATTGCCATGCTATTGTGAGGCCACCTACGTCACAATCGACAATTCCTTGGCTGCCGACAATGATTTGTTTTCTGCTATCAATAAAGACGCTAACCTGTGCTGCCGAATATTAATACATGTACTACTCTTATGCATTCCGTACTATCCAAAATTTTATTGTACTACTATTAATGAACATTCGTAGGGTACCAATTTCCCTCCCCCCCCTGAACATTAGAAAAATAAAAATTTTAGTATTCAATTAAGAAATTCAAAACATTTTTTCTTTATACTGAAAAAGCATAGAATTTATTAATATTTATTAAGGTTTAATTTATTTTTTATTATTACAAACTTAAGGCGGACACATTTTTTTTATTTATCATTCGCATGAAAAAAAAGAAATTTGTTCTACCCCGAACAAAATCCTGGCTACGCCCATGTCCTATTTTTAGTTCAATTCGAAAAACTCGAATTTATTTTTGCTCTTAATTTGTACGCACTTTTTAAATTTGCTAAACATAACTGATGTGTTTATACCCTTATTCTGGAATACAAAACAACTTTCTTGAGCATACCCATAATCACTCTTTTCACTTGTTGTCGTTTGATTTTGCCACTTTTAAGTTTTACTGTTCGCATTAAAAAAATTAAACATTTCAACAAAAGTAATTTTTGTTAGTTCTAAACGTTAATACGTAGACATATTAGGCCGTCTTTTTACCCCAATTTGTTCACTCTATTTTCAAAATAGAGGCAAAAAATCTGAAAAAATTATGACATGCAAATATTTTTGTTATAACATAACATATGACAATTTTTTTCTTCTTTCTTTCTTTTTCTGTTTCTAATAATATGCCGTTTTTTAAAATTAGACGAAAAAAGAATTATTTTTGGCAATTTTAAAATTTTAAGGGGGTCTTCTCATTGAGCAATTTTTTTTTCAACTTTTTGCATTTATTTATAGCTTGGGTAGTTGTGAATATGCCCCTAAAAGGATTTTTAGAAATTCGAAATACTTTAGAAGATACAGCCTTTTTTGTGAAGCAAGGTCTGATGGACAAGAAGGTGATGGAGGTAATAAAACCAGCTTACGAAGCGCTGTCGGCAGATAATTTGCTTGAAAGATGCCTTGGATCTGAAACTCAGAATTCCAATGAGTCCTACAATTCTGTTCTTTGGTCACTTTCGCCCAAACACATCAACTCAGGCGCACCATCGAAGTGGCCAATTTCATTGCAACGTGCCTCTTCAACGACGGTTTTATACCCATACTTAAAATTATGGGTTTGATGAGTATTGCGATTGGCAAAAACGCATACGAATACGCACTATCTCGCAATGAAGACAGATTGAACCGATCAGAGACTCGAGCTGCGGCATCATCAAAAGCTGGCAGAACGGCTCGCAGAGCAGAGAGGGCAGCAGAAAGCAGTTTCTATGAAAAAGAGGAAGGTGGCCTGTATGGAGCTGGCATCGCCGACTAATATTTGTAAGTAAAAATTGTCAGCTCTTTAAAACTGCATTTAAACATTTTTGATTTTTTTTTTTTTTTTTTCAAAAAAATTACTTCAAACTTTAAACGCGTTTATCTCGAACCCACGTTTTTCGAACTGGCGGCCATGATATCTCCAGTTCAACTGAACCGATTTTCATGAAACAAAATGGAATCGACGCAGAATTGTCACCATTCTCGGGTGAACCTCGACCATAATTTTAAAAAATTGTTTTACTATATTTTTTTTTACACTAAACTACAAAAAAAAAAACCCGAAATTGAAAATTTTTTTTTTAATTGCCGCCATTTTGTCAAACATCACAAAATTAAGCTTGAGGTTCACCCGAGAATTACATCTATACTGATTATAACCCCGTTTTTTTTTTCATTTCAGACGCTCCGGAGACCCGGAATCGCCGCCGTGACGACACCTTTTTTTTCACCACCAAATTTGAAGTCTCATTACTTTTTGAACAGCCCACGTATCGAGGCAAAAAAAATTGTTTTATTTACTTTGAACCTTTTGTAATACAATAAATAAAAAAAGTTTTCAATTATTTGTTGCGTTTTCAAATAAGAATTTTTTTAAAAAGGGTCCAAAAAACGGGTTTTGAATGAGAAGACCGCCTTAATGCAAACTATCACGTTTGGCTGAAAATTCACGAAAGTTTCATGAATGGTATATTCGCGAAAGTTTGGCTGCTCTTGGAATCAACACATCACTGGGACATATACATAACATATCACTGGGATCCCTTGTTGCTGCACATCTTCATAAAGAAATTAGACCATCAGAGTCCCATGTCATACAAGCAGGCGCTGCAAGATCCCAGAGAATTACAGACAATAACCAATTCTCTTATGTTCCTCAAAAATCGCTTCCAAGCCTTGGAAGCTATGGAAAGTAACAACAAAAACCAAAAACTGTCAGCAATAAATGAAAATAAATAAAAAAAATAAAAAATAAATATATGAAAACTTTGCAATCAAAGAAACCACCCGATTTTTTACTGTAAAAAATTCAAGATTGAAATGACTCCTTCAGAACGTCTCATATGCGTTCAATCACAAAGCCTATGTGTAAATTGCTTCAAGACAGATCATAAAATCAAACATTGTAAACAAGGATCTTGCAAGAAAAGTAATAAAAAGCACAATAATTTATTGCATTTAGAGCAACTCAAACCAACGCAGCAACCAATCAAAACATTAGTAGCAGCTTCAACAGATGCACCTTCGGTTGTGAGTTCAACTACAGACAATCGAAGTCATAAAGCAATACAAAATTGTGTACTGATAGCGACTGCTAAAGTAAAAATCGTGGCAAACAATGGGCAGACAAGTAAAGTTCGTGCTATGCTCGATTCAGGATCGCAGGTTAACCTAGTTACACAAAGACTTACCAACAAATTATCGCTGTCAACAACAAATTTATTGTCAATAGGAACATTGTTAATAAGAGTTGGATCCCGAACTGAATTGGCAACCTCCCGTGTTAATGTGGGTTAAGAAGCACGTGTTGGAAACTTCTCTACAAGAAGCTTTTGTGCTTCCAAAAATAATCCCTGCTCATCCTTCACGAGAAATAAGTGTAAAGGACTGGGAGATTCTGGAAGATATACAATTAGCAGATCCCCATTTTTTCAAGCCCGAAAATATTGATGTTTTGATTGGAGCAGGATTTTACCATGAATTGCTTCGTTCAGACCAATTAACCTTAGGAAACGGTTTACCCTTGCTTTTGCAGCTGGGTTTTGGATTTTGTTTGCCTGGGATGAATAGTCATGTGAAGATCAATAATGACAACAACCAAAATTGCAACATGTGCCATCTTCCCTTCCCTTTCCTTTTCCGACAAGCCGTTTTCTTTGGGAGACTCTCAACATCAAGCTGAACGACGTTTTGAATTAATGGAGAAAAGGCTTAAGAACAACCCGACAATTCGAGTTGAATATACAAAGTTTATGCAAGAATACGAAGCCTTAGGACACATGCAGAAGATTCAAAAACAAAACGTTCCGGCATCGAACTACTTCATCCCCCATCACTATGTGTGAAAGCCGGATAGTAGCACTACCAAGCTACGAGTAGTTTTTGATGCCTCAGCAAAAACAGCGATAGGACTATCACTCAACGATATCTTACAAAAAGGTCCAACCGGTCAAAGCGAATTATTCACTATATTGCTTCGATTTAGATCTCATCGTTACGTTTTTACTGCTGGTATTGAAAAGATGTATCGACAAATTCTTGTGCATGATTAATAGTCTGGAGAAAGGATGATTCTGAAGAAATGCAATATTACCGCTTACGAACTATCACTTACGGTATGACATCAGCTCCTTATATGGCAACAAAATGTCTACAATATTTAGCAACACAAAACATGACCAGATATCCATTTGGAGCCCAAGTAATCTGTGATGACTTCTATATTGATGACTGTTTGAGCGGCGTGCACGACATTGCAACGGCTTTAGAAACTCAGCCAAATACATCAATTGACGACACCTGAGACAATGGCACCATGTGGCATCAAAGGACAATCCAGCCGATGTTTTGTCCAGACGAATAAATTTCGCTTCCTTTAAATACCGTTGGATACTTACAACGCCCCTTTTTTTCATCCAAAACCAAAATATTTACCACTATCACCAGCAGAATTAAAATCAGCCTTACTCACGATAGAAAAAACAATTCAAATGTCGGAATTCAGTGAAGAAATTAAGGATCTTAACAAATTCAAGGCTGTTCGAAGCTCCAGTCCACTAGGTAATCTGGCAGCCTTCACTGACGTAGCTGGAATTTTGGGTGTTGGTGGGCGCCTTGAATCATCATTGCTGCCATACGATGCAAAATATCCCATGGTGTTGCCCTACAATGACTAAATATGCAAACTAATTTTTAAAATGAAGCACGAAGAAAATAAGTATTGTTTATCCCAATCACTTTTAAACATCATGCGTCAAAATTTCTGCCCTATTAAAGGAAAAATCACGGCTCGAAACATCATGCAAGCTTGTATACAATGTTCTAAAGCGAAGCCTAAGCTTTTTGTGCAACTCATGGGCTCATTGCCCACTGATCGAATCAATCAATCTCGACCATTTCTCAATTGTGGAGTGGATTACTGTGGTCCATTTTGGATACATTATAAAATTAGAGGAAAGAAGCCCACAAAGGCTTACCTAGCCATATTTTGTTGCTTTGCCACAAAAGCGGTGCACTTGGAATGCAACTAATTTTGTTGGCGCGAAAGACAGCTAGATGAACTCGAAAACACAATACACTCAGAATAGTCCAAGGAGGCAATCATCCGGTACAGCAGGGACAAGGGTATATAATTTAAATTTATTCCCCCAAGGGCTTCACATTTTGGCGGACTGCGGGAAGCTGCTGTAAAATCAGCAAAGTACTTATTATTAAGGAGCGTCTCAACTTCATCACTCACTGTACAAACAATGTGTCTAGAAGTTTTAAAACAGTTCAACCACATAAATCTTGAGGTAGAAACTGACGAGAAGATTATGATGCAAAAACCCAGAGGTAAAATCAACATCGTTGGAAATCTGGCCAACAAACTTTTCGGAGTTTTAGACTCAGAATATGCTGAAACTATTTCAAAAACCATCAACCAGATAAACAGTAACGAAGAGATAGTGTTAAATATGATTGAAAATCAGACATAAGTCATCGATTCAACGTTAAATATAGTCAGTAGAGAGACATAAGCCATCGCACTCAAAATAAATAAAATGCAGGAAGACGCAACTAAAATATTGAAAAATTTCAGTGACGTCGAAAAACGTGTTAACCTCTTGGAGATTTACACATCAACGGTAACCTAACTCTAATTAATGGCCTCGAACGTGTTAAAAAATGAAGCTGCAATTTTTGATGTATTAGCCGATACTCGACATGGAAGAATCAGTTCCATTTTAATCACACCATAGTAACTTCAAGAACAAATAAAGAAGATAAAAGGGCATTTGCCGCTGAGTCTTAGAGTTCCCTTTGATCAATATGTATATGTAGATGTAATTGACTTATATGGACTATCATCGTCGCACAGTGGCGTCACACAGAATCGCATTATATTTATAATTAAATTACCATAGACTGATAATGAACAATTTGACCTCTTCAGTCTTATACCGATTCCTGCTATTACCAATAACACAATGGTCGAAATACGACCGGAAACAACCATGCTAGCTGTCACATCTCATAGAGATCAATATTTTGCACTTTCGGATGCCGTACTAAAGGCTTGTGTATCTATCAAACAAACTATGAATCATTTACTGTGTTCAGATAAGCAAGTAAAATATCATCAAGGAGCACACGCGTATTCCTGCGAAATTACTTACTTACTCAGATGGCGCCTACAACCGTAATTCGGTTTCTGCCTGTTTTAAGAAATTGCACCAGCCATTTCTGTTTTGCGCTTGCTGCGCCAGTTGGAAGCTCCAAGTTTCGTCAGGTTGTCCTCCGGTCCCTCCCAGCGAAGCCACTCGATTTTTATGCGCTTCACTATGTCGATGTCGGCGTATAGCTCATGAAGCTCATCGTTGCATCGTATTCAGTACTCGCCATTGACGCAGATTGGTCCGTAGATTTTACGAAGGATCTTTCTCTCGAACGCTCCCAAAATCGTTTCATCAGAGCTGCTCAACGTCCAGGTTTGAGCTGCATATAACAGAACGGGCATGATTAGTGACTTATAGAGCGTGACTTATGTTCGTTGAGAGAGGGCTCTGCTTCTCAATTGCCTACTGAGCCCAAAGTAACACCTGTTGGCAAGAGTTATCCTTCGTTTTCTCTCTCTTCTGATATCGTTCGTGGAGCTAATGCTGGATCCTAGGCAAATATTTCGTCTTATCTGCGTTTACTGTAAGACCCATGTGACTCGACTCCTTTTCTAATTTGGAGAATGCTGCACTGGCTTCGCGTGTGTTATGGCCAATGATATCAATATCATCGGCATACGCTAGCAGCATAACACTCTTATGGAATATTGTGCCGTCTCAGATCAGTAGCTCGAATGATCTTCTCCATGATTAGGCTAAAAAAGCCACACGATAAGGAATAACCTTGTCTGAAATCTCGTTTGGTAACAAATGCTGCTGGTGTTGCTCAGTGTCATCCTGCATAGACGGATTAATTTTGCAGGTATACCAAATTTAGACATGGTGGAGCATAGGTGATTCCTTATTGGACTGTCGAAAGCGGCTTTGCGTCGACAAAAGATGGTGGGTTTTGGGTGTTGATTTGCTTCTCTATGGTCTTTTCCAAGATTTGTTGTAGCGTAAATATCTGGTCGGGGGTAGATTTTCCAGGTCTGTAGCCACACTGATAAGGCCCAATCAGTTGGTTCACGATGGGCTTCAGTCTTCACATAATCAACAGGACCTTACAGGCGATATTTATGAGGCTTATCCCACGGTAGTTGGCGCAAATAGTGGGATCGCCTTTCTTGTGGATTGGAAGAGTACACTGAGGTTTCAACCGTTTGGAATGCATTCTTCCGACCATATGCTGCACAGAAGCTCGTGAATGCATTTAAATAGAGCTTCGCCTCCGTTCTTAAACATGTTATTGCTGTCAAGACTTCATTATAACGTCAGTGTACTCTAGATATCTGTCACTAGATTCCCGTTTTCATTCTTGTAGAAAAAGGCCCGGATTTTAGAGCCATCGGCCAGGCGTCTTGTCTTTTCGAAAACCTTTCGTGCCTCGTTCCTGTCACCATACTTTTCAATCTTCTCACACTCCGCTTTTCTGCCTCTCCTTTTTTCCGCCTAAAAACACATCTCTCATCCCTCCTCTTCTCTCTGTATCGCTCCTTAGCAGCACGTGTTATAACCGACTGCAGGGTGGCTTTTTAGACGGCGTTTTCTCTGCAGTGGCGTTGCGACACTCTTGGCCGTGCCACTGGTTTCAGCTGGGACGGTGGTAGCTAATAACCTCTTCGGCAGCCGTACGCTTATGGTGAGAGATGTGTGTGCCCACTGCGCGCATATATCGTCGATCGAAGGAGTGCTTTCTTGAAACAGGAGTGAGAGTCGAGTGGCTAAGGCATCGGCTGTCCGTTTTGACGTCTTAGCTTGTCGACGTCTAGCTTTCTCTGTGTCGGATTGCGCGCATTCTTTCCAGGATACGTCTTGCAAACGTAAAAACTGATAGGGCCAACCAAGAGCTCGGGATGGCGCCCATCTTGGTAGTAGGTCATATTCGGTATATCGATATGAAACAAGCCTGCGATGGTATAGCAATTGACCTTAAAACTTGTTAGTACGGGGACAGTCTTTACCTGTCAAATTGGGTAGACCGCACTGAGACCTTAAATCGGTTGGTTATAAATGGATGTGAGTGTTTTGGCATGCGTGCTATATATGTCGACGCTCTGGCTCTCCTTGGGGTTTGCTTGTCGACGTTTTGACTCGCCCCCTCAAACTGGCACGGCAGTCACTGAGGGAAGTGTAGAAATGGGTTGTTAAACTTGGGTTCTCATACTGAGCACGGCAGTCCCTGAGAACAGTGGCCAATACTCTGTCTGGATGTTGAGATCTTAGATCGTCCGGACTGCCAGAGTAAGAGTGGCATTTGCAAAGGTCCTCCAAATTAGGTACCAGTCATGTGCAATAGCTTGCAACTGAGCCGGCAGTTGGGAGTTGTTAAAATAGCTCTTTCAGTGCTCATTGAGCACGTTCACGAATAAAATGCACTTCTTCGTAATTGAATTAGTGTATTTTTGGTCTTTATGCTGGGAAGTTGTGGATCCTCATTGGCGGGATTAAGTTGCCCAGATGACTGTCGTGGGCTGGCCCTTCGGGGAGTCTCGAACTGATTGTAGTTTTGTGAATACTACACAGGTCTAGATTGACTGGCGGGGACGCGCAGTGGTACGACAGGGCTGGCATATCTGTCTTAATATGCAAGAGATTGGATAGGTCTCGTCTTCACCAGTAGATGGATTGAATGTACGTCACTACTGGAATCTAAGCTGGTACTGCTATTGCGGGCAGTATGTAATTATTGCATAATGCTCCTAATCAGCAGGGCACTGCGTGATGCTTTGTGTTTGTGAAACGGCTTCATGTTCGTGTTGCTACACCGGATGCCCCGTATGTTTTACTGGTTAAAGCATAAACAGGTCCATGTTGTAGTATAACACATAAGTTCTGGTTGTCTGTTTCATGAACTATTACCCTAGGAGTGGAAGGCCCAAGTACTTAAGCCTTGAGGCAGGTGTACTTGTTAAACCAGATTCTAATTAACGCATAACGACAAGATAATGATCTGAGTCTATGTTAGCACCACGGATCGTGCGTACATCTAATACACTGGAAGAGTGCCTTCCGTCAATCAAAACATGATCAATTTGGTTGCGCGTTTTTTGGTCAAGGGACAACTAAGTGGTCTTACGAATATTGAGATGCTTGAATATAGTGCTACTTATGACCATGATTCCTGCTGCGGCGAAGACAGTCAGCCTCATTCCGTTATCGGATGTGTTATCATGGAGGCTGAACTTTCCGACTGTTGGACCAAAGATGTTTTTCTTGCCCACTTTAGCGTTGAAGCCACCAAGCACAATTTTTATGTCGTGACATATTAGGCTTATATGAAAGAATTTAGCCTTGATGCTGATTATGGCAAGTCGTTCGTTCACAGGAGTGAATCGCAGGACGTGATGCCGTAATCTCTTGCCAACTACAAATCCGCACCCTAACTCGTGCTTCTCCGCATGGCCGCTGTAGTATATATCACAGGATGCTTGCCGAGAGCAACCCTGTCCCTTAAATCGCATTTCTTGGATTGCAGTAATATCAGCTTTGTATCTTTCCAAGATATCAATCAGTTGGATAGACTGACGGATGCCAGTTTACCGTTGCCCAGGGAACACCACTTGGATGTTTGAGTCGACTTGGGACGATTTCGACATGGATAATGCTGGCCAGGTTGAGGCGGTCAGACACGTTGCCATGTGAAGGTTCCCCCTGTTCCCCATGCGAAATTAACATTCTTAAAAATAAAACCGAGTCAAATTGCATAATGGAAGAAATCAAAAACGATATTATTTTGAAACCATTATAACATACAAACCAATGGGTTGTTGAATCAAAGGGTACGACACAAATTACTGATTGTATACTTAAACACCACACTGCAACCATCCAAACTCATCAATCATTTGCAGACAATCTTTATGTATCACGCGCTTCGTTCAACGAATTATTGACTAGCAACATTTCCAAGGGGAACAGGGGGCGAACCTTCACATGGCAACGTGTCTGACCGCCTCAACCTGGCGAGGCCAGCATTATCCATGTCGAAATCGTCTCAAGTCGACTCAAACCTCCAAGTGGTGTTCCCTGGGCAACGGCAAACTGGCATCCGTCAGTTTGACGGCTAATTTGAGCGGCGGGTCGATCCATAGACCTTAAACATGGAATGTGCGCAGGGTTTGGGTCCCGCCACATTACTACTGCCCAATGAAAACTAAACCAGCCTCGGATAAGAACCCCAATTACGTTGACGACCACCGCAAACGAAAAACGGACAATGATTTACGGATATGCACCTGGAATGTCCGAACCCTTTATAGGGAAGGTGCCATTATCCAACTGGCGGAAGCCCTCAAAACAATACAATCTGACATCACCGCCATCCAGGAAATGCGATGGAAAGGGCAAGGCTGCTCTAAACAAGCACACTGTGATATCTACTACAGCTGCCATGCGGAGAAGCGCGAATTCGGATGTGGATTCGTTGTTAGCCGGAAACTACGCCACCTTGTTTCCCGGTTCACACCTGTGAACGAAAGATTGGCCACGATCCGCATCAAGGCAAAAGTTTTCTCCATCAGCCTTATTTGCGCGCACGCCCCGACGGAGGAAAAGGACGAAGCCGTCAAGGACGCTTTCTACGCTAGTCTTGAGGACGTATATGACCACCTTCTGGTCCATGACGTGAAAATAGTCCTCGGCGATTTTAATGCGAAAGTCGGAAGGGAAGGCATCTTTGGCCCCACTGTCGGTCAGTTCAGTCTTCACGAGACCTCTACGAACAACGGTCTAAGACTGATCGACTTCGCCGCGGCACGAAACATGGTAGTTAGTAGCACCAGATTTAAGCACCTCGACATCCACAAGGCCACCTGGCTGTCCCCTGATCAAAAAACACGAAACCAAATTGATCATATTGTAATCGACGGAAGGCATGCCTCTAGTGTTCTAGATGTGCGTACATTTCGGGGGGTCAACATTGACTCCGACCATTATCTTGTTGCAGCCAAGATCCGCATGCGATTATGCAATGCAAAGAACATACGCACAGGAATGCAACGAAAGCTAGATGTCGCTAAGCTGCAATTACAACGGACTGCCGAAGCCTACTCCGCTCAACTCTCGGTTAAGCTCAACCAACCAACCTCTGGACTCGACGACGCCGGCGGACTTTGGGCGCATATATCCCACTCCATGCGCGCTGCCGCTGAAGAAGTCATTGGTTTCCGACGCCCGCAACCTCGGAACCAATGGTACGATCAGGAGTGTCGCATCGCGACTGCAGTAAAAAACGCCGCATACAGAAAAACGCTGCAGTCAGCTGCAACGCGAGCCGTGCGAGGAAACTACCGCGAAAAGGGGAAGGAAGAGAGGCGCCTTTTCAGACGCAAGAAAAGAGAGCAGGAAAAGCGTGAACGTGAGGAACGAGAGGTATACCAGGGCAAGAAGGATGCACGAAAATTCTATCAACAGGTTAAGCGTCTAACCCAAGGTTTCAAGCCCGGAGCATCCACTTGTAGAGACGAAAATGGAGATCTGAATACGGATACACAGTGTGTGCTTAGATTGTGGAGACAGCACTTCTCCAATTTACTTACTGGCGACGATTCCACCAATGCCGCCCATGGAGAGCGCAGTGCAGTGCCACCAATCGACGATGACGGAGTGGAAGTATCACCACCTAGCCATGAAGAGGTTCGAGTTGCTATCCAACGACTCAAAAACAATAAAGCAGCGGGTGCTGACGGCCTGTCAGCTGAATTGTTTAAAACCGGCGGCGATGAATTGATAAGGCGCATGCATCAGCTCATCAGCAAAATATGGCTAGCAGAAAGCATGCCCGTCGATTGGAACCTCAGTGTACTGTGCCCTATACTTAAGAAAGGAGACCCTACAATCTGCGCTAGTTATAGAGGTATCAGTCTTATTTCCATCGCATATAAGGTTCTCTCAAGCGTACTGTGTGAAAGATTAAAGCCGATTACAAAAACACTGATTGGACCTTATCAGTGTGGCTTTCGACCTGGTAAGTCCACCATAGACCAGATTTTCACGCTACGACAAATCCTGGAGAAAACCCACGAAAATCAAATTGACACACACCATCTCTTTGTCAATTTTAAAGCTGCGTTCGTTAGCCCGAGAAGGGATTGCCTGGTGCCAGATCGATGGACCGATTGCCATCTGTATAGAAATATATACACCCTCGTTTCCATGGTGCACCATTGACCCAGTATGCTCTAGGCGGAATAAGCGTACCATACCTTCCTTTGAAGGAAAGCGAGGGCTTGCAGTAATCAGTCCTTGATGGAATGAAGTTGAAGTTGTTAAGTATGGATGAATGACCCGTTGTCAAACTTTTCCATACTCCCAGTTCTCTTAGTCTTATCGCCGAACAGGCTGCTGTCTGTGGCTTTTTTAGTGTGCTCTGCTGTGCTTAACTTCCAGCTGAGCTTTCTTTCGAGTATTAGTCCCAGGTACCAGGTATGCGCAAGGGACATAACAGGCCCTTTTAGTATGATTGGTTTTAAGGACGGAATTTTATATTTCCTGGTGAATAGGACCATCTCTGTTTTAGCCAGATTAACTCCAAGACCGCAGGGCCATTGTTTAAATCTGCAAAGGGCCCTTTGCATAATGTTTCATAGAGTAGTAGGAAATTTGCTTCTGCCTGCGATTGCTAGGTCATCGGCGTAGGCTGCCACTACACATCCATCTCCCTCCAGAGATATACTGCTATCGTTAACTACCAAATTCCAGGGGAGTGGAGAGAGAACACCTCCTTGAGGCGTTCCTCTTCAGACAGACCTTATGGCGCTGTATGCATCCAGGTCGAATAGAACTATTCTACTGTTGAGTAGCTGTCTAAAAGCTCTGTAATGATCTTGTTCACGCCTATTCCGACTAGTGTTCGTCGTATTGATTGTGGTGTTACGTTATTAAAAGCTGCTTCTATATCTAAGAAGGACACCAAAGTAAACTCGTTGCTTAAGAAGGATTTTTTATGGTCCCGACCAGCGTATGTAGGGCCGTTTTCACGGATTTTCCTTTGTTGTAGGCATGCTGTGAAGCCGATAGTAGTGCTGATTCATTGTTACTGCGGAGGTACAGATCTAAAAGGCGTTCTAACGTCTTTAATTGAAAAGACGTTAGGCTAATGGGCCTGAAGTCCTTAGGGGTGGTGTGTGATGTCTTCCCTGCCTTGGGTATGAAGACCACCCTTGCCTTTTTCCAAGCTGTGGGAATATGCGTTCGACTTATGCAGCCATTAAAAATAGTACGAAGCCAGGGTATTATGATAAGCATGGCCTCTTTTATTTCTAAAGGGTAAACGCCGTCAGGTTCCGGTGAATTGTAGGATTTGAAGCTGTTTCCCGCCCATTTTAACTTCCTGTCAGAGACGATGCCTTCGACCTCATGCTGGGAAGAGCTGAGGTGGGGCAGAGGCGCACACACGGGCGCACCACTACCAGGGAAGTGCATGTCTAAAAGAAGGCCAAGACATTCCTCCTTAGACATTGTCCATGAGCCATCCGACCTTTTGAGGTAGCCGGGTGTGCATGGTGTAGTAGCAAGAATTTTACGTAGCCTGGATGCCTCTGAAAAATCTTCAATTCCTTCACAGAATTGTTTCCAAGACGATCTTTCAGCTTTCCTTGTTTCGGTTTTGAAAATTTTAAGATTTACCTTGTAAGCAGCCCAATCGTGTTCCGCTCTCGAGCATTTTGCTGCGTTGAAGAGCTTCCTGCAATTAGTTTTTAGGCCATTCAGTTCAGAAGACCACCATTTTGGTTTTAGATTCCCCTTTAGTTCCATTTTGGGTAGGAGGATGCCAGTGATCGATTCATTGCTGTGGTTAATACATCGACTAGATTTACTAAATCCATTGTCGATTTTGGTTTGTTGATCGGACCAGATGGCAAACATTTTGCCAAGGCCCTTCTGTAGAGTCCCCTGTCTGATCTCCTTATGTTGATAGAAGAGATTGGTTTAAGAGACGTGTTAAAAAAGGTATACTCAATATAGCGGTGGTCGGAATAAGAGTGCTCGTTAGACACCTTCACTTCTATTTTTGATAATAAAGGTTGAGTCTTCACCACTATTGCATATATAAAAGTTTGTACTAATCAAATACTCAAAAAGTAACTCATCCCTTTCGTTCGTTTTTGTGCTTCCGCACACGGAGTTGTGCGCATTAGCGTCGGCCTCGACAATGACCGCCTCGACATATACCGCCAGCGTCATCCTCCATCTTCCTGAAGTTATCTTGAGGTGGACTTTCATCGTGTGAGAAGTAGGCTGCAGCCAGCCAATAGGTGTTTTTGTCATGTTCTAGACTGGCTGCAAACAAATCTCTGCCGCAGTATCTAGAAAGTAGAAATAAATTAATATTGTTTTTGGCTTATATACAAGTTCAAGGCATTCTTACGTTGTTAGCTACCAACATCTTGTAACCCTTCGTTCTCAAGCCGCAGATCCTGCCACCACATACCCAGGGTTCCTGGATGAGGACTACATCGAATTCAACTTTCTGAAGATGGATTAATAGGTTCGCCGAGTTTTGGGTGGTGAAGGTTAATCTGGAGCACCTTCATCCGCAGGAAGACCTTGGAGAGAGCAAACCTGAGGACTCCCTTCTTCTCCTCCAACGGATTCAGCGACTCAGTATTTAGCAGTAGTAGTACCTGCCTTGGGAGCCCCACAGGCTCCTCCAGCTTGCCGATGGCCCAGCCTTCTGTGGGCATGTCCGGATTGCATACCCGGAACATTCGTATAATAGCCTCCGGGTCATTTGGCCTGTTGGGTATCCAGACCCTGACTCTGGGACGATGCGGTGTATCGCACTTGTCTACCGCTTGCAGCTTAGCCCCAGGCCAAACCTCTCCAACTTTACTGATGGTCGCTTTATAAAAGGTAGCCGATCGTTCGCCGTCGCAAGCTATCAGCTTAATGTGGCCAAAGTTGTACCATCCAGCATCGTGACAGTGGGAGTTTGGACCAGGGTGCTCCTCCAGGACCTGGAAGAATGAATGGGGGAGTGCCCCGTCAGCCCTCCCAGTGTCAATGACGCCCAGCACCCTTCCTTCCGTTTTGTGCGTTTTTGGCCTTTTTGCAACAGGTATCTCCTCCGCAGATCTTTGCCTTTTATTGACAAGCTCACCCTTAAGGGGAGTTCCCGCTTCCTTATTTTGGCTCTTAAGCAGTTTTGCTTTGGCATACCTTTCGTACCAGGCCAGTTTGGACGGATTACGCTTGCTCTTATCGAGCGCACCTGAGGGCTGACCAGCAACCATACCAGGTTTGGATTTGTCCGAGGCCTTCGCACTCGACGTTCTAAGGCCCGAATTTAATCTAGCCACGGCTTTTGCCGAAGTGCTCAGGCCAAGTTTCTCCTCCAGTACCTCAGTGGCTGCTCCTGTGACCGGCTCTACAGTCCTTTGTGTTTGTGTGGCTTCAGACGCGATCAGCCCACCCAGCGAAATCGCGCCGCAGCTTTGGCTTGTTCCACCAATAGAGTTCCCTTCCGGTTTTTTATGAGTACCGGACTCTTCTTCTTTTATAATTTTTTTTTTTTAACTTTTTGTTTGTTTTTTTTTTTGTTTGTTTGTTTCCATTTGATACCCACGAGTGTAGGACAATGGAAGGTCCACCCCAACAAAGGTGCCTGTGTGCGGGTAAGGCTAAATAGTATCGGAGGGAGCCTGGTATCCGATACGCTTCGTGAGCGACTGGACTATCTTTGATGGGCCTCCAGCCTAGTAAATCCTCGGCACGGGTCGCATGACACCTTGAGTCAGCCCATACCTCAAGCCGATGGGAATGACACGCACCAACAGCACTATAACTCTTAAGAGTCAGAGCACTGTGGCTGCATCCTCCCCTTGGCTAACCGCCGTCCCGGATTGAGAAACTGTAGCAGTTATTTCCAGCCGGCACCCACGCGGAGGGTTAGGTAGAGAATTTTTGTCAGCCTATTCATTAACTTACAATTATTGATAAATTGTAAAGTAAAATTTTGATATTTTTAAATTAGCCTAAAATATATTAAAATTAGCAGTGGAAAATGCAGCATATCGTGATAATTAAGGTTTATTTCTTTTAAATTTATATTAAACAATTCAAAGACGGTCAGTGTGTCCAGATTGACAATCTGACAAACATACAGATTTGCATTGTTTTGATTTTATGGTTTATAAACTCAATGCAATGCAAAAGACTAATGTTATAATTGCGATATATTTTAACTAAAGCAGTATCAGCATTGCTTGGCCTGTGTAACAACAAGCTAAAGCAGGTGCAAGCAACAGCAAGTTCTGTCGATTAACTATTGACCGGCAAAATTGCATCGGCCAGCAACTATGTTCCACTGCTGTAAACTACTTTAGTCAGTTAGCAACACAACGCTATGCACTCTCGCTGCATTGACCTACTTGTTTACTTCCTATGTTATGAAAATGTATGTATTTATTAATTGTTTGTTGTTTTATTAATAAACGATTAAGCATTTTTGTACTAAGTTGAGACTTTGTATTTAGTTATAAAAGCAGCAGTTAATAATAATAAAAGACGAGTTGACCATAACATCTAAGCCAAAACGTGTCTGTTATCACGCGCCAGTTGTCATCTTCAACAAAGCTTAGGTGCATCACTTACAGCTTAACCCCAAACACTGCGAGTTAAGTGTTTTTTTGCTGCTTTTATAAAATCACTCTACCATGATACTATAATAAGGTTAATAAACCTTAAATTTGAGGGTTTTTTGTTAGAAAAAAAAAAAATCGGAAAACTACTCACAACGAAATTTAAATTGGCCAAATTACTTTATATGCTAAATTTTTTCCATTTTTCCATCCAAAATTGACCGAATAAATTAGTGATTTTTTTCTCCTAAATTGAGTCGAAGTTGTATACAAAAATGTGCACAAATTTTTATTTCTTGCCAATCAAAATTTAAGTAGCAATTATTTTCTAAGAAAATATGTCATCTTTCATTTACAATATCGTCATAGCATGTCATAACTTAAAAAAAACTGATTCATCCTGAGAAACGTTTTAAGATTTTAACATGAATAAAGAAATGCTCCACCTCCTTCAAAGTATTGAAATATGCCACTAATTTTAAATCTTGAAATATGTCCATCTCTTGTAAAATCTATTGAGTTGAAGTTATACAAAAGTATTCTCTTACGTGGAAAATAAAGAAGATGTCTTTACCCAAATGACGCATAATTTATTTCATACTCTGTCAAATGTTTCTGCGATTCATTTCAAAAATTCTTACATTGTCAAGACATTTTGGTTTTAAGTTTTAGTAAGTTTTAGAGTACATAAATGAGTTCTACTTAAGTCCTGTGTATTACTTTTGTTTATTTATTGTTTCCCATTAATAAAAATTTTAAAACTGCAAACTATAATTTAAAAAAAAAAATATAAGATATTTGCATTTAAACATATTTTGCGAATATCTTTTCGAAGTTACCTAAAAAAAATTTTAAAAAAGAAAAAAACATACATTTATTTGAACAAAAATCTTTGCAATAATTTTATTCATACTACGCCGTACTACTTAAAAAACTGAAACAGTGCTCCTCAAAATTAAAAAAGTTTAAAACGGCTGCCCTGGTTTTTTACTTTTTGAATGAGTGTGGAAAGAGATATAGGGCAAAAACATTACATAAAAAAAAGATGTGTGTGGCCGCAACACACGGTAGAAGCGAAACTTTTTTTTAGATTGCTAATTTATTTTATTAACATTCCCTCCTTCAGTGCAACCAAATGGTTAACAAGCAGTCTGTCTTCATACCAGTATTAGTTCAAGAACTGTTTTTTTTTTTCGTAAAGCCAACTAGTATTTTCAACATAGCGATATTATGGGAAATATCAATTGTCTCTTTTGTTTATTGAAAGTTACTTCAATATTCACTTACAGAATTCGATCGCATTTTTTTTTTATATCGATCGTGACGCAGTTGATTATCAAGAGGATTTATTATTTTAATTTGATGACTAATTTGATGAGTAGTACCCAGGCTCGATCCTCATAGCACATACTACAGATCTTGCTGTTTTATTTTTTTTTTAATTATATTTTTATTTATAATTATTTAAAAGAAAAAATTTGTCGAAAAACCTGTAGCGGGGATAATGCATTTTTCACTTTCCGTACTCCCATCGAACCGCGTACAATTAGGCTGCAAATTGAACGAACAAACCCGAAAGCAAACATAGCATACATCTTTCAATTTATTTCACAGGATTGATGACAAAAAAAATTTATTGCTTATCCAAAATAATCAGTGATCGATTATAACTCGGGTGTTATTTTCATAAATTATTTCCAATTTTTCTTAAAAAAAAAGCAAAAACTGCCAGCATAATTGTAAATATTTTTAATTAAAAAAAGCACAATATTTCAACTGCAGAAAGGACCACTAAACCTTTGCTTCGTGGTCACAAGCACTGACCTTACGCTACCGCGGTTACTTGTTTGGTTTTATTTTACCGTGCCTACACAGCTAAAAATGTTGATGCGTTTTTCGGTACAAGACTTGCATCGTATTTTATGTTGCATTTGCGACGATATTTCCCAGTAGTCCAAGTCTTAAAGAATTGATAAGCATATCATGAACGAATTTCCTTCATCTTTGGCAAAACATGTTGATTCGGCCATACATTTCATTGACGAAAACTCTATATAAAATTGCCACGAACGCAATTCAGAAATTTATTTTTTTTATTATTTATTAGCAGATTATATCAGTACAATAAGAACTATGTTCTTTTACAGTACAACATTAATACATTCAATATAATAAAATATAAAATATAAGTATAATAACAACAACGTAATAAGGAATTAATTAATTGCATAATTACATTACAAATTTAAAACAACAACTAATATACACATTATAATATAACAAAATAGATTTCCAACATTTTTCTTAAGGATAATTTGAATTAAAAATGCAGACAGATTAGAAAGAGAAAATAAAAAGAAGATAAAAGAAAACGAAAAAAGGGCTTAGGAGGTAGAGAAGTGAGTTAAAATAGTTTGCCTAAAAATACTTCTGATAGTGATTTCTCTCAGCTAACGAGGTAATGCATTCCACAATCTTATGGCGTTAATGAAAAATAAGTGCGAGGAGTTCAATGAGCCATGTCTTGGAACTATAAGAATATGACTTCTTCTCGATAAACTAAAATGTAATTTCTCATACAAGTAGGACGGAGATTTTTCATGAATAAGTTTATGAAGATACATACAGTTTTTTGCATTAAGATATGCAAATAGATCGCAACCAAGAATGGCATTTCTATAAGTGGATAAGTGATCAAACTTTCGCAAACCATATACATATCTTGTAGCATAATTATATGCAATTTGCAGTTTTAACTGAGAGGAAGAATCGAGTTTAATGTATACAATTTCAGAGTATGTTACTTACTTACTTACTTAGTTGGTCGTAACAACCCGTGTCCGGGTTTCAACCGACCTCATCAGCTCTCGCCAGGCGCCTCTGCTTGGCGCGCGCCTTCTCCAATCGGATACACCAAGTGCGGTTAGGGCTTCCTCAGCCTGGTCCATCCATCGGAGGCATGGTCTCCCTCGTCGTCGTTGACCAGCGACCCTCGCCTCGAGCACCTTTTTCGCTGGAGCTTCGTCGTCCATACGATGGACATGACCCAGCCAGCGTAGTCGCTGCACAGTTATACGCCAAACTACGTCAATGTCTTCGTAGAGCTCATACAGCTCGTGGTTCATTCGGATGCGATAGTCATCGCCGACTCGAACAGGACCGAAGATTTTGCGAAGAACTTTTTTCTCGAACACCCCCAGAGCGGCTGCGTCAGTTTGCGAAACTACCCATGCCTCAGCGCCATAAAGCAGCACAGGTAGAACGAGCGTCTTGTAGAGTGTTAGATTTGTCGATCGAGAGAGGGCTCTGGAACTTAGTTGCTTACTGAGCCCGTAGTAGCACCTATTAGCAATTATTGTTCTCCGTTTTATCTGCAGGCTGATTTCGTTTTTGGTATTAATGGCGGTGCCAAGGTAAACGAACTCCTTGACTACTTCAAAGTTATAGCTGCCGGATGAAACGTGGGAGTCTAAACGCCGAGCTCCCTTGTTATCAGTATTGTTATCACTGGCAAAATCAGTTGAATCACTAATATTCGTTTTATATTTAAAGGAGTAGCACTGGCAGACATTCTTAGACTACGCAGGACATAATAAACTTTTTTTTCACTATACGTATTAACTTTTTAACACTATTAACGTGATCAATACAGGACAGAGAAGAATTAATATAAAAACCTAAGTTGACTGTTTTCAACACTACATTTAGCTTATTTGTTCCAATATACAGATCAGGGACATCGTCAATACAGGTTTTACTCTTGCAGATAGGTAGGACATACGACTTTGCAGCATTTAGTTGAAGACAATTGAGTCTGGCCCACTCATTGATGTTGTTGAGGTCTTCATTCAGTCGGTAACATAGGTCATCAAGAAGCCCAGTCCGGCGAGAAAGATAAAACTGAATATCGTCAGCATACGCATGAACAGATGCGTGCTTACAGTTATTGAAAATATCATTAATAAAAATCGAGAATAAGAGAGGGACAAGTATAGACCTTGTGGTACACCGCTTAGGACGAGTTTATAGTCAGAAAACACTTTACCAACTTTTACCTTTTGAAATCTATTAGACAAATAACTGAACAACAGATTCACAGCACTATCACAAAACCCAAAGTGAAATTTTAGTTTCTGACACAAATAGTTGTGGTTTACTTTATCGAAAGCCTTCGAGAAGTCAAGTAAACAAAGAAGAGTCATAGAGCCAGCATCATATTCTGGTCGTATGTCGTCACTCACCTTAACTACTACAGAGGCACAACCATGCCCTGCGCGAAAGCCAGATTGGAATGGGGATAAAAGCTTATTTTCCATTAGATGCTTATTTATTTGTTGGGCCATAAGCTTCTCACAGATTTTAGACAATGGCGACAGAATTCTTATTGGCCTAAAATCATTAGCACCTGAGGGGTATTCTGGAAAAGATGACGATGCAAAACAATAATTAACAATATGCGTTAGCGGACTTATAATATGTGGCAATATAAGTTTGACAAACTTGATAGGAACGCCATCTTCACCTATTGCATTCGATTTGATTTGAGATACACACCTTCCAACATCTAGCTCATCGATCGGAACAAACTTAAAAGTTTGTTGCACGGCCGGACTACGGAAAGTGAGCAAATTACTATCAAGCGTAGAAGAGGTATCCACAAAAAAATTATTGAGAGTGTCTGGTTCAACATTACATTCTACGTTATTAGTCTTGCATACTCCAAGAGAAGTATCGCGATTTTGCCTGTCTCGTTATGTGAACAGCTTCATTCTATGAAATGTTGAGATTTTTTGGGCATGAATATATAACTGAATCGTTGCGTAAGTTTCGTCAACAAATATGACAGAAATATAAAAAAAGAATTGTTTTCCATTTTTATATATTCATTGATTTTATTTTATATGATTTATTGGATCAGATTATTTCCGATTTGTAATCTTTGCTATATTAGCCATGCAATCCACTAACACATCACGTTTATAAAATGATACATATTGTAACTTTTTACGAAAAAACTACCCCGAAATATAAGTTTATGTAGGGAGAACTTTCGACAAACTGTTTTAATGAACGGACACAAGCCGGACGCGTTAAAGAATTTTCAACAAGAAATATAAGAGAGAAGATTTATCGGTTATCACGTGTTCTACTGTTTTCGTTGTTTCCTTGTTGTGTTTATTTTTTTTTAATATTGACGAAACCAATGCAGATGAGTAAAAGAATATTCTTCAAGTCGGTTATTGACGAATACAAGTCAGACGCGTTAAAGAATATTCTGCAAGTCTGGCTTATGCAGCAAGTTTCTTTAATTTATTTAAAGGCAGAGTAGGTCGTCCGGTGACTCAGTTGTTAATGGAAGAACTTGTAACCATTAGGTTGTGTGTTCAAATACCACAGCGTGCAATTTTTTTTTAATTTCGATATAAATGTGTATTAAAAACAGCATTTGAATTATATGATCTAAGAATAAAACAAAATTTTATATTCAAAGTTGCATTTGTTAATATTACAGCTGTTTCCAAATCGAATTTATGAAAACTCAATTTGAGAAATGCCTAAAAGTATGCTAATTTTCTGAAAAAAAGTTACGTTCAGATTCAAATTTTTAGACCATAATGTACGTTCAGAGCATTAACCGAAACACTCAATTCAATCATAAAAGAAAATAACTACTGATTGTAAAATTTAACATAAGTATGAGATACTCAAATAGATATGTCTCCGTGACCCTGTGCGTACAACAGCCGACTATGGATCCAAACGTAGTGTGTTCAATCCTCTGTGAAAGCAAAAATATGAAACATTTTTAAATAGCTATTTTTTCGTTTTTATACAACCAGCGCGGTGAATTGCTTGTATTGTTGTTTTCATAAGAACCATTTCGTTACATTAATTTTGCCCCCATCCAGCTCGCCTTATTGTTGTATACGCGGCTATCAAAGTATCATTTCAAAAATTCTAAGTACGCTGAAGGTGGTCAGTGAGCTCCCGAACAGATCCAAATTGGTTGTCGGTTGTCATGCCTCTTTCGACGAAATCCGCTGAGAACATGTCCAGAATAGGAGCGGTTGTCGGATCAGCGTTGCTTTTCGGTGTGAATGCTTCATTTTGGAGAAAATAATTTAATTTTTTGTTTTCAACTTACATGAATTCAACACAGACACTCAAAACGAAACGTCGGCTCATAGAAAAACTAATAAAATAGTACGGATTTTACGGAATAGCGGATTTTTACGGCGATTTCATTTTTGGTGGCGCATACATTTTCATGTAATTTGTTGCACGGCGAATCCGATAACCGTCAGCCACTTTAGCCCTGTTCGGGCTCTGAATCCTAAACACGCTGAAGGTGTTGATGACAAACATCCTACCCGGAACATATCTCGTTTACAGCGAAATTTCGTTTGCCACGAACTTTTATCGAAGAAAAATATTGTATTTTATCCTAAATGGCAATACCAGTTTAACAGCTGTAGTTATAATAAAAGTAAGTCTGAAAGTGCTAAAACAGGTATCCGAAAGTATTCACCTTACAGTACAAAATATAATTTTCTTCGCGTTTGTTTTAAAGTATTTATCGCTCTGCAATCGTAAACGAATAATTTTTCGAAACATAAGCGCACCCTAGCTTACTGAAAACAGAGTTTGTGCAGGGTGGGATGCCAAACGAAATAAAAACATTTCTTCTTTTGTTTTGTTTTGTTTTGTTTTGCAGCACTGCACTACGAAGAGTGGGAGCAACATGGAGTTTAATTAAACTACCGCAACAAAAACGCGAGAAAAGAAAACGCTCAAGTAATGTGTTGCATCCGGGATGCGTTGGAATTAAATATACTTATTATAACAATTTCGAAAGGAAAATACTGCTTTACTGTGATGTAGCACAAATATGACATTTTAAAACTTATTTCATAAAAATCGGTCGTCCTTTTTGAAGTTTACCTGGAAAAAAAAAATGTACACTTCAATTTTAAATAATAGTATAGATTATATAGAAATAGATAATAGTATAGATATGGATGAAGATTTGTTTGCGGTAAAAGTAGGCGTGGCAAATATAGCATAGCCTATCATGATTTCGTTGAAATAAGAAATCGGTTGGTACCTATATAACTAAGAACAAACATGGATTTTTCATGGATGTTTTTTTTAAGAAACGGTGTGGGGAATCTTCTTACCCTACCTTATTATTGTATTATGGATAGTTGCAGCCATGATACAATAAAACACATTGAAAAAGAGAAAACGAATAAACAGCAAAGCAGATGAAAAATTAAACTTTGTATTGATTTTGAAGAGTGCTGGTTGACGCTCTGAGAAAATAGGCAGTTGTCACTCCTACCCATGGCAGAATTATAAGATAGGGCCGGGTCGCTTAGTGCCCTCACGCATCAACGAATAGTGAATAATGAGAATGCCGGCTAGTTTTTAAGACGACGAATTTCGTAGAAATTTTAAACGAAGTTAATAAATAATCTCCCTAAGTTGTAAACTGTGCTGTCGCGTGTGTTAAATTTGTGATTATTTTTGTGAAAATATTATAAAAACAATGTTATAATAACTATAAAGTGTGGAAGAAGTCTTAAATTTGCAAGAAAACTTGAAAATTCTAAACGTGAACACAACGTAACTCGAGATGAACAGCTGATTTTGACAACTAGCCGGCATTTTCTCTGCTGTCTACTACATTATTCTCCGAGTCGGCCGTAGCTTATAATTCTGCCATACTCCTACCTTCATAAGTCATAATACCATGATACGTTCTAGCACATTGCAAATTTCTACAATCACGATTGCCACCTTTGTATGGAAACTCCCATTGAGGTTATTTTTAATTGCCGTGGGAAATGGGAATTCCCATGGTTTTTTTAGCTTAGTGTGTTTTTTTAATTCATGTGGGATTTTTTTTATGGGATTTTTTGTTTTGTTTTGAAAATGAAAGAAAAAATTCACATTTATGTATGATAAAAAAATATGCATTTAAGCTTCAGTTGCTGCCAACGTTCTTAGGCTTGCTGGCTTAGTTCATGCTGAAATCACGAACGCACAATCGTGTGGGTATTATATACAAGCGGACATGTTCGCGAACTTGGTTGGTTTGCGGAAATGTTTGCCTGTTTGTGGCGGTGTTGGTGGACCAATTTAAAGGTTTGTCAATTTGTGAAGACAAAATCAAAATTTTTTGATTTCGTGCAGACAAACCAATAAGTTGTATAATAAGTCAAGCAGTAGATAGCGTTGGTCACGTACGAATGTATCGTTTTGGTTTTTTTGGCTGTTAAAATTAATTTCTTGTGCACATTTTCTAAGAAATTGCATCAAGTTTTGAAACATTCTTCCGTAGTATGTTGCAAAATCAAAGCACGGTACGCCTGTGTATGGGCCCAATGGAATAGATTCGTTTGTCGAAGTTCTCAGTAACTGATCGTGTTGTTGTTGTTATTAAGTGTATTTTTTAAACTACATATATATATATATATAATAAATCGGGGATTGGCCGAGGCGGACCACAGTGGGCCCCTTTTCGTCCCCATTGGATAAAGGATGCTACCGCTCTGAGCCCTCATACGTGAGCATGCTCCTTACATAAGCATCCTTTGTCACCCCAACCATAACCTTGTAGGTCAGCTGACCAATCTCGGCTTCTTGAGATGTTACATGTAGGGACCGTGGCCTGTGACCAGTGCAGTAAGCCAGCTTAAAGTCCTTCGATTGTAACGGATAACTTTTGCTGCCTCACAACGAGACCACTTCACGGCCGCCTTCGATTGCCTGCAATTAACAGCTTCTTCCCACCTTGTACAGTGTTCCGAGTCTGTCCATTGCTTAATAAGGCCTGCCACTATGTTGTTGCCTATGGCGATATGTGGCTATAGTCCACAGAACTCTCTGCTGATCCTTCTCTCTCTAAAGAATCTGCATTTCCATTCTGTTCTATGCCAGAATGTCCTCTTACCCACATAAGTGTGAACTCATTTGTCTGAGTGCACCTATTGAGTTTGGTAAGACACTCTATGGCCAACCTGGAAGTGACGCCTGTCCGCTGCATGCACCTAATCACAGACTGATTGTCAAGGACAATGACAATTTTCTTGCATTTGACCCGGTTATCTATCAGATATGTTGGGATCCTCCCTGTGAGGATACCCGTACGTCTTTAGGCCTTAGGATACCTTTAGGTCCTAAGCCGAAGTGTTATCTGATTCAAAACCTTATGCGTCTTTCCTGCAATAGGAAAGATCACACCCTTCCACAATTTCACTAGATAAAAAAAAATGTTACCTTATATTTAACCGGCAGGGTAGTTGCCAAATGAATAGGCCGCCGTGAGGTTGCCAAAAGATTTTGGCTGTGTATTATAATGGCTCACCAGCCGATTGTATACTTACTTTAATGTGTACTATCCACACTGGTCCGCTTCAAAGGAAAGAAAATACTTGTTGGTGTCTGGGAAAAATAGTTCTTATTTCTAGCTGAAGCACAGATATATATAACAAATATCTGGCTTTCAAAATCTTTACATTATCACTTAATTTTACACTAATATAATTTTGTACAATAGACAGTTTTTTGTCACATTGCGATTGTGAAACAATTTTAACTTATCTTACTTTCTAGTTAAATTATACCCACATGCAAACATACATACATTGTTTACTGAGCTTTGGCAATTATGCATTTTCAGTTGGTCACAAAATAGCGATTAACAGCTGCATGAAATAAAGTAGATCAAATATCGAGTTCACTGCTTGTACGACATTTCCCAATTTCATCAAACAGTAACGCGACTCAGGTATCACGCGCATAGCGTCGTTTTCCTGTGTGGCATTATTTTGTTAAATCAGCATATTACTAATTGCTGCTATAACTTAAGCACGCGCTCTGAAGTGCTTCTGTTTGTCGTAATTGGATTATGCCTGGTATCATGAATTGAGGTAGGTCGGTACTTAAAGGAATTTGTGCTGCGTTTTATTTTACTATCTGTTTATACCTCAATTCATGATCAAGGTTAGTCGATATTTGCTATCGGCATTAAATTATTAAAGTTTTAATTAGCTTGTGACGACTGAGTCACAACAGGTGGTCCAGTGCATGCACCACATCAAGCATTTCCGCCTGGTATACAGACACAAACCTCCCTAACCTCAGTACACAGGATAGGCTCAACTCTTCTGAGTAAATGCCTGCCTCGGCTCTACCATTCATCAGAGAGCCGTCTGTGAATATACTGATATCGTTACCAGCGATTTCTTCACAGATGAATCCATCTGTTATAAGAGTTTTATAACATTTTTCTGTTGTCCTTACTCTCTGCCTTCCGTCCATAGGCATACCCGTCTCCCTGTCATCTCTATGTATAATATCAAGGATGCGCATATGACTATGTAGGACCGTTGATCCATGCTACGTAGCATTTCGCAACATCCTGAGGGCTGTTAGTGCTTTCCTTATTTCTAAATCCAAAGGCAGCATACCTAACAGAACCTCCATTGCGTTTGTTGGAGTGGTGCGTATTGGGCTCTGTCTAGCTTCTTCTTAATGGTATTCTGACTGACTTTTGTCCACCAAACCACCGAAGCATACGTGATGCCATGTCTAACCATCATAGTGTAGACCCATTTCATAGACTCTGGGCTTAGCCCCCATTTGAGACCACAAAAGCGTCTATGATGAAACAGAACCTTCTTGGCTCTTTGAATCCTATCTTCTACATGCTCGTTCCAGTTCAGTTTGCTATCAAGGGTTACCCCTAAATATTTAACTTTCGTGGACATGTTGATTTCAGCTCCAAAAAGTCTGAGTGGTTCTCTCCTCAGACCTGCCCTCTTTCTAATAAAGACAATATTGTCTGATTTTCCTGCGCTTACGGAAAGGCCTTGTTCTTGACACCACTCCTCCACCATTCGTGTGTATGCCCGATTCATCCAGCCTAAACAGTAGTGAGTCCACAGGTATGTTCCACAGGGTTGGCGATAACACCCCGCCCTGTGGACATCCTCTACTTACTCTACCTCTAGTCTTGACTCTACCATTCTGCATGTTGACCGCCCTGTGCTTGAGTATATTGTCTACCCAATTTACTATCATTGGGCTTACATTGCGCTCTGTCAGGGCTTACCGCAGCCTTCCAAAGCATATTTTGTCGAAAGCACCCTCGATGTCCATAAATGTGGCCGTCGCAATGACTTCTGAAAACAGCTCCTTTTCAGCAACTCTTACTAATTCGTGAAGAGCACTCTCCGTAGACCTACCTGTTCTATACGCATGTTGGCATCTACTCAGAGGATTATGCATCAGCGAACTGCTCTCAAGACAGTCAACCATCACTCTTTCCATCGTTTTCAAGAGGAAAGACGAAAGGCTGATCGGTCTGAACGACTTCGCCTCCACATAGTTCCGTGCACCACCATGGCGTTGGATCACCCTCGTCTACTGAAGATAAAAGACCTGCCACCTCGTAAGCTTCGAGCACGGCCAAACTAAGATGTTTGAGATGGCTTTCCACTTCCACTGTATTCCCTGGTGCTTTAATAGCTTTTTGGGTCAGTGTTTCCCTCAACTTCGCCTTATATTTCACAGGATCTGTATTCTTTTCGCTGCTCCGCTTGTTTGCTTTTCTGACGTAAGCAAGAAGTACATTTTAATAAGTAATGTTAAATTGCTGCAAAAGAATTAGCAACAGCACCAAAAATTGAGCGTGAGTACGCAGTAATAGTACTGATCATGCTTCAGTATTAAACAGTAAACAGTGTCAGAATTGTCAAACAAATGCAATAATTTTATGTCATTTGGCAAACTGAGTCTCCGTTCAGTATTGTTTTGCGTTTTTTGATTGGAAATTCTGGCACTCGGCTCTAAGCCATGCATCTACCTCTTTTATTGCACCATGAGTCGAAGCAAGAGTTGACGAAGACCTGGTAATGTTTTTTATACATTCTATTAATATCTATACATGCTAAGACTCAATTCAAGCATAAAAGAAAGAGAAGAATAACTAATTTAACATGAGTATGAGCTACTCTATCATATAAGTTTTCGTGGCCGAGTGATTAGAACAGCCAACTACGGAACCGATGATAGTAAGTTCAATCCTCAGTGGAAGCAGAAAAATTAAAACTTTTAAACAGCAATTTTTTCGTTTTTATATAACTATCCCGGCGAATTGCTGTCTTGTCATTTTAAGAAGAAAGTTGTTATAAGAACGATTTCGCTACATTGATTTTACCCGCCATCTAGCTCGCCGTATTGTTGTCTACGCGGCTCTAAAAGTTTCACTTAAAAAACTTTTTCTGTCGGATGTGACTTGAACTCGGAAAATTTCAATTCTTTTATGTAATATCCAAAAACCAAATACACGATAGTCTTTGGAAAACGTATTTTTAATTTGCATTAAAACCGTTTCATATTCACTTAGCCTTCCTTCTTTAAAACTTATTATAGGCTTTCTCACGTACAAGTCTGCTCTGTCATTCACGTCTAAAAACAATGAATTAAAATTATTATAATAATTTTTAAAATGCCACCATATAAGATAACAATTTTGACATTTATGTTGACAATTTTTTGTCTGCCCTATTGTTGTGTCTTACGCTTGCACTCTTAACCCGTCCTAAAGAAACAAGCAATGAATGCTTTACTTGTGTTGTTGTTGTTGTTGTTGTTGTTAAAAACACACTTTTTCGAGCACAAGGTACGTTATACTCTAGCTACTTGAAAGATGTAATTGAAATATAAAAATGTCGTTTGGAATGGCAACATTGTGTACAGTTATTTGTATAATGGAGAAGCAAAAGGGGAGTCTAGGCGTTGCCCTGTTTTGCTGTAGATATATTATTATTTGACTTTTCTTCATTCTTCTTATTATTCTTGTTGTGTATTTAAATTGTTTTTTTTTCTAAATTGGGGGCAATATTAATAAAATGTTGAAAGTGCCATTAAAATAATGCTTCCAACGACGTTTGACAGCTGGTGCAGACTGTAAATTATTGTGAATGGAAAGATTGTAAAAAAAACTTGTTTGCGTCCTTTATTAAAAGCGAATTATTGTTTCCTTGGTATTTAAATCCTTTGAGACTCTCTGAGTTCTTATACGCTATTAAAAAAGAATAACAATTCATTGTTTAACAACCGAAATTTAACTAATTTTCTTAATGAAAATTGTGTCAATTTCTTGTTATTGTTTTTTTACATTAATTTCAAAAGTTCTGCCACTATTGTTTTTCTTACTTCTGTTATGCTGATTGCAACCAACTTGTGCAAAAAAAGTAAACAAAAACCTTTAGAATGCAGTCATAAATAGTATGTTCGGTCAGGTGTGACTACGAGAAATATTTGATAATGATTCCAAATAATTTTTTAAATTCATTTTGGTATACTCATATTTCATTTTTATGAGGTATTTTATATTTGTTCTTTTTAAGTCAAGGTTTCAAAGACTCTTTTTATGTATCGGGCATATCATTAGAAGCGGATATATCATTAATTGTTCATATTATGCCTGATTGTAGTTCTGGTGGATATGAATGAACACACATTTTTTTCGTATGAAGTCAAGTTGTCAAGTTATGAGTTTCAACAGAATTGACGTTATTGGGAAGTCATTTTTTAGAAGCCATTTTTGATATATAACAAATTTGCCATGAAATATTATGTATTGTGATTTGTATAGAAAATTAACTGTTCTTTTTATTTATAATTTTAAGAGTTTCGAAATTTTTTTTCTTAATTTAAAAAAAGCTAAAGTAAGATGATTTGTCTCTTTTTTAAAAGTTCCAACACAAAATAGAATTAAAAAATGTACATTATCCAGGAAGCTTATCACTAAAGCTACCTTAATATACCTTAATTTGGAAGAAACTGAAGTTGGTGTATAAAAAGTTATATCTTTAATTTCAAACAAAAAATCGCATGGGAACTCCAAGACCATAAGTACACAGAACACAAATCGACCATATATTCGATACGCTGTTCGCTTAAGCCTGTATGATACTTCATTAAATTGCTCATTTTTTTTTTATTCAATAGTATACGTACGAATGCATAGATTCAATTGGTTTGAGTGAGTACGCATATAGTACGAATTGGAGAAAAAAATGTGGGACGGACTGCATTTTCAATGCAATGTTTTTGAAGTAACTTTTAATTCGTTCATCGTTAAGTTTCTTTCAAATATTTACTGTGAAATATTTTGCTGTTAACAATTAAAGATTTTTAGAGTAAACAAAACTATTTAAGAAAAATGGATGCTGAATTGGAAGTGATCTGTGTAGCTAATATTAATTTATTAAGTACAGCTGCTCTTAAAAACAACAGAAATAGAAAAGTAACGTTTATCCTCTTCTTACAAAATATGTCTGTCCTGCCCACGTTCCACTTGTTTTTAGATTTTAAAATTGGACAAAAAATGAAGTTTCATACGGGTTTTATGATGTTTTGCAGTCGTACAACTTCACGACGGAGCTTATACTCTAGCACCGGTTTTTTATTTTTTTTTTCCTTTTTTAATTTAGGAGATATTGCTGAAGTCGTTACTGTTGGTAAAGAAAAAGATTTACTTTGCAAAACTTCCTGCATGGGTTTTTGAATTACCTTTTGCTCCTGAGTATGTGCTACCTTTTATGTACGTATATTATGTATGTATATTTAAACGCGCTTTTTGGCAAACATTCAAAAATTTCGATGTGCCAGCGAAAAAAGTTATATTTTTTGATGTTGTTCGTTTTAAATGACCATTTTACTGTGTGGGTAATATTAATGGGTAATTTAATATTACATAATATAATATAATGGGTAATATTAATATTGTGGCGGCCGTGGCGCAGTGGGTAGAGTGTGTAGCCCATACGCCAGAGAACCCTAGTTCAAATCCCACCTGACAGAATATTTTGTCAATTGAATACATTTTTCTGTTAGGCCGTCACCTCTCTGTAGATAATGGCAAACCGCAGAGAGTAAAAACTGCCATGAAAAGCTTCTTGAGAACATAAATCGTTCGGAGTCGGCATAAAACATGTAGGTCCAGTTCTCGATCATTTGTGTTGACACATTTTCACAACACACACAACACAATTGATCATAAGAAGTTCTTTCAAGGGCTGAAATGGCCACCCACCTCAAAATTTTATAACTCTCATAGAATTTATCAAAATGAGTTTAAAATAGTACCTTTCATATGGCGCGCGTTTTCTATATCTCAAAAACTAAGAATAATTAACAAATGCCACAAAAGTGGTATCACACCTTGAATGTGTTATAACTTTCGTTGGGCACTCAATAATAAAATATAAATTTTGTATTCATGTATTTCATACAAATACCATTTAAATTTTACCGAAAGTTGTTGGCGCGCGCTTTTTATATAGCTCAGAAGGTAAAAATCTGTGTGTAAATCAACTCAGTTTTTAGTGTTTTTTGGACTTTCGATGCCAGTAGCAACTTATGAAACTGAAAGTAGTGGGGAAACTACGGTTCCATATTGTTCCATGTATTCTTAGTAGACGCTCATTTAAAACGTGAACTAAACTTAAAAAACAAGTTATTAACACGGTTATACCAAAATCATAGATTTTAAAAGATTTTGGGAATTGCCCATATATATACCTATATCAAAAAACATATATATATGTTTCTGTGATGCCTCGATATTTTTATACAGATATATAAAAAAATATCTTTGATGTTTACATAAAAATATCGATGAATCAAAGAAACAATTTGGGCCATAAAAACTCAAATTGTGTTTCAAGAAATATAATTTTAACTTTAAATTTACTTTTACTTTCATGATAAAAATTAAATTGGAAAGCATTAATTTATTTTGAATCCTCTAGTCCGAATTTTCACACATAATATGTGACATTTTTCATTATTTCTTAGATTATATTAAACTTAAATAAGATCTTAACTTCTAAAAAAGGTCATTTAATGATTTTATGACAATATATTTAAATTGTCCATTGATTAAATAAAATTTCGGAATTCGGAAAAAAGATGTTTTTTGGGATTTTTTGTACAGCTGCTTTTATTGGCACTACCGAAATTGCAGACTTAAAATATTAAATGTTAATTGCAACTTAAAATATTTATTTTAATATTTTTGTACATTAAAATTTTTTGGCATTTTGATTTTGGCATATATACATTTTTGACGTTTGACAGTTGTATACATTTTATTTTTGATATTTATAAATAACAACTTATTTTTGTAACCATCGAAATTAAATTTGGAAAAATTAACAATTTCAATTGTCATTAATTCAATCACACTATTATGGGTTTGGCCGAACAACGCTGAAGCCTTGTCCAGAACAAATAGGATGAAATAATTTTTTCATTTTATAGTTTCTATGCTAAATAATTTCCGGAAAGAGCACACATACCAAAAAATCGGCAAAAATATTACCTTTTGCTTGGCATACTTTGATCTTGCAAGCTTTTTATAGTCTCACCAGCCAACGTTGAAATTATTTCCAGAACTCACTGGATGAAATCAAAGATCCTTCATAGCTTCTATACTAAATAATTCCCAGAAATGACAGTCGCACCGAAATGTGTGAGGAGTTTTTTTGTGGAAAATAGGATCTCACAATAATTAAATAAACAATATCAAATACTATGCATCTCATCATATCATACGCAAACGTACCGCAAACGATCTCACAATGTAACCAACATAAATGCATAAGTCATGTATGACCATACCACTACGAGGCTTCCACGATGGCAACTCCTCAACAATCAACAAACAATTTGGCATAGTCACTGTTTACACGACATTCAAATTGAAAGATCATTCAAAATATGTTGTTGTTTTTCCAGGGAAAAAAAGATGAACTCACTGCGAGAGCGGAAATTAACTTTCAACACTTCATTGCATCAATCAAGATTTTGATGGAGCTTCAGACCTGCATCAATCAATCACAGGGTTGCATAATTAACTTTTCTGGTACTTACAACAACACTTTTAGTCGGCATCGGCCATTCAATCAAAAAATCACGTGTGAACAGCTATTCAATCAAATATCTCGAAGAGAGTAAGAGAGAACAAGAAACGCGATATTCTTCATTCAATTTGAATGGCGTATAAACTCTGCCATACGAACCACCGACTCTACGATATACAACATACAATAGTACAAAGCTATTTTGATAAACAAATATTTAAACTTATAGTAAGCAGCATTTATTGATATTATAATTATTGAAGAATATTAAACTGAAGCTATTCACACACCATGTATATACTTATCTTGTATTATTAGCTACGATTGAATTGGAAAATTATATTATCTTCTACTAGTATTAATATAAAATGTACTGTATGAACAACGCTGGTTTATATGGCATATAAAATTGGCCCAAAATACACTGTAGCATGATACAATAATTTACAAGGTAGCCTTGATAACTACCCTTTTTTCTCACGAGCGGCGATCGGAGTTGTCAAATCAATACAAAGTTTAACTTATCATCTTTTTTGCTGCTTCTTCTTTTTCTTTTTTTCAATGTGTTTTTGACAACTCCAAATCGCCAACAGAAATGTCACTCTTACCTAGTAAATCATTGCACCATGCATTGTAGTGCTTTAAAATTTAAAATTTTTTGAAATTTCAATTTAATTCAAATTTCTCAACTTGTCAAGTTTGGTAAGCAAAAATGCCTCGAATAAGCGGCAAGGATAAATTAATAAATGCTTTATGCCATAAAAACTTGCTACAGCTAATGGCGCAATATTCAAGTAAGTCTAATATTCCATATTCGATATTCTAACTGCATTTTTTCCAATTTAAACTTATGGGCAGTGACGATGAAGACGACGACATCGCAATTGAATTCACTACTCGTAAAAAGTTCACCAACTGCTGCTGCTCCTGCTCATTCCATTTTCTGTAAGGCGCTTTGCGTACACGCTTCTACTTCACCTGAAAAGAGTTATTAAATTTACTTTATTAATTTCCATTTAAAATTCTTTATATTTATCTTAATTTTCCAATTGCCGCTTCAGTTTCCATTTTTATCGCAATTCAAAAAAATTCAAGTGACAGCTGAAAGCCAGTTTACTACAAAAGATAAACATGTACGAAAGCAAGGCAATTTTATCATTTTGTGTTATCTCAACTTTGCATGCAAAACAAAAACAAAAATAGTTACCAGCTGGCAAAATGTTTTAAAGTTAACAGACGGCAAAATTAACACACCAGATAAAACGAAACTGTGAGCACCCTAAGTATTTTTGAACTAATATATATTTTAACTTTTAACGAAAAAGTAACCCTGAAATATAAGCAGAACCAGTTTTTGTAGGAAAAATATAATTGTTGTACTGCCCTGGGTAGCGAAAAATTAGGCCTCATAGAAGCGCTCGCAGAAGCAGCGAGGAAGTCATGTGCGTCAAATGCACGTCTTCGTTAGAAGAGACCTAGCTTCATTGCCTTTTAGGCTGGTTTCACGCAAACTGATCCAGTGTATTTTTGAATAACTGACTGGTCACGCAGACTGAGCACTACAGTGTATTTTGGGCCATTAAGGCCTTTTCCACACTTTGTCAACGCAACTCCAACTTAAGTTTCTAGCCTGTGTATTTATACTGAAACCTTTAGATTAAGCAACTTGCACTCAACAAGTTCTCGACACACTCTTAACTTGTTGAACGCAACGCGGCTGTCCTCAATTTTCATCGGCGGCTTGTTGCATCAGTTTGTTTGTTTTGTGAATTCAATTATTTGTAGTGCAGTACACTTTATATTAATCAAGTTGAATAAGTTAATTAATTAGTGTTAAATATACCTTGGTATGGACAAGCTGTTTCGTTCAGCTTCGTTAAATTATGTTTGTTCATTTTGAGCAAAGATAACAAGATAGGAAACTTAAAAAACATAATCTCAAAGAAGGTTTGCATGTATTTGTGAACCGAAAAATACAACCCTGAACGTCACTCTTGTTCTTCATCGGCCGCAAACTCTAAAAGAAATCACTTTGCAACCCCTTAAAATAATGCATATCATCTATTTTTTATTGCATAAATATTTAAGTTGGGTTTCAAGTACCTGTTTGCAACCTAAACTGATTAATGCATCCCCTTATTTTGGGTAATATATGCTTTTAAAGTTTGCCAATTTCTTCAGTTGTGGTATTTGTCAATAATTTTGAAAAATTTACTTTTTCACAAACCCCCGTTAGTTTACACAAGCCCCCGCTATTCGAGGTGAGATAAGAAAAAAGAACGCTCTTCTTCTTTTTCTGCATTTCTCTGCTGAAACTTCGTTTTCAAACAAGAAAAATAGTGCATGGATTGAGTACATTAATGTTTTTATCTTTAAGTTGTGTTACAGGAATCTGTTTAACACCCAAATAATTACATGCATGCTCTTATTTTATTTTTTATCGCCAAACAAAGTTTGCATATTTTCACATAATAAATTGATTTTTATTTTCACCACTACCGATTTGTGAAGGTCTTATGCCATCAGAGTTTCTAACTCTGAATGTTTTCTTAAGAATTCTCTTGGATAGCATAAATATTGCACTGGTACGAAATGGCATATGTTTATCTCTAACCTTTATAAAATTGCATTGATCATGAATTTGCGTAAAATATTAAGTTGGGTTTAATGGAACTACTTAAAACTGTAAATATTCTTTCTACTTTAAAATGCATATTTAGAGGAAGTAGAAGCAGGGTTCGTATTGGCTCTCATGAAGATTCATAAATATTAGGCAATTTTTAGTTAAAAAAAAACTTGCTTATATTCATTTTCGTGAAGAGCTGTCTACATTCTTTTGTTCATGAACTGTAGAAGTAACGCTGCTTAACATACATACACACAAAAAATGTAAGACATTTCGATGCCTTGAAGTGCGGGTTAGGAAAAACTCTCAAGTGAAGAGCATGATTACACTCCTCCTTATCAATATTATTCAATTCACGAACGGCTCACTTTGCTTTCTTTATTCGTGAAGAAAAAAAACATGAACGCTCTTTCATTATATGTTGATTCATTTCTCTTTAACAGTTTTCGTTCATAAATTGAGCTCCTCAAAAAACTGACTTGAAGAGCGCTCTCTGCATTTCATTCATTTAATGTTTCTCGTTCGCAAGATTTGGCAATTCCAAATTCAATTTATTACAATTTTAGCACTAGCTCAAAAAAGGTCCTAAATAGGAAAAAAATTAACGAAAAAGATTTATAGCTCCCCGGGGTGCACCATAGAGGGGTAAAATATATGAACAGGTCCTATTATATTTTCACCACCAATATTTCTTCTCAACGTCCCAACCTTTCTCTGTCACCTCCTTGGGGGTCCTCCTACAAAAACACAAAAGTGATAAATGTTGAAAATGGCTTATATCGTCCGTAACTGAACCCCTAGACTGGTCAAATGTTATAGCTGGTCCTATTATTTTTTGGTCCACAATATTTCTTTTGAACATACCTACCTCCTATCTGCCACCCATTATGTACGTATAGATCAACTTAAATTTTGCATCAAATAAAAACAAGTGATTTAAAAATTCACGAGCGATAATAAATCCAGCACATCGCACATAGGGGCCGCTTGTAAAAGAGGCTTCGCCAAATTGATTTTTTAAAAAAAAAGGATATTTCAAAAAAATGTTGGTGCATTTGTAATAAACGGATCAGATTTCCCGTTTAGTAAATACAGTGGTTGCCACTTACCCCTTTTTTGATATTTGAAGTCTATTTTTATGCAGTGCAAAAATTAAGCCACTTCAAAAGTATCTATTTTTAGTTTAGGAATGTGCTATTGGAAAAAGGGTATACTTTTCGTAAAAAATACAGTTTTATCATTATATGAAATTTTTTTTATATAGATTTTACATTTCTGCTTGGGTCTTAGAAGTACAAAATCAAGAAGACTTTTAAATTTCCTAAAAAAAATTTTAAAGCAATTTTTTTTTAATTTGTGCAAGGCGCAAGCATAGTTTTTATATGATTAGTTAAATATGGTTTATTGTGTAGTGGTGTCAAGGTACCACTTGAAAAACAACATAAGAATTTTAAATAAATTTTTAAATAAAAAATAGTAAAGCTCATCTGAAAAATATAAAATTTTTTAAATTATAATGTGAGAAAAAAATGTTAAGAAACTATTAAAAATAAAAATGGAAATATTAGCGACATAGTTTGAACTCAATTTAGGCAAAAAGAAACACATCCATGATAGTTTAAGTCAACTTGACTTATAAGAATGCTGAAATATCTAGTTAAACCGAGCTTAAACGTCCAATTTTGGTGAGATAAGCTCTGTTTAATTTGACTAAAGTTTAAACTCGAACTTAAAAACTGGCCCTAAGTATTTTATTGTATAATTTTCAGGTGAAATATAATACGGCTAGTCAGCAAACCTTTTAACTGCAATTTCCAACATTACGTACTTCATTTCTGAATTTTACGGGAATAACTGTTTGGTACATATATAAATATATTTCGAACACTATTTTGTCTCATAGAGAATAAGAACATATGAGCAATAATGAATATATACTTGGGCAAGTAATACCAAAATATTTTTTTCTACGTGATTTTATAATTTTCAGCATGTTTTTTGACGTCCCGTAGACCCAATTGATCTTTTATGATCATCGTTGAGGATTAATAAAAGATATCCAAAATTATAATTTTGTGGCTACACAGACCGCTATAACACCTTATCGATATCTTAAGTTGTTTTTGACATATTAAAAGCTAGCCTGAAAAAAGTGAAATTGGCAACTCTACTACTGACAATGAAATGGAAAAAAAATTATTTCATTCATAAATTTGAACAGCTGATATTTTTAACCCGAACCTTCCATGTAAAAGTTGTTTACTCTTTGGAAGAAACTAAGGTGTTTTTTTATGTATAAAAGTTCATTTAACATGAAGCTACAGTACAACAATAAATATATTTAGCCTATTTGATAATAATTAATGCACTTTACAGATAACTCTTAAGTAGCATAATTAGCAACTGACATATTCACCTCACTATTTTTGCAAATTGACAGTTGAGCAAAAACAAAGTCAGATGAGTGTTAAGAAATTCGTGGTGAACGAATTTTTCGTGTACGTGTGTTTTACTTTAGGTGAACAAGGATTCCCCACAGAAGTTTCCTATCTTGTTATCTTTGATTTTGAGCAACAACATTGAATTGCATTAAAGCGAAAATTTTCGTCTCTACTCGTTACGGAGCAACTCGTCTATTTTGGTTGGGCCCAAGGTTGATTTATAAGGTTGTCGCAGGGCTAATCGCACTCTCTTCTCAGTACCCATAATTGTCAAAACCAGCCAATTTTGCGAATGACTACGAAAGAAAAACGGATGATAATAGAGAGCACTTGCAGATTTTCTATGGGATGTCAACTTCGATTTGACAATTATGGGCACTCGCTCTCTCCCTTGCGACAACCTTATAAATCAACCTTGGTTGGGCCTTTAGTTTATTGATTGAGTTGAAATAAACGAAGAGTCGCATTCTAGCCTTCAAACAAACAAGTCGCATTTTGTCTTCACTATTCGGACTTAGCAGCAGCCAAGAGTCATCGCTCATAAGTATTCAGTCGTTTGGTGACCAGCAGACTGAACGGACGTGGTTTCTCCCTATCCTCTCCTTTCCCTTCCCTTTGATTCTCTACACTGGGGTGGAGCGGGCAACCCGATGCCCAGTGTTGATACTCATTATTGCTCAACACGAGCGTACTCACTTTGAGTGCTTTTCCCTCCGCTAGTGACACTGGGGTGGAGCGGGTAGCTCGATGCTCAGTGGTCACTCTCACATTCTCTACTCATAAGCTCTTCTCGAATGAGTCCTAACACTCCGTGTTGACACTCACGCTCGCTCCATACGAGCCATCTCACTTTGAGTACTTTTCCTTCCGCTAGTGACACTGGGGTGGAGCGGGTTACCCGATGATCAGTGGTCACCCTCACCTTCTCTATTCCTAAATTCACCTCGATTTGAGTTGTAGCACTGGGGTGGAGCGGGTAACCCGATGTCAAGTGGGTACTCTCACAATTTGCTTTCTACGAGTGTGCTTCTCACAGCTCCGTGCAACGCTTAAATCTTGTCCAGAAAAAGTTGATGAAATAATCTGTTCAGCTCGTAGTTTCTATATTAAATAATTCCCGGAAAGAGCACACATACCAAAAAATCGGCAAAAGTATTACCTTTTGCTTGACATACTTTGATCTTGCACACTATTTATTTGCCAATTTATTTGAATTTTTTCATGTTGAAATTTTTTCTAGAGCTTAGGCTATGTGCTATTCGGAAACTTTTCACTCGTGGTTGGAAAAAAAATGAGTTGAATACAATTTCTGTCTGTTAAAATAAAATTGCCATTTTTGCTTGCCAAAAGAACAATGAAATTTTGACGACTAGAAATTTTGGCGTTTTAGATTTCGTTAGTGTATTAGCGCGAAAATTTAATTTATTTTGCAAAATTGTTGATATAACTGGAAATGACAAGAATTTTACGCAAATATTTTCCACTTCTGGTTGCCTTGCTGTCGGAAGCAAAAAGTTTTGAACTTCTTTATGACTTTTTTAAAGGAAGGGGGAAGAGTAAGTACTGTTTTTGCTTTTCTGCTCCGGACAACCACCAAAAACATTATTCCTTTGAGTATATTACCTATATTTGGCCAAGAGGTTATTCCGAATCATTAAATGCAATTTTGAATAGAGACAATGCACAAACTTAAATTTATTTAAGAGTGTCTGCTAGCTCTTTTCGCAAAATTTTGGAGTTTATTCTAGCGAAGCATCATTGATGGTCAATAGAGTATAAAGTGGTTTGCTATCGAGTAGCAAGTGTCTTTATGGGATTGCGGATAGTAGGCAATATATTTCTACATATTACGTAGAACTTCCTTTGCTGCTTTGTTGGGATTTCCATTATTTTTTAATTCTTTGTGTTTTTTTAATTTATAATTAACTAAAAAGTTTAGTTTTCATTAATTTCACTTTGGTTATTTTAAGAGCGAACTTACAAGTATTTTTTTTCTAATTATGCTTGTGTCAAAAATTCTCTTGTCGATTGTCAAAATTTATACTAGCCCCTGAGGCTACATTAACTTTTGACAATCATATTCACCTCGCAAGTGCCAAATATTCTCATTCAGACTGTCAAAATTTCATCATCCCAGTGCAAAGTTTCCTATTAGCACACTGCCTTACTTTGCTTCTTGTTGAATATATGGCAGTGTTTTTTCGAGCTTTGTTCGTGCTTAATCATACTTATCGTTAACTTCTCTCTGGTACTTCTGTTTGCTTACGCATAACTTGGTTGAGCCTTTATGTGCTTGCCGGTTCAGTGTTTCGGAGGCTCGTTTCGAGGGCTTAAAACTGTTAGTTCCTGTGCAAAAATGTTTTAGGGACTAGCATTGCCATTTAAAAATATGTTTCAAATGGGCAGATATTACTTATAGGGGGATCGCTGATTTCGTATCTGACGTTAGGAAATACCCGATACAGGGAACATTTTGTTGTTTTTTTTTTATTTTAAAGTAACAACCATTCAAAACATGATGAACTTTCCCTCTTTTTCTTTTCGGATAAGGCATTTTTTCTAGTTTTTGAGTTTTTTGAAAGCGCCATATCTCGAGTGGGATATTGAGATATAGTATGAACTAATTTCTTTACTTTTTTTTATAGGGACCCATAAAAGTGTGACAAATAGGCGGCAGATGGACCCTATAATTGTACGTCTCAAAAATGCTTTCCCCTTTAGAAAGTCCCAAAACATGGCTACTTTTTACCTATTTTGCTTCCTCATCGAAATATGCGAAATATATCTCAAAGAAGAGAGAAAGTTCATCATGCTTTGAATAGTCGTCGCTTTATATTAAAAAAAAAACTGTAAAATTTTCCCTGTATCGGGTATTTCCTAACCTCAGGTATGAAATCAATGACCATCTTATAAGTACTGTCTGTCCATTTAAAACATATTTTTAAATCCCTAAAAAAATTTCGAACAAGAGCTAACAGTTTTTAGCTCCCGAAACACTGCACATATGCGTGTCCCGGCAAGCACTAAGGCTGCTCTGCGCTGTACTCTGGTGCCGTGCTCGTTCGCAATAGCAAATTGTGCCGGGACAAAAATAGTTTCACACTGCACATGTGACCGTGCTATTTTATTTGCCCCCAGTTGCGACTGCAGTGCACTGGTGCTCGGTGCTAACATATCGGTGCTTTCTGTTTGTACTTTTCACGTGTGTTTGCTGTTGAGTGCGTAGCACACTGCATAGAGCTCCGATGCTGGTGCTTTTGGGGCATACCATTCCGAACCCTTCTGGACAACATCAACTAAGCGACAGTACAGCGCGATCAAGCATTTCAATACAAAAAATTAAATGAAAGTATTCAATGCTGAAATTCACGCAAATGGACAATCATTATAAACAATTTTGAAATTAAAACTAGTAAGTATGGAGCTTCGGCAGGGCACCGAAGCAAAAATACCCCCCCGCGGCCATACTGAAGTATATCCGAAGTCTTTAGCCACGACATACACGATGACATTCAGTTTTATATGTTAACGAAAGTTTTCCTATTTTGATGACGCCACTTTGTAGGCGTGGTTTTGATCCGATTTTGCCATATATCATAGAAACGGTTCATTTTATATATCAAAGCTAATGTGCAAAATTTCAAGACATTTCATAAATTTTTGTGGATTTTTAAGAGATTTAACGTTTAAAATAAAACCACTTTGTATGGGAAGTGGGCGTGGTTTTCATCCCATTTTGCCATATATCATACAGATGTTTTATATTAAATATCAAAGCTTGTGTGCAAAATTTTAAAACATTTCTTTAATTTTTGCAGATTTTGAAGAGATTTTACGTTTAAAATAAAGCCAATTTTTATGGGAGGTAGGCGTGGTTTTCATTCGACTTTGCCAAATATCATAGTGATAGTCTTTATTATATATCATATGCAAAATTTCAAGGCATTTCTTAAATTTGAGCAGATTTTAAGAGATTTTACTTTTAAAATAAAGCCACTTTGTATGGGAGGTAGGCGTGGTTTTCATCCGATTTTTTCATCCAAATTTCATAGCCCAGATTGAAGCTGAAGAGCAAAGCTTACATGCCAAATTTCAAGGCATTTATTTAATTTTTGTGGATTTTAAAGACATTTTACGGTTATTATAAAGTCACATTGTATGGGAGGTAGGCGTGGTTTTCATTCGGTTTGACCCATTTTCGAACTTGATCTTCCTTTTTTAAAAATAAATTTGTTTTGAATTTCATCGCTATAGCTTTGCGGCTGTAATCGTGTCGACAGACGGATAGACAGACGGACACACGGAAATCGACTCAGGAGATGATGCTGATCAAAAATATATATATTTTGCTATACCTGCCTCCTTATTGGCGTTACAAACGGAATGGCAACGTTAATATACCCCTTACGCAGTTCGCGTTGGGGTATAATTATGCAGTTTTTACCTTATATATTGAAATCGATGCAATTGAGATTAAAAATTTATTTTTTTTATTTACTTGATTGTCCCAAATTTGTCTCAAGACAATAAAAAAAAACTTAAGAATTGCTTAAGAATAAAATTCTGAATCAAAAATGTCAAATTGTCAACCCACCACAGGTTGACCCACAATTGGTGAGTTTTATGATATACATATACCAAATATAAAAAGATAGGAAACTTCTGTGGGGAATCCTTGTTCACCTAAAGTAAAACACACGTACACGAAAAATTCGTTCACCACGAATTTCTTAACACTCATCTGACTTTGTTTTTGCTCAACTGTCAATTTGCAAAAATAGTGAGGTGAATATGTCAGTTGCTAATTATGCTACTTAAGAGTTATCTGTAAAGTGCATTAATTATTATCAAACAGGCTAAACATATTTATTGTTGTACTGTAGCTTCATGTTAAATTAACTTTTATACATAAAATTTTCTTCTAAAAAGTAAATAATTTTTCAAGGAAGATTCGGGTTAAAAATATCAGCTGTTCAAATTTATGAATGAAATAAATTTTTTTTCCATTTCATTGTCAGTAGTAGAGTTGCCAATTTCCCTTTTTTTCAGGCTAGCTTTTAATTTGTCAAAAAACAACTTAAGATATCGATAAGGTGTTATAGCGGTCTGTTTAGCCACTAAATTATAATGTTTGGATTGGTTGTTATTAGCTTCACATAAATATCTTTTATTTATCTTCAACGATGATCATAGGAGATCAATTGGGTCAACGGGACGTCAAAAAACATGCTGAAAATTATAAAATCACGTAGAATAAAATATTTTGTTATTACTTGCCCAAGTATATATTCATTATAGCTCAAATGTTCTTATTCTCTATGAGACAAAATTGTGTTCGGAATATATTTATATATGTAACAGTTATTCCCGTAAAATTCAGAAATGAAGTACGTAATGTTGGAAATTGCAGTTAAAATTTTTGCTGACTAAGCCGTATTATATTTCATCTGAAAATTATACAACAAAATACTTAGGCCAGTTTTTAAGTTCGAGTCAAATTAAACCGAGCTTAGCTCACCAAAATTGGACGTATGGACTCAGTTTAACTATATATTTTAGCATTCGTATAAGTTAAGTTGACTTAAACTATCATGTGATGTGTTTCTTTTTTGCCTAAATTGAGTTTAAACTATGTCGCTACTGTTTCCATTTTTATTTTTAATAGTTTTTGAACATTTTTTTCCCACATAATAATTTGAAAAATTTTATATTTTTCTGATGAGTTTTACTTACTTACTTACTTAGGTGGCCGTGACAACCCGTGTCCGGATTTCGACCGACCTCATCAGCTCTCGCCAGGCGCCTCTGCTTTTTCTGATGAGTTTTACTATTTTTTATTTTGAAGCAGTTTTTATGAAACATTATGTGAAAAAAATTAATTTAAAATTTTTATGTTGTTTTTCAAGTGGTGCCTTGACACCATATACATTGCATACACAAAACCACTACACAATGAACCATATTTAACTAATCATATAAAAACTAAGCTTACGCTTTGCGCAAATAAAAAAAATTGCTTTAGCATTTTTTTTTTTTGGAAATTTAAAAGTCTTCTTGATTTTGTATTTCTAAAACCCAAGCAGAAATGTAAAATCTATATAAAAAAAATTTTAAATAATGATAAAACTGTATTTTTTACGAAAAGTATACCCTTTTTCTAATAGCACATTCCTAAACTAAAAATAGATACTTTTCAAGTGGCTTCGTTTTTGCACTGCATAAAAATAGACTTCAAATATCCAAAAAGGGGTAAGTTGCAACCACTGTATTTACAAATCTGATCCGTTTAGTAATATCCTCCTTATTACAAATGCACCAAATTTTTTTATATATCCTTTTTTAAAAAATAAATTTTGACCAAGCCTCCCATACAAGCGGCCGATATGTGCGATGTGCTGGATTAATTATCGCTCGTGAATTTTTATATCGCTTGTTTTTATTTGATGAAAAATTTTAGTTGATCTATAAGCACATAATGGTTGGCAGATGGGGTGTGGGTGTGTTCAGAAGAAATGTTGAGGCGCAAAAAATAATAGGACCAGCTCATACATTTCACTACTCTAGGGGTCAATTCGGTAGAGATATGAATACTAATCAACATTTTTTGTATTTTTCGCATTGGGACCCAGAGAAGGGTGGCAGATAGGGGGTAGGTATGTTGAAAAGAAATATTGTGGACAAAAAAATAATAGGACCAGCTGATACATTTGGCCCGTCTAGGGGTCCAGTTTCGAACGATATAAACCATTTTCGACACTTATCTCTTTTGTATTTTTGTAGGTGGACCCCCAAGAGGGTGACAGAGAAAGGTGGGTACATTGAGAAGAAATATTGGTAGTGAAAAAATAATAGGACCTGGTCATACATTTTACCCCTCTATGGTGCACCCCGGGGAGCTATGAATGTTTTTCGTTAATTTTTTCCCTATTCGGAACCTTTTTTAAGCTAGTGCAAAAATTGTAATAAATTGAATTTGGAATTTCCAAAACTCGCGAACGAGAAACATTAAATGAATGAAATGCAGAGAGCGCTCTTCAACTCAGTTTTTTTGAGGAGCGAAATTTATGAACGAAAATGGTAAAGAAAAATTAATCACTCTGAACATATAATGAAAGAGCGTTCATGTTTTTTTCTTCACGAATGAAGAAAGCAAAGTGAGCCGTTCGTGAATTGAATAATATTGATAAGGAGGAGTGTAATCATGCTCTTCACTTGAGAGTTTTTCCTAACACTCACTTCAAGGCATCGAAATGTCTTAAATTCTTTGTGTGTATGTATGTTAAGCAGCGTGGCAATAAAAATACAATACCAAAGCATTCTGTGATTATGTGGTTACTTCTACACTTCATTAACAAAGGAATGTAGTCAGCTCTTCACGAAAATGAATATGAGCAGGTTTTTTTTTAACTAAAAATTACCTCATATTCATGAAATTTCATGAGAGCAAATACGAACCCTGCTTCTACTTCCTCTAAAATTTGCATTTTAATGTAGAAATAATATTTACAGTTTTAAGTAGTTCCATTAAATCCAACTTAATATTTTACGCTAATACATGATCAATGCAATTTTATAAAACTTGGAGATAAACATATGCCATTTCGTACCAGCGCAATATTTATGCCATCCAAGAGAATTCTTAAGAAAACAATCAGAGCTGGCAACTCTTATGGCATGAAACTTTCTCAAATCGGTAGTGGTGAAAATAAAAATACATTTATTATGTGAAAATATGCAAACTTTGTTTGGCGATAAAAAGTAAAATACGAGTATGCATGTAATTATTTGGGTGTTAAACAGATTCCTGTAACACAACTTAGAGATTAAAACATTAATGTACTCAATCCATGCACTATTTTTCTTGTTTGAAAACTAAGTTTCAGATGAAAAATGCAGAAAAAGAAGAGCGTTTTTTTTTCTTATCTCACCTCGAAAAGCGGGGTTTGTGTAAACTAACGGGGGTTTGTGAAAAATTAAATATTTCAAAAATATTGACAAATACAACAACTGAAGAAATTGGCAAACTTTGAAAGCATATATTAACCAAAATAAGGGGATGCAATAATCAGTTTAGGTTGCAAACTGGTTACTGCAACCTAACTTAAATATTTGTGTAATAAGAAACAGATGAAATGCATTATTTTAAGGGGTTGCAAAGTGATTTCTTTTAGAGTTTGCGGCCGATGAAGAACAAGAGTGGCGTTCAGGGTTGCATTTTTCGGTTCACAAATACATGCAAACCTTCTTTGAGATTATGTTTTTTAAGTTTCCTATCTTGTTATCTTTATGTCCGTGAAGTTAACAACCAATTTTGACAACCAATTCCATTCTCACGCGTTCTATGAGGTTTTGACAGTTCTTCAAACGTCAAATGCGATTTTTCAACAACTATTTTGGACAACTGTTTTGCGACTTTTAGGAGATGGACAAAAAGCGATGGTGGAGCTCTTAGGACAACTAATGGAAACAGTTCGGACTACAGGTGAGAAGAAAATTTTACATAGTTATAATACAAAAATAAATCAAATCATTTCCTACGCTCACAGGCTCAAAAAAATGCAGCATTAATTTTCACGGACAAGAAGCTTTTTGGAGTTGTTGGACATAACGCCTAAATGCAGGTCAATGATTTGTATATGGATAAGTCGGGAAAATATGTATCTTCTTGATAATTATAATGGCATTTTAATAACTTTTTCCATTTTCTCCTTATAGGCCTTATTCTCTGAGGTAGAAATTTGACGGATGCTTCTTTAGCCTGCTGGACAGAAAGCCTTGGAATAAATGGATCATTTACCAACCATCAAGTAGGAATTCAAAATACCTTTTATTTGATACCAAACTTATTATTGTAACTCTTCAACTTCTTCCAGAGACCTGGCAAATCCTTTCGGAGCAAATATGGACACTTTCATTTTAGGAGTTGTTGGGCACTTTCTGTAGCAGGAGCAACTAAGTTTCCACTAGCACCAATCACGTAAATATATATCTTTTTGATGGCACTGATTTTGGCATTATAACTCTCATAATTTTTTTATGTCAGGTGTCATCCTTGGGAAAAGCAGATTAAGAGCTATTTTTAAGGATTCTGGATAGAACCATATGATCAACTACAAAAAATTATAGAACGTCAAGAAGGTATGTATAATAGCTTCCATTTTAAATCAAATTCGTTAAATTTTGTTTCTTACCTTTTCCAGAACACTACCTAATCCTTTTAGGACAAAATTGGCCAATTTCATTTTTGGAGTTGTTGGGCCCTTGTAGTTGCAGGAGCATCGTCATTTATGCAAGCATCAATCAGGTAAGTATGCACCTTCTTGATAGCATTTATTTAAAATTTCTAACTATCGCCATTTTCCTTGGAAAAACTAGATTTTGGACGATTTTTGAGGATTTCGGACACTTTATCATGGAAAACTAAAAAAAATTATACACCACCAAAAAGGTATTTATTGTAGTCTTATGATGACATAAAATTTAACAATATTTCTTCATTACTTTTTTCAGAACTCTATGTAAATCTTCGTGGACCAAAATGGCCAATTTCATTACTGCAGTTGTTGGGCTCTTGTAGTTGCAGGAGCGACTTAAATTATACGAGCATCAATCAAGTAAGTATGCACCTTCTTGATAACATTTATTTCAAATTTGTAACCTTCGCCATTTTTTTTACCAGGCTTCATCCTTGGAATAACCAGATTTTGGACGATTTTTGAGGATTTTGGACACTTAACCATGGAAAACCAAAAAAAATCATACACCACCAAAAAGGTATTTATTGTAGTCTTATGATGACATAAAATTTAACAATATTTCTTCTTTACTTTTTCCAGAATCCTATGTAATCCTTCCTGGACCAAAATGGCCAATTACATTTCTGCGGTTGTTGCGCCCTTGTAGTTGCAGGAGCGACTTTATTTATATCAGAATCAATCAGGTAAGTCTACATCTTTTTGATAGCACTTATTTTGAGTTTGTAACCATCGTATTTTCTTTATGACAGTCTTCATCCTTGGGAAAAGCGGATTTTGGACGATTTTTGAGGATTTTGGACACTGCACGGTGGAAAACTAAAAAAAGTCATATACCATCAAAAAGGTATTTATTGCAGTCTTATGATGACATCAAATTTAACAATATTTCTTATTTACTTTTTCCAGAATCCTATGTAAATCTTCCTGGACCAAAATGGCCAATTTCATTACTGCGGTTGTTGGCCCTTTGCAGTGGCAGGAGCGACTTTATTTATACCAGCATCAATCAGGTAGATATACATCTTTTAGATATCACTTATTTCGCGTTTATAACCATTACCGTTTTTTTATGCCAGGATTCATCCTTGGGAAAAGCGGATTTAAGGCCATTTCTAAGGACTCTGGACAGAACCACATGAACAACTATAAAAAAACTAAACGCACTCAAAAAGGTTTATATAAAAGCTTTTATTTAAAATCAAATTCATTAAATTTTGTTCCTTACTTATTCCAGAACTCTACCTAATCCTATCGGGACCAAAATGGCCCACTTCGTTTCTGCAGTAGTTGGGTACTAGAAGCTAAAGGATCGTCTTTGTTTCTATAAGGATCAATCGGGTAAGTATACATCTTCCTAATAGCACTTATTTTAAATTTGCTACCTTCAGCATTTTTTTTTATCAGGATTTATTCTTGGAAAACCAGATTGTGAACGATTCTTAAATTATGAATGGAATCATATAATCGGCTTTGTCATATTATGCATCATCAAAAGGTTCCTATAGCTACTCTTATTTGAAATTTTTTTCAATAAAATAACTTATGTTTTATTCAATAATCTACCTGACTCTCGCTGGAACAAAATGGTCAAATTCGTTTTTGGAGTTGTTGGACATTTATTGTTGCAGGAGGAAGTTTATTTATATCAGCATCAATAAAGTAAGTACAAATGTTTTCAATCCAATTTATCTTAAGATTTTAACTAACTTCTTTTTTCCATACTAGGCGACATCCTATTTAATTTGTTCAGATTTCTACCTTATGTTCACTGGATCAAAACGGTCACTTTCGATGTTGGAGGTGTCGAGCTTTTGTTGTTGAGGTAGCAAATTAATTTATACCAGCATCAATTAAGTAAGCATTAACTTTTTTAATCTCATTTATTTTGAGATTTAAACTTTCGTCTTTTTTTATATTTTCTTTTCAGATTTAAGATATTTTAGATTTTAGAATTCATATTTTCTTTTATTTACTTTTTCAGATTTCTTCATAATCTACGCTGGATAAAAATGGACATCTTCGTTGTTGGTGGTATTGGGCATTAGTTGTTGCAGGACTCACTTAATTTTAACCCAAATCAATAAGACGAGTATCAGGTCCGTAGCCAAGGAAGGATTTTATTTTAATCAACTCCTTTTTAAGAAAAATTGAGATAATTATGTAACTTTATTCGAAAAAGCAAAAGTTATAATTTTCACTACAATTTAAAAAAAAAAATCGCTTGAGCAATAAAAACACTTTTTGCCAAATGAAAGTTTTACTTTCTTACAGGGTCAGAATCATTTTATTTGAATAATCTTTAAAAAGTTTGTATATTAAATATTCATTACCAACTATGACTTTCAATGTTCAAAAAGTTTTATAAATTACGAATATAATTTTATAAATAGTAGAAAATTAGTTCTAAATTAAATTTTCAAGCTTATAAGACCTCAAGCTTTTGAGAAAATATTCGTTTTTTGTTTTTTATAAAATTTTAATATGGATTTTGACGAACAATTTGGGGTATTTTACGTGATGCGTACAACTAACAGTTTTGGCCATTCGATTTTGTTACTTTTCTGGTATGATAGACTTTTTAACCCTCCATCTCTTGTACAAAAATTTGGTCCGGTATGAAGTCCAGTTTTTGAATTGAGATCTTTAAAATCACCTAAAATCAAAATATGATTTCTTACAATTTTTTTTTTAAATATTTTTAAAAAAATTTTAAAAAGTATCTTTAGGGATAATGAAGGATTCTTTTAAAATTAATTATTTTTTATATCAAATAAATAAAAAAAAATTAAAATTTTTTCAATAATTTCAAATTTGAATCGATGGCTACATATTATCAAGATGTCTCTAAAAAATAACTGTTTAATTCTTTTTCTAAAAATTTATTCAGCTAAGAAATCGTTTTAAAAAAAATTATATTTTGGTTTTTGGCGATTTTACCTCTATAACTCTCAATTTGTTTGAAAAAAATTTGAAGAAATGGATCACATTTTCAGTCATAGCATCATTAAAAAATTGAACAAATATATAAATCATTATATTTAATTAATTATTTTTAACTTTTCTTACTTTTTAATTAATAGGAGTAAACATAATTACACACCATCAAAAAGGTATTTTTAATGGCTATAATTTGCCATAAAACTTATTACTGCCACTTCTTTTCTTTTCCTAGCTAAGCAAACGGTTAATGCACTAGACAAAAGTTTTTGGATTTTTCAAGCTAGTCTCTTAAACTTTTATTAACAATAAATTTATGTTTTACAATTAAGATTTTACATTTAATTTTTTATTGTCTCTTTAATATATAAGATAACATCAGAAAAAAATTTATTTTAATAGTTAATTGATACCAACCTTATAAGTAATTTTTTTAAATAAATTTAAATTAAATTGCTCATTTAAAATCAAATTGTTTTATTACAGTGAAAAATTGTATTAACAGAATTTGATTTTGGACAGGTACAAAATTATTGCAAAAATTTTTTACATAGCAGTTAACAATGAGATTTGAAAATTTACTTATATTATACAAATCTGTTTACTTTCTTGCGTGTCACTTTTACAATTAAACAAATATATTAATTAATTGATCATTATATAGATATGGAAATATCAACGTAAATGTTTAAAATAACAGTTAACAAACTTAGCTTTAAGGTTCAAACTTTTTATATAGTTATTTTTCATACAAATATCTCTATTCTTTTCGAAACATGTTTCTAATTTTCATGCCAGCTTGTCAGGACTAATTGACTGCTTTCGGCCACTGGACAGGAGCGCGTTGGCACTGTCTTCAACTGCGGCATACAGCTTCTAAAAATAAAGAAGTAAATTCTAATAAAAAAGATTTAAATATTTTTAATTTTACTTATTTAAACATCAAAGAAACTTAAAAATGTTGTTAAAATGTTATACTATTACAATGCTACATTAATACAATATAAGAATTATAATAATAAATGTATATATAAAAACCATTTTAATTAAATAAATTGTTTTGATTTTTAAATAATACTATTCTATAATAACTTGTGTTCAATTACTACTTCACAATTCTTCATATTTATTTAAAATTTAGACCTAGTTAACACCTGATTAGTGTATACACAGAACTTCAGTTCGAAAAAACTGATTTCCATCAACGGAATTTATTACTTGACAACATCATTGTTCATCAACAACTGTTGTTCATCAACAACTTTTGTTCATCAATAACTGTTGTTCATCAACAACTGTTGTTCATCAACAACTGTTGTTCATCAACAACTGTTGTTCATCAACAACTGTTGTTCATCAACAACTGTTGTTCATCAACAACTGTTGTTCATCAACAACTGTTGTTCATCAACAACTGTTGTTCATCAACAACTGTTGTTCATCAACAACTGTTGTTCATCAACAACTGTTGTTCATCAACAACTGTTGTTCATCAACAACTGTTGTTCATCAACAACTGGTATTCATCAACAACTGGTGTTCATCAACAACTGGTGTTCATCAACAACTGATGTTCATCAACAACTGGCGTCCAACAACAACTGTTGTTTATCAACAACTGTTGTTCATCAACAACTGTTGTTCATCAACAAATGTTGTTCATCAACAAATGTTGAAGATTAAAAATTTAAGAGAAGTGCTATCAAGAATGTGTATACTTACCCGATTGATCCTTATAGAAACAAAGACGATCCTATAGCTTCTAGTACCCAACAACTGCAGAAACGAAGTGGGCCATTTTGGTCCCGATAGGATTAGGTAGAGTTCTGGAATAAGTAAGGAACAAAATTTAATGAATTTGATTTTAAATAAAAGCTTTTATATAAACCTTTTTGAGCGCGTTTAGTTTTTTTATAGTTGTTCATGTGGTTCTGTCCAGAGTCCTTAGAAATGGCCTTAAATCCGCTTTTCCCAAGGATGAATCCTGGCATAAAAAAACGGTAATGGTTATAAACTCGAAATAAGTGCTATCTAAAAGATGTATATCTACCTGATTGATGCTGGTATAAATAAAGTCGCTCCTGCCACTGCAAAGGGCCAACAACCGCAGTAATGAAATTGGCCATTTTGGTCCAGGAAGATTTACATAGAATTCTAGAAAAAGTAAATAAGAAATATTGTTAAATTTGATGTCATCATAAGACTGCAATAAATACCTTTTTGATGGTATATGACTTTTTTTAGTTTTCCACCGTGCAGTGTCCAAAATCCTCAAAAATCGTCCAAAATCCGCTTTTCCCAAGGATGAAGACTGTCATAAAGAAAATACGATGGTTACAAACTCAAAATAAGTGCTATCAAAAAGATGTAGACTTACCTGATTGATTCTGATATAAATAAAGTCGCTCCTGCAACTACAAGGGCGCAACAACCGCAGAAATGTAATTGGCCATTTTGGTCCAGGAAGGATTACATAGGATTCTGGAAAAAGTAAAGAAGAAATATTGTTAAATTTTATGTCATCATAAGACTACAATAAATACCTTTTTGGTGGTGTATGATTTTTTTGGTTTTCCATGGTGAAGTGTCCAAAATCCTCGAAAACCGTCCAAAATCTGTTTTTTCCAAGGATGAAGCCTGGTAAAAAAATAAAATGGCGAGGTAACAAATTTTAAATAAATGTTATCAAGAAGGTGCATACTTACCTGATTGATGCTGATATAATTTAAGTCGCTCCTGCAACTATAAGGGCCCAACAACTGCAGTAATGAAATTGGCCATTTTGGTCCACGAAGATTTACATAGAGTTCTGAAAAAAGCAAAGAAGAAATATTATTAAATTTTATGTCATCATAATACTACAATAAATACCTTTTTGGTGGTGTATGATTTTTTTGGTTTTCCATGGTGAAGTGACCAAAATCCTCAAAAATCGTCCAAAATCTGGTTTTTCCAAGGATGAAGCCTGGTAAAAAAAAAATGGCGAAGGTTACAAATTTGAAATAAATGTTATCAAGAAGGTGCATACTTACTTGATTGATGCTCGTATAATTTAAGTCGCTCCTGCAACTACAAGAGCCCAACAACTGCAGTAATGAAATTGGCCATTTTGGTCCACGAAGATTTACATAGAGTTCTGAAAAAAGTAATGAAGAAATATTGTTAAATTTTATGTCATCATAAGACTACAATAAATACCTTTTTGGTGGTGTATGATTTTTTTGGTTTTCCATGGTGAAGTGTCCAAAATCCTCAAAAATCGTCCAAAATCTGGGGTTTTCCAAGGATGAAGCCTGGTAAAAAAAAAAATGGCGAAGGTTACAAATTTGAAATAAATGTTATCAAGAAGGTGCATACTTACCTGATTGATGCTGATATAATTCAAGTCGCTCCTGCAACTACAAGGGTCCAAGAACTGCAGTAATGAAATTGGCCATTTTGGTCCACGAAGATTTACATAGAGTTCTGAAAAAAGTAAAGAAGAAATATTGTTAAATTTTATGTCATCATAAGACTACAATAAATACCTTTTTGGTGGTGTATGATTTTTTCTGGTTTTCCATGGTGAAGTGTCCAAAATCCTCAAAAATCGTCCAAAATCTGGTTTTTCCAAGGATGAAGCCTGGTAAAAAAAAAATGGCGAAGGTTAAAAATTTGAAATAAATGTTATCAAGAAGGTGCATACTTACTTGATTGATGCTCGTATAATTTAAGTCGCTCCTGCAACTACAAGAGCCCAACAACTGCAGTAATGAAATTGGCCATTTTGGTCCACGAAGATTTACATAGAGTTCTGAAAAAAGTAATGAAAAAATATTGTTAAATTTTATGTCATCATAAGACTACAATAAATACCTTTTTGGTGGTGTATGATTTTTTTGGTTTTCCATGGTGAAGTGTCCAAAACCCTCAAAAATCGTCCAAAATCTGGGGTTTTCCAAGGATGAAGCCTGGTAAAAAAAAAATGGCGAAGGTTACAAATTTGAAATAAATGTTATCAAGAAGGTGCATACTTACCTGATTGATGCTGATATAATTCAAGTCGCTCCTGCAACTACAAGGGCCCAACAACTGCAGTAATGAAATTGGCCATTTTGGTCCACGAAGATTTACATAGAGTTCTGAGAAAAGTAATGAAGAAATATTGTTAAATTTTATGTCATCATAAGACTACAATAAATACCTTTTTGGTGGTGTATGATTTTTTTGGTTTTCCATGGTGAAGTGTCCAAAATCCTCGAAAACCGTCCAAAATCTGTTTTTTCCAAGGATGAAGCCTGGTAAAAAAAAAAAATGGCGAGGTAACAAATTTGAAATAAATGTTATCAAGAAGATGCATACTTACCTGATTGATGCTGATATAATTTAAGTCGCTCCTGCAACTATAAGGGCCCAACAACTGCAGTAATGAAATTGGCCATTTTGGTCCACGAAGATTTACATAGAGTTCTGAAAAAAGTAAAGAAGAAATATTATTAAATTTTATGTCATCATAATACTACAATAAATACCTTTTTGGTGGTGTATGATTTTTTTTGGTTTTCCATGGTGAAGTGTCCAAAATCCTCAAAAAACGTCCAAAATCTAGGTTTTTCCAAGTATGAAGCCTGGTAAAAAAAAAATGGCGAAGGTTAAAAATTTAAGATAAATGCTAACAAGAAGGTGCAAGCTTACCTGATTGGTGCTTGTATAAATGAAGATGCTCCTGCAACTACTAGTGCCCAACAACTCCAAAAATGAAATTGGCCAATTTTGTCCTAAAAGGATTAGGTGGTGTTCTGGAAAAAGTAAGAAACAAAATTTAACGAATTTGATTTAAAATGGAAGCTATTATACATACCTTGTTGATGTTCTATAATTTTTTGTAGTTGGTCATGTGGTTCTGTCCGGAATCCTTAAAAATAGCTCCTTATCTGCTTTTCCCAAGGATGACACCTGGCATAGAAAAATTATAATAGTTATGAATCCAAAATCAGTGCCATCAAAAAGATATATATATAAGTGATTGGTGCTAGTGGAAACTTACTTGCTCCTGCGACAGAAAGTGCCCAACAACTCCTAAAATGAAAGTGTGCATATTTGCTCCGAAAGGATTTGCCAGGTCTCTGGAAGAAGTTGAAGAGTTACAATAATAAGTTTGGTATCAAATAAAAGGTATTTTGAATTCCTACTTGATGGTTGGTAAATGATCCATCTATTCCAAGGCTTTCCGTTCAGCAGGCGAAAGAAGCATCCGTCAAATTTCTACCTCAGAGAATAAGGCCTATAAGGAGAAAATGGAAAAAGTTATTAAAATGCCATTATAATTATCAAAAAGATACATATTTTCCCGACTTATCCATATATAAAACAGTGACCTGCATTGAGGCGTTATGTCCAACAACTCCAAAAAGCTTCTAGTTCATGAAAATGAGTGCTGCATTTTGTTTGAGCCTGTGAGCGTAGGAAATGATTTGATTTATTTTTATATCATAACTATGTAAAATTTTCTTCTCACCTGTTTTCAGAACTGTTTCTTCCAAAGGATCCTGCAGCGCATTTTGTCCACCACCAAAACTGTTGTCCAAAGGGTTGTTATTTTTTTTTGCCAAATTGCGATTTGACAAGTGGAGAGCTGTCAGTTGTTCCAATTTCAGTCGTTCCTCACTTCTTGACAGCTGAAAAAGTTGTTGGCAAAGAGTTGTTAACTTCACACCCGCGTTATCTTTGACATAAACACTTGTCTTCCATCGGTAAAGCTTAGCAGAGTGATTGAGCATGAGGTCGCGACCAGTAGAGAATTTCTCAACTGGATTACATGAACGCACCACAGAACTCAGTTGTGTGTTTGAATCATTTTAGTCCCTGCAAGACCTCTCTGGTCTAATTAATTATTAATTAACCAAGACAAGACTTAATTAACCAAAACTGGTTAATTAACTCATAATTTAACTGGAATTGCTGTCGCTAATATTGGTTAGTGTGCAGAACAAAGTTTCTATTGGTTTTTGAAGGGCGATGTGAAAAATCAGACTGACAGTTCGATGAATGACCGCAATTTAATGACATCACCATCATCTTTGGAGATTTGAATTTGATTTTAACCCTTTATCTGATCATGTACCATTACTAAAAAAACTTGATAAGTCATACTCACGGGTACATATTAAGGAGCAATTTACTTTTAGCTTAAATAGCCTTGTTTTAATTTATAGCGAGAGGTAAAAACCTTTTCGATGTGTTTTGTATGGGGACCCAAAGAAGGGTGGCAAAAACGGGGTAGGTGTGTTCAGAAAAAATGTTGAAGGGCAAAAATAATAGGGCCAGCTTACATATTTAACCCTTCTAGGAGTCTAGTTGCGGGAGAGATAAACTATTTTTTACAGTTTTTGTGTGTTATTTCAAATAAATATTGCATTTTTTCTGATATCAGGTACTTTTTGCACATCAAAAGCCGTAATTGGAAATAGTACTCTAATAAACAAACTTTTTGCAGTTCAATTCAAATATAATGATCTATATATATAATATATACAAAACATATATAAATCTATATATATAAAACATAGTTGAAAAAGGCGTTTGTTTCCCTCTACTGCCCGTAATTTTTAACCAATTTACTTGATTTTTTTTTAAATTTAAATAATTATGATGCGAAGGCTATAGGCTAAAACAATAGGGCTGCATCCCAAATTTTTAATTTTTTCTAATTCAGTGGGCGAACACTAGGTGATTGAATTGGGTATAAAGTAATTAAATTACCTCATTAAGTAATGCAAAAATTAAGAAAAATATTTGATCAATACCTTTAATTTTTAAAAAAACAAAAAAAAATTACGAAACACTTAACATACGAAATAAATAAATAAACCTAGTTTCCAAGTTATAAACTGTTGCGTGGGTTAAATTTGTGATACTTTAAGTGAAAATATTATAAAGACAATGTAAAAAAAAACTATAAAATGTGAAAGAAGTCTTAAAAAAGCAAAAATAGTTGCAGCAATTCTAACCTAAAATCAACTACGAAACGTGAGCGTAAAGAATCTTGAGATAAACATCTGATTTTGACAACTAGCTGGCATTTTCTCTGCCTACTTCATTCTTCTCCGAGTCGGCCCTACCTTATAATTCTGTCATGCCCAAGCCTAGTGCATTTAAAAAATAACACGGACGGACAGGTTTGTACAGATTGGTCATAGTTTTGATTTTATTAAATGAAATCATCTTTGTTTTTTGCAGGAACTTTATTCCTTAGGTGGACCTCCGATATCGAAAGGTGTTTTCGTGTACGCAGGCTAAAATAGGAAGGTAAGTTAAACTTAATTTTTTTGCATGTAAATAAACGCATCTTTAACCCCTCTCACCGCTACAGGTACCAGCACGCAACATCATTTAAAAAAAACGTAGACTTCGGCTTGGTGTTGATGCTGTTGGCTGCAATCAGAAAAGCTGCTTTCAGATGTTGTTGCCGTTGTTGTTGATATGCTTCTGTTTGGGCACTGTTCTTGAGTCACTTGTTTTCTTTTTTGTTTTCTCTACTGGTTTGTTTAGCATGCATTTTTTTTTTGGTTTTTTAAAATTTTAATTTAATTAAATTAAATAGATACACTACACACTGACGGACATTGGTTTGACGACTTAAAAACACAATTTTAATAAATTTTCGAGTAGGTACTGGACTGGTAGGACGACCAGTTCTCGATCGACCGTCACCTCTATGAAGACAATGGCAAACCTCAGAGAGTAAAAACTGTCATGAAAAGCTTCTTGAGAACAAAAGCCGTTCGGAGTCGGCATTAAAACACGTAGGTCCAGTTCTCGATCATTTGTATTCAAACATTTCACAACACAACACAATTGATCATAAGAAGCTCGGTCAAAGGCTGAAATGGCCCATTTCGTTTTTTTTTTGTAAATTAATTTATGAACGAACGAACGAAAATATCACAATTGACCGAGTTTCTTTTCAATTGTGATCAATTGTGTTTTGGATATGTGTATGTTATGATATGGATATGAGAACTCTTGAAAAACGCAGTATCTGTTAATTTAAACTTTGGTAAATACCTTCCGATCAAAAGAACAGATGTGGAAGAACTAGTGCAGTTGCCTCTATGAAAATGTAATGATTATTAGGAGAACCCAGTATAAATGAGCAAACTTTTTGAGATTTCGCTGAAAAAGCGTTGTTTAATTCAGAAATGTGAGCTAGCATTGCTTGAAATGGAAGTTTTAATTACTTGAATAGGCTTTCGGATATGAAAGTTCCTTCATAGCCAGAATCAATTAGAGCCCGAACAAAATATGTGGTACCTTAGTGGTGTATGTGAACTACTATGTGAATTCCAATTTCACCTAAATAAGCTTTGAGTAAAGCTTTGTATAAGGAATTTATGTAGGAAGGAGAATTTAAAGTTCTTTGGACAATCCTTGGAACAAGTTTAGTAAAAGGTATATGCAAAAAAAAAGGCGTATGGAATTATTTCCTTTATACAAGAACTTATGTAAAGTTTGATGTACGGTTTTTATTTAAGGTCCATTCTGGAACTCAGAATCTGAAAAAAAAATTATTTGTAGGCAGTAATCTCCTACTTTTCATCATTTAATTTTATTTTGAACAGAAAACTTGTAATTTGAAAAATCTTTGTATATTTACCATTGACCAACCAGTTCGGATTGAACTCTGCTCCTTTGTATCGACAGCCGCACGCTCTATCCACTCGTTTATTCACTAGGTTGCTCGCGCGACGTTGAAACTTAATAACTATTTTCTTTGAATTTCCTTAAGTTAAATTTCATAAAGGTCTCCATTGCAATCATATCATATATGCACTCAATTTAAAAGCAATAAATTAGCTCGGTAGCCCAGCAGTTTGAGGAGACAGTTTGTCAACAGATAAATCCTAAGTTCAATCCTGGACTCGGACAAAAAAACAGTTTTTTATTACTGAAATAGTTTTTTTTTTATATGATATTGATTTTTTACTAAGGATGTTCACAGTTTAAGTACGCAGGTCTGTTTAATTTACGATTTCTTATTTTTATGCCCGCTTACGTAAGCGTATTTTGCTTTGTTATTGTTTTGCATGCAAACGCAAATACGCAGGCACGTGTAAATAAAAGTAGCCCTTGGGCGTGTTTTTTGTGTCTCGTATTTTTACGCCCTGTCTACAGCATATATAATAGCGCTGCAAAATTATTAAATACGACAGTCACACACTGAGGTGCTCACAGTTACAAAAATGACAAATGCTATAAATACGCTTTGTTAATATACGATTAAACTGTGAATAGCCCAATTAATTTCAGGAATTTCTAAGGTTATTGTTTTCACAAATTGAAACTTTTTTTATCTAAAAAAAAATCGAAGCTTGAGTAAAAATCTTCTTAGCCCATATCATCCTAGTGCTCCATTATTGCATCGGTTTAGTTTTTATTTTATTACATTATACAAGTACAAGTATCGTCAATTATGCAAGCAATTTTACGATATTTATTTGATAAAAGTAAAATTAAACATCAAATCTGATGCTAAATCATTCTGGAACTTTGTCAACACAAAACGCAAGATTGATTCCTATCCTTCTTTTATGAAATATAAAGCTGTTGAATCGGAAAGCGAGAATAGCATTTGTAATTTTTTCGGTGACTTTTCAAAGCGACCTATTCATCTTCATCCTATGATAATCTAAGCTAGCCATTTAGCGTTCAATCTGGGGATATTTGTCTTCCAATTATTGATACTAGCACGGTTTTATCATACTTAAAAGCTCTTAAAACGTCATATAAAAGTGGTCCCGACAATATACCGTCATGTTTATTAAAATATTGCTCTGATGAATTAGTAACTCCAATCACTTTGCTTTTTTCTTCTTCATTAAAATCTTGCTATTTTCCATTTGCCTGGAAGTCGCCTTTAATTATTCCGTTGCACTAGTCTGGTAACAGGTCTTTAATCGATAACTATCGTGGAATTGCAAAATTAAGCGCTTTGCCGAAGCTTTTCGAGGCAATCATTAGTTCACAATTATCACATAGTGTTGAATCTTTATTGTCTCAACTCCAACATGGATTCGTTTCTGGAAAATCTACGGTTACAAACCTACTTGAATTTACTTCCAAAACCATTGAGAATTTTGGAAAAGGTTTACAGACTGATGTTATACACACAGATTTTAGTAAAGCGTTTGATGTTGTTAATCATAAACTCTTAGTCTTAAAGCTACCTCTCGCTGGATTTCCCACAAAACTTGTAAGATGGATTGAATATTATTTATGCAATAGAACACAACGTGTTCTTTTTAAACTTGTGAAATCTCATGAGTTTCCTGTCACTTCTGGTGTACCTCAAGGAAGCCACCTAGGGCCTCTTCTTTTTTTACTATTTATAAATGATTTGCCATCTGTCATAAAGCATTCCAGTATTTTAATGTACGGAGACGACGTGAAACTATTTCTTCCTTTCAAAAATGCTAATGATGCCGTTCTCTTACAAGCTGACATAGACCATCTTTATAGCTAGTGCAACGTGAATCGTATGAATCTCAACATGAAGAAATGCAAGCATATGACCTTCACTCGAATCAGTTCAGAAAAAGTTTTTTTGTTCTGCTTAAGCCATCTTTATTGCAATTTAAATTATCACCTACCACCTTATTAATATCGTTTGAAACTTTAAAATCTTCCTACTTTAAATAATCGGAGAATTATGCTAAATGTTAATTATGCTAAATTATGCTAACTTTTACATGGATATGTAGACAGTCAATATTTACTGAGCAAAATTTGCTTTAATATTCCTCTCCGACCTAGAAGATCTTTTGAGTTACTTTACATGAACTTTTGCAGAACTAATTACTTGCAAAACGAACCACTCAGAAGCGCTTGTGACGACTTTAATTTTGTTTCAGATGCAATTTCTTTAAATGAATCCGTTTCGAGGCAAAAGACGAAAAACTTCCTCCTCGATCCCAAGAACTTCGCTACCTAGATCATCGCTAGCTGTTATAAAACGTGTTTCAGACATTATTAGATTGGACTCAAAGACACACCATAAAACAAGACAAGCAAACCAGATGTGGACTGTGTCACCAAAATACGACAATGAAGTGTAATACTTGTAACGCCGCTCTTCGCAATAAATGGTCCATTGAATTTTACACTATATAAAGTTTTTAATATTATAATTATTTAAAAAATACAAATTGTTCGTTTTTATTGTATTGTTGTAAAATATAGCATATTGTATGTACAAAACAGTATACCGATATTTTTGACTTATTGTACTTATTTTAAATTATAACTAGTCGACAAAAAAGAAAATACATTGGGTTATTATCCTACTGTTCCATTATTGGAACGGTACTGAAATACAAAAAATATAAAACCAATATTTTTTTCTCAATGGTATTTTGTTTATACGCCTATTAATATAAACGGAAATGAGTTTTACACAAGTCGGATGAAATTGAACATGCTTGGGATGATATGGGTTAAATACTTCCTAAAATGTATCGTTGAGTAAGTTTTTATATAAAACATTATACAAGGAAATGAAACTTTCAACGATTGTACAGGGCTCTTTCAAGGAAAGCATGAGTAATTACTTTTACTAGTATCGCCTGTGGCCGAAATTCGGCAATATTAAAATGGGTTTTTCTTTTGTTTTTTTTTTTTTTTTTGCTGAACTAACCAACCCATAGCCTGAATGAAGTATTGAACAAAATAAACAATTATAAATGTCTTTGCATGTGTTGTATGAAGCAAGCAGCAGTTTAAGTATTTTTGACGCTGACGCGGTGGCAAATTTATTGTGTTGAGAGAAAATTTAAGAGAAAGCACCAACACAATAATGATGCACAGCTCTTTTGAAGTAACTGCGACTCTCACATCCTACTCTTGCTCGTGTATGCTACAGCTACGATGTTTAATAAAGCTGTGCCGCTATGTATTTTATTGTTTCTTTCGTATTGTCCCATTAGGGAAAAATGGTGTTTACATTTGCTTAGTTTTAACTATCTTAATGACAATATATTCGAATAAAAATTATATTGTGCACATCTACTCGAAAATACTTTTCAATCGATTTAAGTTTTATGTGAATATGTTGAAGTTAACACAGGTAAAAAGGGATCGCAAACTTTTTTGTTTGCGTATTAATATATAGATACAAGGCCTTCTCAAGTTGAGTATGAATAACTTCAAATATTTAGGTGAAATTGTTATCTGGGTACTGCTGTACCCAAAAGAACTCCTTTTGACCCAGAAATGAAGCAGTGAATACATACACAGCTGGATTTTTTTATGCATTTGAGAGCATACGCCATATCTAAATTTGTGTCTTCACTGGATGGTTACTCTTCGCAATTGCCAACTTTTGAACCGAAGAAAATGAAATCAGCTTTTGTGGGTGGTTTTGCTAGTTCCGTTTTGGCTACGTCGCCAAGGAAAGCAACTAAATAACTGGCAATTTGTATTTTTATACGAAAGCTGCGTTATTATTCGTATTTAAGAGCATAAGTCAGAACTAGTTAATGTCTTCACAGAAAAGGTTTTCTTCAAAAACTCTTTATACAAAGTCCTGTTAGGGCGGTTGAAGTCTGCGACAATTTGATGTATAGTATATGGCATAGATTGGGAAAGTTCTATGCTGTTGTAAAGTATGTTGGATCGAGTCTATATCTATATATGAAATTATAGATGTATCAACGAATTTCGCGAAGAGCAGACCTACATTTCTTGTGCTCCAAAAAACTAAATTATTTCTCTTTTTTTCGAACGTTTTAAATAGTTTTAACTAATATTACTCTGCTGGTTCACAACAACAACAGCAGTGAACTAAATTTTTTGCTAATAAGCACAAAACAAGCTAAAAACTCAATAATATTAACTAAAACCACATATGGCCGTGTTCGCGAAAGTGTCAACCAGAGGGGAAAAACATTTTTGTGACTTTTACAAAAAATTTTGTGTGTATGAAATAAGTAGTGTCTGATAAATCTGTCAACACTGTTTTTTGGTCGAAAATTGCAAAACAGTGACAGCCCTTGCATGTTTTTTCTAATAAGCTTTGATCTGAGATGTCGAACAAAATGGATAGCTCACAGAAAAAGGTAAAAACAAACTATTTTGCTCAGAAAATTGCATTGTTTTCTTTTGCAATATATAGATAAAGAATTGTTATAGTGCTGAAAACAAAAAAAAAAAAATTTTTAAATTTTTTAAATGCACATTTGATGGCAATGAAAACTGCGCAATTTCGGTGTAATGTGAAAGACTAAAATTGGAAAAGTTTTATAACGGTGGTTGCACGCTGGTGTTTTGTTATGGAAACAAAACTTTTTCTGAGCACGAGTTCCTAATATCTGGAATTGGTGGTATTTCCGAAAATTAATGGCGGTTCCTCAGTTTATATTGCCATCAAATGTGTGTAATGTGAAAGACCACTTGAAAAAAAAAAATTACTTAAATTTTGTTTTGGTAGGATTCACTCACAAGTGCAGAAAAAAATAAAAATTACATCGAAAAGCTAAAAAAGAATGGTAAATACGAAGAACACAAAAGAAAGAGGGCAGAAGCTATGCGTAAATTGAGAGAAAACCGTAAACTAAAGGAAAGTGAAATGTCAAGAAAGGACCGTGAGTCTCTTGTAGAAAGACGTAGCAAAGCTAACCAGGAAAATGTAAAAAAATATCGTGAACGAAAAAAGTTGAACAAAAATTGCCAAAACGAATCACGAAACTCCCAAAGCTATAAAACAAGACAATCGCTTGGAAAGGCTGTTAATAAAGCTACAAGAGCCTTGCCAAACTCGCCAAGAAAGAAAAAATTAGTTTTGGCTAAAATGATAGCAAATTTGAAAGAAAATGACAAAAAAGACGTTATTGCTTCGATTACCGGAACTACGGAGGAAGCTCCAAGAGAACTAAGTGAACTTGAAATTGAAATCAGGGAGTTTTTCTCACGGGATGATGTTTCTTGTGTTTCTCCGAAAGAGAAACACGTAAAATCCTACATTTGCCCCATGTCTGGAAAAGCAGTTCTATTGCCTTTGAGGTTCATGCTTTTAAGTTTAAGAGAAGCAAGACGAAGTCCAAAATGCACATTGGAATCAACGTCAGTTAAGTTTGTTCACGTCGGCTTTGCTTTATAATGGAAAAACGTTTTCTAAAGTATTTGTGTCAAACAACCTCCATCACACAAAAGAAACTATAATCCCATACGTAAATAAATTGCTTTCGAGCTTACCAGAAACAGTTAAAATCGTCAAAATTTGGAGCGATGGACCCAGTTCATAATTTAAAAATAAATTTATCGCCGCCATAATTGGTCTATTAGAGTCGACTTTTAACACATCGATTTTTTGGAATTATTTTGCTACGTCCCATGGAAAGGGATGTGTTGACGGTATTGGTGCGACGGTGAAAAATGTGGTGCGAAAGCACATAAAAGCACGCCAAGCAAGTGTCAATTCCGCTGCAGACTTCGTAAATGCATTCAACCTTACACCTTCAACCATTTCTGTCGAAGAAGTCACTGATGAAGACTTTTGTGGAATAAACAATAAATTAAATGTTGATGAATTTTTTTTGAACACAAAAAACATTCGTGATATTGCGTCGGCCCATCAAATACAGCAAGAGTCCGGCAATATCCGCATTTTTTCAACTTCCAAAGAAGGATATAATCAATCTTAAAAAATAAAAAAAAAAAAAATTAAAAATCAAAAGAGAAACAAAATAAAAATAGAGTTTGAATAACTTTGTTTTTGCATTTTTTTTATAATTCCGCAAATATAACCGTTTTCAAAAGAATGTTATAGTTTTATTTGGCATGCGGAACAATGGTGACATAAAGCTTACTAGATTTACTATCTTACTAGCCAGAAAGTAAATATTAAAATATTAGACACTTCTTATTTCATACACACCAAAAAATTTTCGCGAACACGCCCAGATGTGGGCCCGCCCTTAAATATTGTCATGCTGTTTTCGAATTTTTTGACTCCTTTCTTTTTTTTTGCCATAAAAAGCTGATAAAAATGTGGTTTTGTCCCACCTGTCACAAATCGCTCTACCCCCACCTCCCAAACTAGGATATTTATTACGATCCCTTAGCCCCAAGACCTAATATTGGTCTTTGGTTGTAAAAAAATGTCTTTAATAAGCATTTATGAGCACTAAAATCGTTTTTAAATGCAAAAATTTGTACGATGTAATGTGAAAGACTTTCGATGTAATGTGAAAGACTTGATATTTTTAGTCCTACTGAGGTTTCTAAGCAAAATATTTAAACCGTTGAAATGCAATTTCCTTTCTTCATTATTCAACTTTTATCTCCAAAAGTACGGAGACAACCCGTTGTCTATAAGAGCAGAACTTTTAGAAAGTATCTGTCTACCTCAAAAGTGACTTCCAAAATTTGTTATGTGAAAGACCGACTTTAACTGCTTATACCATGAAAACCATAGGACCTGGAATAAAATTTCTTTGAAAAAAATGTGCACACTGTTAAGTTTTATAACTTCCATGCATAAAACATTACCATTTAACTAATTTCAAGAAAAATTTTTCAAATTAGTGTGTACAAATGTAATGTGAAAGACTGCGAACACGGCCATATATACACAAACTCAAACAATCCTAATAAAAATAAACAAAAACAAAAACTAATCCTACGAAAAATTGAATATTTTTTGTGGTCACTCGTTGTGCTTTTTTTTTTGCTTTTCGCTCTTTGTGCATATAGGTACACAAACTAAAACAATCACATCGAACACTCAGCGTTGCCGCGTTTATCAATATACGAATAATAAGTTAAAGAAGGAAATAAAAAAGAAACCACTATTTTCTAGCAACATTGCGATTGCTCTGCTTGAGTGTCACTGCTGCAATCGTTTCGGTTAACGCCGCTATAAAGTCTCTCATCTTTCTACGCCACCTCCAATTATTCTCCTAGACCTATAGCTTTCTCTATCTCTTACTGCTGGCTAAAATTCTGTGAGCATGACACCTTCGCCTTTTCAGACTCGCCAACAACGTGAACAACAACAACTACTACGTAATGGCAACAAGACTGAGGGGACACCGAAAATGATGGCCGTTGGTCAAAGCAGCAACATTGTTCAGCGCTCAACTTAAGGCCTTTGAAGAGCGATTTACTGTGAGTGCTAAACAAGAAAATGTCCAACTGGAAAAAAGACTAAGACAGCATGCGGATGAACTCTTCAAGCGTCTCTCACTAGTTCTTGCTGACAAATTTGAGAAATTGGAAAATGAAATAAGCTCAATCCAACAGCAGCTTAATGTGAAATTTTCTGAGTATGACTCTAAAATACATTCGTTGGAGAATCAAGTCAGTGCTCTCTCTTCAATTTGTGACGATTTGAAATCACAATTGTCTACATTCTGTAGCAGCAACAATAACTACAACAACAACACCAACAACAACACCAACAACAACAACAACACCAACAACAATAACAACAGTAGCTCTAGTTCTAATAACAACAATAACTCTGACCATGCTTCGGATGCTATTTTATTTGGATTACCGCATATTGATGGTGAAAATATTAAAAGTACATTTAACCTAATATGCCGATCTATTGACTTCATGCCGCCCCCCGTGAAAGATATCTTTCGAGTTAAGCCCAAAACAAGCAACCCTAATCCTGTGGTAGTTATTAAATTTTATACACCATTTGATCGTAATCGTGTGCTAAAGGCCTTTGGAGAGTATCGTAGGCGGGCAAAAAAAGCAGTCAATCTGAGGGATGCATAATCTCCTGTCTTCTTATCAGTCTGGTTTTCGAGTAGGGCATGGGTGTGCTTCCGCCGTTGTTAAAATACTTGATGACATACGACCTGATTATGATGCTGGATCTTTGTCTCTACTTTGCTTGTTGGACTTTTCCAAGGCTTTTGACAAAGTTAGTCATACATATCTATGTCAGAAACTAAGGCAACTTTTTGGATTTTCTAACAGTGCAGTAAGTCTTATATCTTGCTATTTGTCAAATAGACAGCAAAGAGTTAAAGTTGGCCAAATGTTCTCTCTACATAAGCCTGTTTCAAGTGGAGTTCCTCAAGGCTCGATTCTTGGCCCATTGTTATTTTCTATCTTCATTAATGACATATTTACTGTCTGCAATTATTCATCTATGCATGCATATGCCGCTGATATACAACTTTATCTCTCCAGTAACATCGGGCTCGTAGATAGTCTCACTGGTAAACTAAATGAAGAGTTAAGAAACATATATCGCTGGGCTTGTAACAATGGACTTCAACTCAATGCAGCCAAATCTTATGTTCTACCAATCTGTAAGAATAAGCAAGTCCTTGAAGTTATCCCTGAGCTATACATTGGTTCTACCAAGCTTAATGTTGTGTCGAAAATTGTTAACCTTGGTTTTAGTATAAATTCGTCCTTGTCTTGTAAAGAGCATGTAAACACTGTAGTCCAAAAAGTTTATTTTATCCTTTGTAATCTAAGAATGTCTGCTAATTGTTGTACTCTTGAAGTTAAAAAACTACTAGTGAAGCAACTTGTGAAGCCTGTAATAACTTACTCGGAGGTAGTATACAGTAAACTAGATTCGTCCTCTATGCTGAAACTTAATATTGCGTATAATTATGCTATTTGCTTTGTGTATGGCTTAAATAAATTTGACCGTCTGTCAAGTTTTAGAAATGCTATTCTTGGTTGTAGTTTGTCTGGCTACTTAAATGCTAGGAACTGCATTTATCTCCACAAAATTATACATACTAAAACTCCTCATTGTATTGTATTGTACAATACAATCTGACATCACCGCCATCCAGGAAATGCGATGGAAAGGGCAAGGCTGCTCTAAACAAGCACAGTGCGATATCTACTACAGCTGCCATGCGGAGAAGCGCGAATTCGGATGTGGATTCGTTGTTAGCCGGAAACTACGCCACCTTGTTTCCCGGTTCACACCTGTGAACGAAAGATTGGCCACGATCCGCATCAAGGCAAAATTTTTCTACATAAGCCTTATTTGCGCGCACGCCCCGACGGAGGAAAAGGACGAAGCCGTCAAGGACGCTTTCTACGCTAGTCTTGAGGACGTATATGACCACCTTCCGGTCCATGACGTGAAAATAGTCCTCGGCGATTTTAATGCGAAAGTCGGAAGGGAAGGCATCTTTGGCCCCACTGTCGGTCAGTTCAGTCTTCACGAGACCTCTACGAACAATGGTCTAAGACTGATCGACTTCGCCGCGGCACGAAACATGGCAGTTAGTAGCACTAGATTTAAGCACCTCGACATCCACAAGGCCACCTGGCTGTCCCCTGATCAAAAAACGCGAAACCGAATTGATCATATTGTAATCGACGGAAGGCATGCCTCTAGTGTTCTAGATGTGCGTACATTTCGGGGGGTCAACATTGACTCCGACCATTATCTTGTTGCAGCCAAGATCCGCATGCGATTATGCAATGCAAAGAACATACGCACAGGAATGCAACGAAAGCTAGATGTCGCTAAGCTGCAATTACAACGGACTGCCGAAGCCTACTCCGCTCAACTCTCGGTTAAGCTCAACCAACCAACCTCTGGACTCGACGACGCCGGCGGACTTTGGGCGCATATATCCCACTCCATGCGCGCTGCCGCTGAAGAAGTCATTGGTTTCCGGCGCCCGCAACCTCGGAACAAATGGTACGATCAGGAGTGTCGCATCGCGACTGCAGTAAAAAACGCCGCATACAGAAAAACGCTGCAGTCAGCTGCAACGCGAGCCGTGCGAGAAAACTACCGCGAAAAGAGGAAGGAAGAGAGGCGCCTTTTCAGACGCAAGAAAAGAGAGCAGGAAAAGCGTGAGCGTGAGGAACTAGAGGTATACCAGGGCAAGAAGGATGCACGAAAATTCTATCAACAGGTTAAGCGTCTAACCCAAGGTTTCAAGCCCGGAGCATCCACTTGAAGAGACGAAAATGGAGATCTGAATACGGATACACAGTGTGTGCTTAGATTGTGGAGACAGCACTTCTCCAATTTACTTACTGGCGACGATTCCACCAAAGCCGCCCATCGAGAGCGCAGTGCAGTGCCACCAATCGACGATGACGGAGTGGAAGTATCACCATCTAGCCATGAAGAGGTTCGAGTTGCTATCCAACGACTCAAAAACAATAAAGCAGCGGGTGCTGACGGCCTGTCAGCTGAATTGTTTAAAACCGGCGGCGATGAATTGATAAGGCGCATGCATCAGCTCATCAGCAAAATATGGCTAGCAGAAAGCTTGCCCGACGATTGGAACCTCAGTGTACTGTGCCCTATACTTAAGAAAGGAGACCCAACAATCTGCGCTAGTTATAGAGGTATCAGTCTTATTTCCATCGCATATAAGGTTCTCTCAAGCGTACTGTGTGAAAGATTAAAGCCGATTACAAAAACACTGATTGGACCTTATCAGTGTGGCTTTCGACCTGGTAAGTCCACCATAGACCAGATTTTCACTCTACGACAAATCCTGGAGAAAACCCACGAAAATCAAATTGACACACATCATCTCTTTGTCGATTTTAAAGCTGCGTTCGATAGCCCGAGAAGGGATTGCCTATACGCAACAATGTCTGAGTTCGGTATACCTGCAAAGTTGATCAGACTTTGCAGAATGACGTTGAGCAACACACGCAGCTCCGTCAAGGTAGGAAATGACCTCTCCGAAACCTTCAATACCGAAAGAGGTTTCAGGCAAGGCGATCCACTGTCTTGCGATCTCTTTAACATCATCATGGAGGGGATCGTACGAAAGGCCGGTGTGCATCGTAATGGCACCATTTTCTACAAAGGCGTCCAGCTCCTTGCGTACGCTGATGATATTGATATTGTCGGCAGAACCAAGAGAGATGTTACCGCTGCTTTCGCCGCTATCGAAAAGGAATCAGCCAAAGTGTGTTTGACGATAAATGAGGGTAAAACAAAGTAAATGCTGTCTACAAAAAAGGGAGCGCGGCGTTTAGACTCCCACGTTTCATCCGGCAGCTATAACTTTGAAGTAGTCAAGGAGTTCGTTTACCTTGGCACCGCCATTAACACTAACAACGAAATCAGCCTGGAGATAAAACGAAGAACAATAATTGCTAATAGGTGCTACTACGGGCTCAGTAAGCAACTAAGTTCCCGAGCCCTCTCTCGATCGACAAAACTAACACTCTACAAGACGCTCGTTCTACCTGTGCTGCTTTATGGCGCTGAGGCATGGGTAGTTTCGCAAACTGACGCAGCCGCTCTGGGGGTGTTCGAGAGAAAAGTTCTTCGCAAAATCTTCGGTCCTGTTCGAGTCGGCGATGACTATCGCATCCGAATGAACCACGAGCTGTATGAGCTCTACGGAGACATTGACGTAGTTCGGCGTATAACTGTGCAGCGACTACGCTGGCTGGGTCATGTCCATCGTATGGACGACGAAGCTCCAGCGAAAAAGGTGCTCGAGGCGAGGGTCGCTGGTCAACGACGACGAGGGAGACCATGCCTCCGATGGATGGACCAGGCTGAGGAAGCCCTAACCGCACTTGGTGTATCCGATTGGAGAAGGCGCGCGCAAAGCAGAGGCGCCTGGCGAGAGCTGATGAGGTCGGTCGAAATCCGGACACGGGTTGTCACGGCCAGCTAAGTAAGTAAGTAAAACTCCTCATTACCTTTATGTAAAATTACAGTTCAGCGTATCGAGAAGATGTAATTTATAAATCATTCCCAGGCATAGCTCTCTAGCTAGTTCTCATCTTTTTTTCGTTAATGCCGTAAGACTATGGAACGAGCTGCCTAGTCGACTCAGAATAATTACGCAGAAAGAAATTTTTAGGCAGTCTATTCTTTCACACTTTTCTTCTCACTGAATTCTACACTAAATCTTTCTTCTGATTTTCTATTTTCTTCCGCTTTTTCCCCCGCTTTTTCCCCCCCACTTTTATAGTTCTAAGCTAATGTTATACTTATATTTTTGCATACTGTTCATAGCTATAAGTACTCATTATATTTTTATCAGTTTTTAAAGCTCTACTATTTAACTTTAATTTAAAATCTGTTGTTATTTCTTTTTGTTTTCATTGCTTTTATCCATTGTAGAGTAAAAGAACTAGTTCTTATATGTACTCATTTTTTATATGAACAAATAAATAAATAAAATAAATAATATCAAGTAAATGAATCGTTAAGGAACATTTATGTAGACATCACTCAAGTTATGCAATGATACCTACTAACACAATAAAGGTTCCTTAACTGCTAGTAAGTTTACGATTCCTCTTTTATTCAAAATTTGTTAGGTTAGCTTAGGACTAATGCAACAATTTGTCCGAAGATATTTGGCTCAAAATTTGCTTAGTTCAGGAGTTATCGTCGAAAAATTTCGAAAACAGCCCAAAACATCGATATTTTTTACTGAAAAAATTATCTTTTTAAGTACTGTTGACCTGTCCAGATTATATTAGCATGTCCACAAGAGTTGTTAATTAATCTTTCGCCTGCAATTTGTCCGAAGATATTTGGTTAAAAATTTGCTTAGTTAAGGAGTTATCGTCGAAAAATTGCGAAAACAGTCGATATTTTTTACTTAAAAAATCACCTTTTTGAGCTTTTTTAGTATAGACTCATTCAGATCACATAAGTATGTTCACAAAAGTTGTTCAGGTTTTTATTGGCTACAATTTTGTAAAAGATAGTATACAAAAATTTGGATTCCCTTCATGTTAAGCCTAAAATAGCAAAAAGTCAAATTTTTTTACATTTTATAAAAAAAAATATTGCACAAAATGATTTTACGCGGGTCTTTTTGTGTTTGTTTATTAAACTGGTAGCTACAACTTTACTAAAGATAGTAAACCGATTCTTCTATTTTTGACGGACCTGCTAAACACAAACTGATAGTATTATTTTTTGTCAAAATCATTAAGCCCCACATTATTGAATGGGCCATAAAAAAGAAACGGGCGCCAAACTCTCGAAACCCAGCTAGGGTTTTATTCACCTTTGATCATAGTATCGAACCTGATCCGTGGAATCCTGTTAATTTGACAAGTGTTTTTTGCATCGTAGTGCTATTTTCAAATTCATATATTAGCTTCATTTCAAAGCTCCTTCGCAAAACTGTTCTATCTTCTCTGTTTTTTTATAACTTTCTCACCTTAGTTTCTGCTACGCTGCCCAAATTAGTTGGGTAATTAGTTACGGTGGGTGCATAAATGTTAAATTTAGTTATTAACCCTCTAATGCCACATTTTTGGTTTGAGCTCCAAAAATCAGTATAGAATAATTTGTTGATGAGAAAAACTAATCTAAGTTTCGTTTTGATACTTTGTTCGTTTGTTACAGGTGAAAATGTCGACTCCGCCTAGAAGCGGACTTGGGCATTAACATAAAAAATAAGCGGAGAAGTGTGATATAAATTTTTAATAGTAAAACAGGTATTTAGAAGTGAACAATTTCCTACTCACCAGTATTTTTTTCACTTCGATATCACTTCAATTAATGTTTTTTAATTGTCTGAAAATCGTGTTATTTTGACAATTAATTAAATGAATTTCAAATTAAAATAATTGTCAAACGGGGCATGCCAGCGCCAAGCGGTAAAAACTGAAATGTCACTTTGATATTCGTCTACACTCCAAAGAAAACAATTTGAAAATGTTTGCACAGATTACGGTTTAATATCGAATTGCGTAAGCCCCGCCTAGAGGCAGGCCTGGGCATTAGAGGGTTAAAATTTGAATTATCGAATTTTATATCTGGACTGTGTATAGAAACAAAAGGTTTATGGCACATTAAAATTTATTAATTGGTAATTTTAAAAAATCTGTATTTATTACTATAATTTATTATATTTCCATTTATTTTTTTGCCCTTACAGCTACCTTGGTATTGACAGTTCGAGTAACAGCCGACACGCCTTCCTCAAATTTAGTACGAAATAATACATTGGCATTATTGAACATACCATCCTTCAATGAAACAATGATGAATTGGGAACTTGTAAAGTGCGCCTTTAACATGTTGCCAATATTTTGTGTGTGTGACATATCCAAAGCAGCGTCCACCTCATCTAGTATATAAAGCGGTGCTGGAGAAAATTTTAACATGGCCAAAACCAAAGAAAGTGCCACCAGCGAACGCTGTCCTCCAGAAAGTTCTCCTAATGACTCCTTCCAAACCCCGTTAAAGCCGACCTTTATTTCAAGGCCTATTAATAAATTTCCCTGTTTGACGGGATTAAGGCGTGCCTGGGCACCTTGCAATAATGTGCTAAATATACTGCTGAAATTCTCGTCGACCACCTTCCACGCCTTTTCCACTTTTTCACGCTTTTTTTCATCCATTTTACAGATAATATGCTTGATTTTTTCCTTGTCTTGCTCCACAATTTTTTTTCGTCTCATCGTTTCTTGGTACTGCTCCTCTTCGCGGTCAAGCAACATCATAGCCTTGAGATTTATATTGCGTTCCATTTTATCCTTCTGCTCACGCATTTCATTGAGCTTGTGTCCAGCTTCGATTGGATCTTCTTTGGAGTAATCGTAGCGAGTATTCTTCATTCCGAAAAATTCGCGATCTTCTTTTATCCAAATATACTTTTCTTCAAGATTATTTATCTTTCTGAATGAGTCTTTGCTGTCATTGCGTACTTTATTGATTTCGTTTTCCTTCTTTTTAATCTCTAAAGTCAACTCCTGATTTTGCTTGTTAAGCCTTTCTTTCTTAATTAGAAGATTTTTAAGCTCTTTGTTCTGCGAATTAATTTTATCTTTTTGATCTTTTATTTTAATTTTAAGCTCGGATACTTGCAGAACCACACTAGCATTGCTGTTTCGTAAGTCTTCCAAATCCAATTTAATTTTTGTCAAACTTGATACAAACTCTTCGCGCTGATTTTTTGCCGATTCAATTCCTTTCCGCAGCTCATCGATTTCCAGTTGCAGCGTTTCAAATTCTTGCTCATGTTTTTTCCAATTACTACGAGATTCCTCAGCCTTTTTCTTTGCTAATTTCATTGCCTCTGCGGCAGATTTAAGTTCGCGTTCTCTGTAGCCTTTAGCATCCGAAAGTTTTGCTTCTATATGCGAAATCTTTGCTTGAGAAGACTTTTGTGATTCCCGAGCTTTGGAAAGATCATCTTCCAATGCCTTTATTCGTGCTTGAAGCGCTTTAATTTCTTCCTGGTGCTGTTGAAATGTAGTTTGGGCAAGTCGTTGCTTGCAAGCATTCAACTCATGCTGACGCAGTTCCAAACGCTCCTTAATTTGATTGTAAGAGCGTGCAAGTCCTTCAAAGGAGCTAAGAAAAGAATTTTAAAATTGAATTTGAAGAAATTTATTCCAAATTTTTAAACTCACGCCAATTTTTGTTCAACTTTATGCAATTCAATTTTTCGATTTTTAATATTTTGCTCTAAATTTTTTATTTCAGCCAATTCTTGCAAAATATTTCCACCTTTGGGTCGTGAGCCACCAGAAAGTGTACCCTCTGGATCGACAACGTCGCCCTCTAATGTAACTGAACGACAGTGGACATTTCGATGATATGTAACCTAAAAGAAAATTTTAATATTTAATAAGAAAAGAGTTTACTTATTTTGTCGCAAAAAATTTAATTTTTTTAAAGAGAATAATTAGTTTTATTTCAAATTATTTAGGGGGGTAAATTATTGCTTTTAAACATCACCTTTCACTATTTTATTTCATGATTTCTCAAAAAAAAAAAAAATGTAAATACCCAGCAGAAAACTCGCTTAGGCCTCTACGTAGGGTGCATTTTATATTTCGGGATTTGGCAACCCTGGTGTTGCAATCTGTCAACTGAAAGCTCTATCGCAAAGTTTGACATTTGTTGGCTTATACTTACTCAGAACGTTTTGACATACGAGCGCTATTTGTGTTGTTTATAGTAACTTAAGAGATTCATCTCGGTCTAAAAATGGAATTAAATCGTGAACATTTTCGCGATTATTTTTTACAACTTTCGACGTGAATTAACACAGCAACAGTGCATGGATGAACTTAATTCAATTTTTGGCGATGAAGCTCCATCAAGGACCAGTGTTTATCGATGGTATGGTGAATTCAATCGTGGTCGTAGTTCACTCCAAGACGAATTTCGTGAAGGTCGTCCGAAATCAGCTGTTGTTCCGAAAACCATTGATGCTGTGCGCGAACTGATATTGCAAGATCGTCATGTTACCTATCGTGAGATTGAGGCAACCTTAGGCATAAGTGGGACCAGCATACATTCAATATTGCATAAACATTTGACTGTCAAAAAAATTTGTTCGCGTTGGATCCCACACAATTTGTCAATCGCTCAAAAAAAGGCTCGTGTCGATTGGTCGAAGGAAATGCTCAAAAAATACGATCGCGGTGCTTCGAAACACGTCTATGACATCGTGACAGGTGATGAATCGTGGATTTACGCGTATGAGCCCGAAAGTAAACAGCAGTCGACTGTATGGGTGTTTCAAGATGAGCCAAATCCAACAAAAGTTGTTCGCGCACGAAGCACTTCAAGCAAATGGTCGCCTGTTTTTTCGGAAAATATGGAGATGTCGCAACCGTACCACTAGAACAACGCAGAACAGTCAACTCTGAGTGGTACACAACCATTTGTTTGCCAGTTGTCTTCCAAGAAATCAGGAAAACCAACCGCCGAAGACGGATCACTCTTCACCACGACAATGCGAGCTCTCACACATCGGCTCAAACAACTGCATTTTTGAGCACCCAAAACATCGATTTGATGGGTCATCCGCCGTATAGTCCTGACTTGGCACCGAATGAATTCTTTTTATTCCCAACCGTGAAAAATAAACTGCGTGGACAACGATTTTCGACGCCCGAAGAAGCGGTTGCGGCATTCAGAATGCATGTTTTGGAGATACCTCAATCAGAGTGGCAAAAGTGTTTCGACAATTGGTTCAAACGCATGCAAAAGTGTATAGATCTTAATGAAGAATATTTTGAAAAACAATAAAGTGATTTTCGATGATTAATATTTGTTTTTGTTCTCTAATCCCGAAATATAAAAGGCACCCCTCGTAATAGTCTGAATGGAATTCAGGATAGGATTTCTAAACATAATCATGCCTCCATTATTCAGTTCCGATTTCAAGGCTGAAATTAAAATATATTTCAGGCTTCCTTTTTACACACATGAATTCTAACCTGAAATTAAACAAAAAAATCAATCCTCTTTTATTTCAGGCCAGATTTCATATCTGAATTTGAAATAAAAATTGATATTCAGACAGAAATCATAGATGAACATTTAAAAAGTAATACAAAAGTTCAGGTCTGAAGAGGTGGACACTTGTATGAAAAAATCAAGGAACTTTTCATGGAAAGGTAAGTCCTCGTTCATGCCTGTCAAGCTTGAATTCTTGCATGACCAGGAATGACATTTTTTGCTGGGTACAAAAACTGATATCGAACGAGTACTCAAAAAAAAAAGGGAACTCAAACAAGTTCAACTAATTCGGAAGTACTTATGTTTAAAATTTTTGAGTGGAAGTACATGTACTCGTCTTCCAAATGTACTCAAACACGCACACGCACAGCTCTTTAATAAACTATTAATATAACAATTAATTTCACATTTCTAAATTGAATTCTTTAATTTCATTTCAACATTTTCTTAACATAGGCCAGTTAATTTCACAGTTCTCTATTATTTGTGTAAAACATTTATGGCCGTATTTTGTAAAACGCAAGCGATCACGTCACTTGGGGTTTTTTGTCTGGTAATTCTGTTTTCATATTAAGTAAAACAAACTCTCTTTCTCTCACTAAAATTTTCTACTGAAATTTATTGCCAGACAAAAACCCCCAAGTGGCGTAATCACTCGCGTTTTACAAAATACGGCCATTAATAACATGCACAACGCAACTGATCTTAACCCATTAAAGCCTGTCCATAGATCGGTTCGTACGATTTTGATGCAATTCTCTAATATGTACCCGGGGGACCATAAAAGTTGATAAAAAAAAAATAAAAAAATTTCACCAGATCACACACCCGCGATATGACATGGGTGAGGTTACAGGTGAAATTTTCAGGAACGTCGAAAAATCGCAGTCGGCTTTTTTACTTCCATAGAAGACACCTTATGCTATCTGGAAAAGGTGCGCGTTTTCCGTTCTTTCCATTTTCCTATTTTTGGCAGTATTTTGCCTGAGCAATTTTCGCACAAAAAAAACTCCGATTTTCACCTGTCAAACTAAAGGTAAACCGTGGAAAATTTGTCTGTTCCATTTTTTTTATGTAGACCCATTCTTTCTCTTTATTAAAAAAACACAGGTGCGTCGTTGGACACACGAAAGAAGCGAAGCTTTTTCGCAGTTACATTTGATAGCTTAATACTATTTTCTTTTTTTAAAAATTAACTTTTAAACACAAAAATTTAAAATAACATAAAATAAATTACATATATACAGAAAACATATTTTCTGCTTATTTTTTTATTGTTGAATGTCAAATTTCCACGCCAATTACATATACGGGCATATAATGCCAGCGACTCTCCATTTTAACTCTCCACACATAGTTGTGAACTTGGCTGCACTGAACAAATTTTTTCCTTCAACAGCGTACTACCTAGCGAAAAAATCTGTCGAAAATTTTTCAGATTTCACTCCAAGCAAATCACAGAACGAGGATAAAAATATATATAATTAATATATATTAATATTTTAATATATATTAAAGAACGCACACGAAACAAAATTTAACAAACATTTTATATACCTTGCCGATGTCATGCATGTGTTTGTTAATTCCATATTTATTGATATCATCTATTTTTTTGGCACTTGTCAACGCACTTGTGGGCATTGCTAATTTTCTTTGTGCCAACAACACCACAAATGCATTCACAATACAAACACACCGATGCTGGAGACACCTTGTGGCAAATAAAATCAAATTTTTGCTAGCATAGCAAATACACAATCCTCTATCTATTGATAGATGTTGACGATTTACTGCAGAATAGCTTTTGTTATAAGTAATATTGAATTAACAACTGTTCCTTATAAGCCTTTGTGGCCTGGTGGATAGTTAGATAGACTATCGTTTAAGAGGACAACGGGTTCGATTCCCACGGGAACCAAAACATATTTTTAGTATATAATATTAAATTATTAAATTTTCTTGTTGTAATTAGCGCTAGCAACAAGAAACATTCAAAATCAAGAAAAAATCTGTCGAAAATTTTTCAGATTTCACTCTAAGCAAATCACAGAACGAGGAGTAAAAAGCTTCGCTTCAAAAAAAAAAAAAAAATAGCGCAATATCTCTCATCTAGCCCGCGCTAGAATTTGCTTGATAAGCTCAAAATTAACAAATTCTAACTTTTTTATGTAAAACTATTTATTATTTTTAAAAGGAGATGATTCCTTTGACTGTCAAAATATTATGCACATCTTCTTTCTCTATAATTTAAAAAAAAGTTTTGTTTCATTGTTTTGTATGGAGTTCTTTCAAAAATAAAATAGTTTCTTGCTTCTCCTAGATATTTAAAAATTTTGAGTTGTGACTGTTTTATTGTGCATATACTTATACTACTTATACATATACTTTATTTATATGTAATGTAATATGTTTTTTATATATCTTCTATATGTTTAATATGAATATTTAATTTTAATTATACTTATCAATTAAGTGGTATTATAATAATATATGGCCACAAAAAGACTCGATTATAGACGAATATAAAATTAAAAAATAACATTTTCTTGCCTAAAAATATCGCTTCCAAAAAAATCAAATAAAAAGGGTATTGGAAATTTTTGTTATTTTATATTGTTTATAAAAAAAAATCATTAATTTTGTTAATAACAATTTCAGGAAACTGATACACACATTTTTTTTTATGTAATGCGCTATTTACTGGAATGCATAATAATGTTTACGAATTTCATAATTTTTGTCCAAATATGTAGAAAGGAATCAAGCAATTTTTTAATGTTGCATGTGATACACATTTGTCGATCCTAAATGAAACCTCTAAGCCAAATAGAAAAATAGCAGCAGTTTAATTTTTCAACGGTGTGAATTCGCACTTGTGCCATATAAAGGTTAAATGTCATTTCCCTTTTAAATGAATTTTTGTAAAAATAATTGAAACCTGTTACTTGTGTAACCAAACAATAAAATTAATAGTGGCATTCAATGAACGACGTATTTGTGATGTAAACTGCGTATGTGTGGTAAGTTGTATGAACTTACGGCACATACGCTATTTACACCACAAATACGGCGTTTATTGAATACCACTATTGTTTGTATAAACAATGTTAATAGGATACTTTTACAATAATTTTTTTCTTTTTTTTAGTTCATTGTTTATTAGGTTTTATTTACCTGTTTGGCTATGTTTAAATCCCGACATATCAACGTACTTCCAAAAACAAATTTCATAACAGGATCAAAAGATTTATCATATTCAATTAGAGACAGAGCGGATTTTACGTTCTCCTTTCCAGCCTTATAAATAAAAAATCGTTTAACAATCAAATTTTTTTAGCCGTTTATCATATTACCAATTTCTGTGCAAAATCAACGACACTTTGATCAACTTGCCTTGAGGAAATCTTGTTAATTGGAATGATGGTTACACGTTGTTGTAATTGTCCTTTCTGCAATATCTTTTTGCTTGTGATATCATCATCAGTTACATGGCTGTAGAGCTGGAAAATGTATTAAGATTTACAGTTGAACTTGAATTTTAATTAATAATGATGTTCAATTTACACTGCCACCAGCTGTCATCATCAATGCCAAACAATTCTTCTCATCTCGTACATTGAATAGCTTTCCCACCATTCCTTTGACTTTCGATCGATCAAAGTTTGGTTCTGGGTCATGGTATTGCAACTCGAAGCGATATGCGTTCTTTCGATCCAACTGTTGCTTCAACTGACGAATTTCTTGATGTAAACAATTTTTTCTTTCTTGCAGTTGTTCAAAGGCACCGTCCTCGTAGTCAATACCGTTTAGTTTGTGGTTAAGGTTTTCAATTTCGGCTTCGATCATATCTTGCATTTTCCTGTCTTTAACATATGCGGCATCATTCGTCTGAGTCTCATTTTCCTTTTGTTTGAGAATCAATCGGGAATGTCGCAACTCCATATCGGAAGTTTTTATTGTCGTTTGAGCCTCGCTCATTTGTTTTTTTGCATCTGAAAAAAGAACCATGCGTTCAAAATTCTAATTACATCCAAATTAAAAAAATAACAGTAGAAATAGAAAATTTTTCAAAGGAAATTACTTTAAAATTAAATTTTTCAAAAGAAATCGATCAATATAAAATTTTTCAAAAGAACCCTCTGAAGAAAATGTAGAGCAGGCGAATCAAATTTTCTTATAAGTGTGCGAAAACGCACCGATTTTGCGATACGAAAACGTGCCGTATACGAGAAGTTTGGAATAAGAGAATCCCTCTAAGAAAAATAAAAGTAACGCATTTTGCGAAACGAAAACGTACCGTACACGAAACGCCATTTCACTAACATTTGCACAGTTTTTCATATAAAAATTACTACTTTTTTGTCTACTCCCTCTAAGAGAAACGTCACGCAAGCGTAGCGCAGGCGAAGTTATTTTCTCATATAAGACTACGAAAACGAATCAATTTTGCGTTACGAACACGTGCCGTATGCGTAAAGTTTGGAATAAAAGAATTAGACAAAAAAAAAGTAGTCTTTTGAATGCATTGGTACTACTCCAAAGTGTCGCAAAAGCGGTGCGTTTATGTTACATTGAAGTGGTACAATTACGTAACGCTTAAGTGGTACATATGTATAAGTAGCACTAAAGTGGTGCCTTAACGTAACTCAAGAATTACGCCGATAACCAAAAAATTGTTCGACACGTTTAAATTAGTTCGTTTCCGTCACGAAAAATCGGTCCGCTTCCGTAACGCATAAAGCGGATCGTTTACGAAGAGTTTTACTTTGAAATAATTTCGTCTTATTTTTGTATGAAAAACTGTGCTAGCGTTAGTGAAATGGCGTTTCGAATACAGTACGGTTTCGTAAAATTTACCAAAAGAAAATTTTTCAAACGAAAATTTTCAAAAGATTATTTTTCAGAAAGATTTTTCTTTCAAAACAAAAATAATAAAATAAAAAGAATTATTTAACACTTATTTAATATTTATTTAAAAGCCAAATAATTAATTTTGATACGAGATCATTTGTTGACAAAAAATTCTGTTAATTGTTGATTACGCGTTCGGTCGTTTCTTATATTTTTGATGTTATCCGAAAGTTCGTTTAGTATTGTTAATAGCTTTGTTACCAGTGTGCTTTTCCGTAGTTGTAGAATTTTACTACTTCGAGTTTTTCATCTTCTTTTCTTCTAATGTGTTTCAATGCGTGGGATATGCGGCGGCCAAATATGTAAAACTTTTGTTTTTCTGCGTTAATTGTCAGATCGTTATCATGTGACCATTTTGTTATAATATTTAATTCATTTGACATACTTTCTGTTGCAATGTTGAACTATTGCTGTGTCAACATCATAGTGCAGCTTTTGCTGTTTTTATACTTTTAGCATATTGTTAAATTATGTCCTACATAGTATTTATAATGTATGACCAATAAGTGGTCTTAGTTTTGAGCCTTGCGGGATTATACCTTAAACCTTGTTTTTTTGTTTGCTAATGTGTTCTTTACAGTTTCTAGAATATACATTAGAATGACCCTAAAACTGATGGTATTTTTTTTTGGGCTTATTTCCTGAATTTCTTTATATGATGTTTAAAGAAATGAAAAAAACAATTCGGTGTACCTAGGACTACGGGAACCCGTGCCGACAGGCATCGGTACATGTCAGTATTTGGTTATATGAGAAAAAAGTACTAATTTTTTTTAAAAAACCCAAATAACTTTTGTATAATTGTAAATTTTGAAAAAGCTGGTTCGTAGTCGTATTCTAATTAATTTTATTTAAAATAAGCTATCAAACATGAAAATTGGACGAAAATCAATTCAGTATCATGCACATGCACGATAAAAATGTTTGTGCTAAGTCGGGTTATCATATAGTTAAGCAAGTTTTAAGGGCATAATAAAGTTTTTTAACCAAAAAAAAAAATCCTGTATTAAAAGTTTTATTTTTAAGCTATGGTATATTTTAGGTTAATTTTGTTTTTAAATTATAATTATATATGTTTTAAGGAAAAGTTTTTGAATTCTTGGAGAACAAATGTTAAACCATATAGCAGATAGTTTAGTAAGGTACCTTAAATATGCAGTGGACACGATTTTTCAGAGCTTGTTCATTAAAAAAAAAAAATAATTAAGGTTCCGCTAAAGCTTTTTGAGCTTTTAATCGATTTTAGAAAAATGTTGATTTTTATCAAAATGCCAGCTAAAAAACTGATTTTTCACTAAAAAAGTAATTTTTTTTGGGTTATAAAAAAAAAGTATTTCTCTAAAATAAAAATCGAACGATCAAAAGTACCGATCATATTTGCTTCACAAGTGAAATAAATTTGGTAGCGATCCTTATCATAGTTTTGGAGTAATCGGTTTCAAGCAGCCTTTTCGAGAAAAACTCGTTTAAAGTACTTCTAGAACTTTATTTATAGTTTATTTAGGTATACGTGAATTTTTTTTTAACATGTATTTGAATGTAAAAATTTCGGCGTAAAAGAAATGAGCTTTGTTGCCTGGTGTATTTTTTGGTACTTTTTTTTAATTTTGGTGGCACCAAACGTGTCTTAGCTTAAAAACATTCACTTGAGTGTATGAGTACATTGAGGCAAGCACATTGTATTCTATGCGGACGATTGTGCTTATAACTACAATTTTTATTTAGTTCAAGGACTCAAAATAACGATTATTTTCTTTAGAAAAGACAAAAAGGTTACAAAATTTAAGATTTATTATTAGAAAAAAATTCATAACCATTATGTCAACAATATTTCTTTTCAAAATATTTCTTTGGTTGCCCATAACAATTACCGCAACCAAAATGTTTTTTTGGTTGCTCATAACCGTTATAGTAACCGAAATGTTTTTTTAGTTGCCGATAATCATTATCGCAACCAGAATGTTTTTTGGTTGCCCATAACAGCAAACTTAATTTTTTTTTTTTTGGTTACCTGTAGCCTTTACCGCAATAGAAATTTTTTTTTTATCCATCAAGATAATTGCAGCTAAAAACCTACGTATACCAAGCACTGTTGACAGTTAAAGCGATATCACGCCAAATTGGCGTTTTTAACAACCATTTTGGTGAGGGAAATTTTGCTTTGACGAGACTTATATTTTTGGTTATGACTATAATATCTAAAAAACGAAAGGTCTTGCTTTGCAGTTGTGCAAAAGGATCTTCTACAAAAATCTCTTAGTTTTTTTTTATAATACTTTTTTTATAAGTAGGTTTTTTGTTTCAATTATGTTGGTGGATAACAAAAACAATTTTTTTATTGCGATAAAGGCCATGGGTAGCCAAAAAAAAGTAAGGTTGCTGTAATGGTTACGGGCATCTAAAAAACTATTTTGGTTACGATAATGGTTATAAGCAACCAAAAAAAACATTTTGCTTGCGATAATGGTTATGGGTAAAAAAAACCAGTCAAAACCGTAGAAGGCCCTAGAAGCATGAAATTTGGTAGACATCTGCTGCTGATGGCGTCCCAAGTAATATTGTTGTTGTTAAAGCTTTACCGCAGCTTTGTTTGCTTCTACTTTGTTTGTTGCTACATTTGCTTTAAATTCTAAAGAAAATGCTCGAAAGATGATTTTTTTACCTTTTTTAACTCTAATATGTTATTCAGCTTTATAAAGGAATTTATAAAATCTGCAAAAGAGCAGAGCTCGGAAATTTACTACTTGCTTTGTAAAGCCTCTTTTACAGCAATAATCATAGATCTGTTTCGAAAAATTCATGTTCGCTTTAAAATGTATTTTTTTTACTGCGTTTTTAAAGCTAATAAATGTAAAATACTGTAAATTAAAGCACTAAATTTTTTTTTCAATAACAAGTGATTAAAAACTCTGATAAAAGGGTTCTTTGAAAAAAATGGCGATATTAGTAAAAATAGAAAATCATGGGATTTAAATAAAGTTAAATTTTAAAAGAATGTTAAATTTTTTTCAACCATTTTAAGATAATAAACACTCATTGATTTAAATTTCAATATAATATGCAAGATATCCGAGATATAAATTTTAAAATTTTTAGTGTAAAAAAATAGAGATTTTTCGATTTATTTTTTTAAACTATATTTTAGAAAAAAGTTACACCCTATGGAATAAGTTTCCGATCGATTATACTTTGTATGGAATAGTACGTCAAATTAAAATTTATTTATATTTATTCAATCACATAGTCTGCTGTATGATTGCCACTCTATACAAAGGGTATTGTTGTTGTTGTTGGTTGTTTTCTTCAGAAAGCAACATAGACCTACCTTGAGCTCAAAAATGTAACTCATAATTAATAATTGAAAAATTATTAGAGTTATAAACATAACACAAAAACTTATGAAAAGAGGTCAAATTAATTTACAAATTAATTTATGTTTATATTTATAAATATATATAAAAATATATTTATACAAAGTATCTACAAGTATCAGCAATTTGTTTAAATAAATTGAATTTTCTTGAAAAGGACCTTCTCCAACAATTTGTTTATTCCTTCACTTAAAATATTATAAAAGCCTTAACAATACATATATGAAATTTCAGAATGGTAACTTGAATAGATTTTTTAGATATGATCCAAAATGTTCAATCACCCCGACTCCGAGATCGCTGCCCACTGCAAGCGTCCGGCCACCGCACAGTAGGTACTTTGAGCAGTGGGAAAAATCAAAATCTTTATTTGCAAATCTTAACGAAATGTGTATCGTAAGTATGCAATACTATAAGTAAGAAGAATCAAAATTTTCATTGCGAAAGAATTAGTTTTGTGAAAACTATACCTCTTTAATATCAACGCTTTTTATGCATTTTTATTGTTATGGACTTTTCGTTTTTGCGCTTCAACTAATGAAAAAAATGCTGTAAAGCACAATGTGCTTGACCCACTTTTTTTTTTTTATTTTAAAAAGAATAATTTACAAAAATAAGGTTTTTAATATATTTGCAATAAAATTAAAAATAGTTAAACAAAATTATTTTGAAATTATCCAAAAATTTAAAAAATATTAAAAAAAAAAATGGCTGATTTAATCGGTAATAAAAAAAAAATTATCTTAAGTCAGCTCTTTCTTACTTACTTACTTAGGTGGCCGTAACAACCCGTGTTCGGGTTCCGGCCGACCTCATCAGATCTCGCCAGGCGACTCTGCTTTGCGTGCGCCTTCTTCAATCGGATACACCAAGTGCGGTTAGGGCTTCCTTGGCCTGGTCTATCCATCGGAGGCATGGTCTCCCTTGTCGTCGTTGACCAGCGACCTTCGCCTCGAGCACCATACAATGGACATGACCCAGCCAGCGTAGTCGTTGCAAAGTTATACGCCGAACTACGTCAATGTCTTCGTAGAGCTCATACAGCTCGTGGTAGTAGTTATCGTAGTTATCGCCGACTCGAACAGGACCGAAGATTTTGCGAAGAACTTTTCTCTCGAACACCCCCAGAGCGGCTGCGTCATTTTTCGAAACTACCCATGCCTCAGCGCCATAAAGGAGCACAGGTAGAACGAGCGTCTTGTAGAGTGTTAGTTTTGTCGATCGAGAGAGGTCTCTGGAACTTAGTTGCTTACTGAGCCCGTAGTAGCATCTATTAGCAATTATTGTTCTTCGCTTTATCTCCAGGCTGATTTCGTTGTTGGTATTAATGGCGGTGCCAAGGTATACGAACTCCTTAACTACTTCAAAGTTATAGCTGACGGATGAAACGTGGGAGTCTAAACGCCGCGCTCCCTTGTTTGTAGACAGCATATACTTTGTTTGACCCTCATTTATCGTCAAACCCACTTTGGCTGATTCCTTTTCGATAGCTGCGAAAGCAGCGGTAACATCTCTTTTGGTTCTGCCGACAATATCAATATCATCAGCGTACGCAAGGAGCTGGACACCTTTATAGAAAATGGTTCCATTACGATGCACACCGGTCTTTCGTACGATCCGCAGCTTTAAAGTCGACACAGAGATGATGTGCGTCAGTCAATTTGATTTTCGTGGGTTTTGTCCAGGATTTGCCATAGCGTGAAAATTTGGTCTATGGTGAACTTTCCAGGTCGAAAGCCACACTGATAAGGTCCAATTAGTGTTTTTGTAATCGGCTTTAATCTTTAACACAGTACGCTTGACAGAACCTTATGTGCGATAGAAATAAGACTGATACGTCTATAGCTTGCGCAGATTGCTGGGTCTCCTTTCTTAGGGCACAGAGACGAGTTTAAGATTATCAAGTTGCACCTGCCGTAAGGCTTAAGCAACTTGGGTTATCTAAAACCTAGGGTAATAGTTCATGAAACAGACAACCATGAACTTTGTGTTGTACCACAACACGGACCCGTTTATGTTTTAAACAAGTAAAACATACGGGGCATTCGGTGTGGCAATACGAACATGGAAGCTGCTTCACAAGCACAAAGCATCACCCAGTGCCCTGCTAATTAGGAGCATTATGTAATAAATTACATACTGCCCGTAATAGCAGTACCAGTTTAGACTTTAGCGACGTACTTCCACCCATTTACTGGTGGAGACGAGACCTACCCAATCTCTTGCATATTAAGACAGATATGCCAGCCCGGTCGTACCATTGCGCGACCCCGCCGGTCAATCTAGACCTGTGTAGCATTCACACAACCACAACCAGTACGAGACTCCCCGAAGGTCCAGCCCACGACAGTCATCTGGGCAACTCGATCCCGTCAAATGAGGATCCACAACATCCCCGCAAAAAGACCAAGAATACACAAATGCAATTACGAAAAAGTGCATTCTTATACATGACTGTGCTCAATGAGCACTTAAGGGCTAGGCTAACAATTTGCAGTTGCCGACTCAGCTGGAAACTATTGCACATGACCGGTACCTACTCTGGAGGACCTTTGCAATTGCCACTCTTACTCTGGCCGTTCGGATTTCAACATCCAGACATAGAGTATTGGCCTTAGTTCTCAGGGACTACCGTGCTCAGTATGAGAACCCTTAGTTATTACAACCATTGTCAACACTTCCCTCAGTGACTACCGTGCCAGTTTGAGGGTGCGAGTCAAACTCTTTGACAAGCAACACTTCGGAAAGCCGATGAGTTGACACTTTTATGCACGCATGCCAACACTTCACAACTGTATTTTCCAGCCGGATTAAGGTCTCCATGCGGTGGATAGATAGGGTCTACCCTATCTGACGGGTAAAGACTGTCCCCGTATTAACAAGTTTTAAGGTCGATTGCTACACCTTCGCAGGCTTGTTACCAAGATGGGCGCCACCCCGAGCTCTTGGTTGGCCCTATCAGTTTTTATGTTTGCAGGACGTATCCTACAAACAACTCTCCTCCTTTATCATGGCTTGGGACAGGCAGGCGCTAACAGGCCGTCAGCACCCGCTGCTTTATTGTTTTTGAGTCGTTGGATAGCAACTCGAACCTCTTCAAGGCTAGGTAGTGGTACTTCCACTCCGTCATCGTTGATTGGTGGCACTGAACTGCGCTCTCCATGGGCGGCATTGGAGGAATCGTCGCCAGTAGTAAATTGATAAACACACACTGTTTATCCATCTTCAGATCTCCCTTTTCGTTTCTAAAAGTGGATGCTCCGGGCTTGAAACCTTAGGTTAGACGCTTAACCTGTTGATAGAATTTTTGTGCAGCCTTCTCGCCCTGGTATACCTCTAGTTTCTCACGACCATGCTTTTTCTGCTCTCTTTTCTTGCGTCTGAAAAGGCGCCTCTTTTCCTTCCTTCCTCTTTTCGCGGTAGTTTTCTCGCATGGCTTGCGTTGCAGCTGACTGCAGCGTTTTTCTATATGCGGTGTCTTTTACTGTTGTCGCGATGCGACACTCCTGATCGTACCATTGGTTCCGAGGTTGCGGGCGCCGGGAACCAATGACTTCTTCAGCGGCTGCGCGCATGGAGTGGGATATTTGCGCCCAAAGTCCACCGGCGTCGTCGGGTCCAGAGGTTGGTTGGTTGAGCTTAACCGAGAGTCGAGCGGAGTAGGACTCGGCAGTCCGTTGTAATTGCGTCAGGTTTGGCCAAAAATCACCCTAAAACGCTCAAAAGAACTGATCGCTCTGAGAAGGGATCAAATCAGTACTACGATAGGTGTCTTAACAGGACACTGCTTAATAGGTAATCATGCACGAAGATTGAACATCCTCCACAACGACTTCTGTAGAAGCTGCAGAAATGAGGAGGAGGAGGAATCTACAAAACATCTTCTCTGTACTTGCCCAGCGCTAGCTAAAAATCGCCACCTTCACTTAGGTAAATGGTTCTATAGAGATCTCGATGATCTCTCAGAAACTTCGGTCTACCGAATCCTTGGCTTTGTCAACAGCTCAAACTGGTTTAAATAGAGAGGGAAATTAACCCATGGTATCACAATGGGCCTTATTGGCCTAAGTGTGTCTCAGGGAGACAGCCACTTCAACTTAACCTAATTCTACGCTTACGGGCCACATCTTTTCAGGCGACATGTTCGGGAGTAGATTCTACGAAAAAAAAAATTTCTTGCGTTAATAACCAAGGAAATAAAAATTTAAAAAAAACATACTTATTTCTATAAAATCATTGCTATAAAAAATTGTTTCCCAAAATTAAATAACGTGATTATGTAAATTGTACCAAAAATACCCTTTACTAAAAATTACGTAAAAATTAAACGCAAAATCGCACCTCTATCTTTTCAACACATTTTTTAAGTTGATAAATAGCATTTTGAAAAACCAAAAAAAGGTTTTTGGAGTAAGTTTAACATCACTAAAAACGCAATGTTTAATGTTGAATAACTTTTCAAATAAAGACTGGATTTAAATAATTAAATTCATATTGAAAATATAATTATTCAGAAATTTCTAAAACTATCAAACATGATTCATTTCTTTTTAATATTTATCCCACAGCAGACTCATAAAGTATGTATAAATGACTCAATTTACAAATTTTTTATTTAAGTTGAATGGAGTTGTTTGGCCATTTCTTTTTAATTGCAATTTTTAAATATAAAAATAAAAATTCAATTTTTTCCCGACGTTTCGTCACTTTCTTGGCGACATCTTCAGGGGAGATTTTTTAATTTTTTATCTACAGAAACATATATGAACAATTTTTTAAAAAACAATTAACCAAAAACTTACTTTACATTAAAAGATACATTAAGTTAATTTTGACAATAAACCATTATTTGAAATTACAAAAATTTTACATGACATAAACTTTTTTAAAAAACAGAAAAATTGATTTGAACACAAAATTTAAGCGAAACTATTATAGCCTATACGTCAATTGCTACTGCATAGTTGTTGTTTATATTGTCAGTGTCTTCTTTGAAATTTATTGCTCTGTCCCCTTTTTGTTGTATTCTTAAACTTTCTAATGTCATTCTTCTTTTTGTTTTCTTTTCAACGTCCAAGATTCTTACAGCCTCAAAATCAGCTGTATGGCCTGTAGTCAATATATGTTGTGCTAGCGCTGTTGTTGTTTTTTTGTTTCTTATGTCCAGCTTATGTTCTGCCATTCTTATTTTTAGCGCTCTTTTTGTTGTTCCTATATAAGTTTTGTCACAACTATCGTGTTCGTCGCCTTTGCATTGCAGTTCGTATACAACGTTGTTTTTGTCTTCGTTTTTAATTTTTGTTTTTGTTTTTGTGAATATTTGGTTTAAAGTGGCGTTTGATTTATATGCAAATGTTGTGTTGTCCGCTCTCATTATTTTTCGTATTTTTCGTAAATTTTAATTTTAGGCGAAAAACTGCCATCACATATAATTGAATTAAAGACAAAAAACGCAAAATCGCACCTTTTTCCTCAGTTTTTAATAAATATTATATCACTTTTGGAAAGTTTAAGCAAAATCAAAAATAGTTTTTTTTCTCTTCACTACTGAAATTGTCAGATTTTTTAATAATTTTTAGATAAATTACATTTTTCAAACTTATTTTAATCTGATCTAATGGAAGGATTTCTTAAAAAAAAAATATTATTAAAAGCATTAGATTCTATATTTTTCAAAAATATACAATTTTATATACTTTGAACATCTCGTTCGAGAGATATGATATTTTATCTGTAGAAGGTTTATGTAAAGACGAAAATATATAAATTCGCAGAAAAAATAATAAATTTTCAGCTAATGGTGTGTCCAAATCTTCACGTATTTTCAAAATTTCAAATATTTCAGAATTCTCTTAGTTGAAGAATTATCTGTCAATTGATATATAATAAGCCATAATATTAAAAAAAAAATACAAGTTAGTTTTGGCCGCAATTATTACACTGTGCAACGTAGAAAAAATTCGTAAATGCTGTTGTCTTATTATTTATTTTATTTATTTATTTATTTATCTTCTTAAATTTTTACAATTTATGACTTCGAAAAATATTAAAAATATAATTAGTTAGGAACACTAACATTAAGGATTAAATTTAAATAAAAATTAAAATTGAAAAGGATCTGTCATCTATAGTTCACAAGGAACTAGAGGCGATAACAGTTACATAAGTAAGTAAAATTTTAAGAATAAAGAAATAACTCGAGTACAGTGGGGTTAAAAGTAAATAAATTAAGCAAAGAAAACAAAAGAAGTGAATGATAGATTTTTTAAAATGTTTAATAAAAATAATAAAAGTAAGTGTATACAGAGAAACTCAAAAATTTAAAAGTAAATTATATATTATATTAAAGCTATTGACCAATAATGAACATTAAGTAAACATCATTATAATTTAGTTGAAACAGCCATGATTTTACAGTACGAAGAAACATGGATTTATTGCGTATGCATCTTATACCAATGGGCAGACAATTGTAAAGTCTAGGAGCAACTGAAGTATAGAATTGCAAAAACAACTGAATTGAATGTTGAAGCACAGAGGCAAGATTCTGAGCGTTAATTCTTAAGTTATAGTTTATTGAGAATCGGCTTAACAAATAACCAGATTTAAGAAAGAATATCTTTAAGACTGAAAACATACTGGTGCTTTAAAGCTAAATTGTTTAAGTTTTTAAAGAGAATCAAACTACTATCAAGGCGAGGTCTACTACAAATCAACCGGATGGCATGTTTCTGTCAAATCAAGAGAGGATTTAGTTTATTAGCATACGTGCCACCCCAACATGCAAAACCATACCCCAACTTAGAATGAAAAAGCCCATAATATATGCATTTTAAAAGTTAATGGCTACAAAAAGTTTTTAACAGATGCAAATATCTAGTTGCAGCCAATAAATACTTTTTAAACGCACTAGTATGTTCAGACCAACTCATTTTATTATCAAGCAATAATCCGAGATATTTAAAACAATTAACACGTTCAAAAGTAAAACTATGCAGAGTCAACTACTTTACCTATTGCATTAAAATACATAATCCACTTTAAACCAATGACTTAGTACTTCTAGATCATGATTTATATCAATAGTAAGGTTTAATGGAGAGTTATTCGTGAGCCATGTCATCGGTAAATGCATTCGTGCTGCTTTTGAACTTTTGCAAGAAAATAGAATTGATAAAAATAAGAAAAAGAATGGGACCAAGAACGGAGCTCTGATTGACACCTATTGGTATAAGCTGAGAAGAACTGAAATAACCTTTGAACTTTATTTTTTGCTGCCTGATTGATAAGTACGAGCCAAACCAATTATGTATCGACCCTCTGAAACCAAAGTTATGCAATTTTTTAAGCAAAATATTATGGTCAACTGTGTCAAAGGCTTAAGTTATATCTACGAAAAGAGCCATAGTTAATCTTTTATTGTTAAGACCGGAATACACGTTCGAACAAAAGTTCAAAAGAGCATCTTCTGTAGATAGACCACATCTAAAACCATATTGGCAAATATTAAGGAGATTGTTTTTTTTCCAGAAATTTAATGATTCGGGGTTTCATAGCTTTTTCAAAGACCAGGAACAGGAAGAAGTGAAATGGGTCTATAGTTATAAATATCTTTACGATCACCCTTCTTATAAAGAGATATGACCTTAGCAATCTTCATATCATACGGAAATATACCTGTTTCAACACTTTTATTGTACAAATGACTTAAAACATCACATATATAGAAAGATATTTTCTTTATAAAGTTACTAGAAAAACTATTGAAAAAAAATGAATTGGCCATTTCATCCCTTGAAAGGACTTTGACCGAGCTTCTTATGATCAATTGTGTTGTGCGTGTTGTGAAATGTTTGAACACAAATGATCTAGAACTGGACCTACATGCTTTATGCCGACTCCGAACGGCTTATGTTCTCAAGAAGCTTTTCATGGCAGCTTTTACTCTCTGAGGCATGCCATTGCCTGCAGAGATTTGACGGCTGTACAGAAAAATTAATTCAATTGAAAAAACTTTCTGTCAGGTGGGATTCGAACCAGGGTTCTCTGGCGTATGGGCCACACACTCTACCCAATGCGCCACGGCCGCTACTATTATTTGAACAGAAAAACTATTATTTGAATATAAATTAGAATAAAACCTCAAACGAAGAAATCGGTTCCTAGAAAAAAGTCCTAGCTAGACAAGGTTCATTAGATAGATAAATACACTCGTTCCTACCGTTAGAATTCTCAGTAACTATTTCAGTTCCTATTGAAACAAAGAATTTGTTAAAGGACTCGGTAAAAATGTCTGCATTTGAAATTGGTACATCATCAATAACCAAGGTTTGAGGGACATTATTAGTTTTTTGTTGAGAATATTATTAGCCAATTTCCACTCTTTCTTAATCTTCTCGTCTCTGACAGAGAAATGTCTGTTAAATTGCATACTTTCCCTATTTTTAAAAAAAGGCTTGATCCCTATTGTAAACAGAGAATAAAATCGGTATTTTTTACTGTTTTCCACAAAAAACTACTTCGTCCTTGCGGACTGGTAGAACATACTTTTTTTTCTTAAAAAAATTTTTTTTGGGAGACTGACAATTTGATGAAACTCAATGTAAAATTCGAAAAAAAAATTGTAATTCGATACGCCCTAATTCACATGGTCGTTGTGCTATGAAAATTTTTTTATATATTAAATTCGAAACATTAATATTATTATTATTACGAGTATATTTATTCCATATCAAAAACAAATTTTGTTTGCTAAAATTTTAATTTTCAATTAAAATATATATTAGTGCTTTGATGCAGGAAATATAATGAAATCATATATTTCTGAAAGTATTATTTCGATTTATTATTTTTATTGAATTATATTTATTTTAAACTAACATAAAAATTAACAGGAAATAAATCAAACAAAAAATTCTACGTCTTCACTTACGAAACTATCGAAGCTGTCTTTTTTATTGTGTTAGCTGATTAAATAGTCTTCGATTTTTGGTCTCGTTTTTGTTTTTTTAACTAGATTTAAAATTTTTTCGAGAATTTAGCTTTTCGAACTTTGTCCTGCATGCGCCTCGCCTTTCACTTATTCGATTGCTCTGAAATTTTCCAGTTCCTTTTTGTCACAAGGAACAATTTTAGGGGGCGGCGTGCCACCTCGTTTGAAATCGAAAAATTAGGACCAGCCTAATATAGCGTGTCAGGAAAAATGAACCTAAATATTTTACATTAACCCTTTAGCTCCAAAACCCGTTAAATTTTTAAAAATCATGTAAATCGTTTTTAGTTATTTTAATTGGAACTTAAATAAATTAAAAAAAATACCAATTCGTTCCCCCGAGATATGGACGACTCTATTTGTAAACCTTTTTACCCAATTTTAACCCTTTAGGACCAAATTTGATGGCCTACGCCATCAGCAGCCGATTTCTACCAAAATTCATTTTTCTAGGGCCAGAGGTTTGGTCTGGACGTCGGTCAGTGAGTAAGTCAGTCATGGCAAACTGTTTTATAACCTATATAGATAGGAGATGCGGCACGCCTTTCCCATATTCGATCAGCCTTAAACTTTGCAATTAGTTTCTCATTATTAAAAGGAACATTTTTAGGGGGCGACGTGCCACCTCGTTTGAAACGAAAAATTAGGACCAGCCTAATGTATATAGACTACGCTAGAAATAAAGGATATAAGTAACATATAATCCTGGGATGGTTCAATTGTACTTTAATATTAAACATTAGTTGATTCCAAATAAAATAAAAAATTAAACAAATATTTTCTGCAAAGTATGCGGTAAATTAAGTTTTTAATTGTTTATTTCAAAATATATACATTAGGGTGGGTCGCCTTATATGGGGGAAAAAATAATTATAAATGTCCCCTTCTAGAATGATAGCTTACCTTGAAAGTATTTCAGCACCATCAATTTTTTTTGTTGATGTGGCGCAGTGAGTATAGTGTGTGGCCCATACGCCAGAGAACCCTGGTTCGAATCCCACCTGACACAGAAAGTTTTTTCAATTGAATTAATTTTTTTGTCCAGTCATCACCTCTCTGCAGGCAATGGTAAACCTCAGAGAGTAAAAACTGCCATTAAAAACATTTTGAGAACATAAGCTGTTCGGAGTCGGCATAAAACATGAAGGTCATAAAGTGCAGTATATCGTTGATTAAAAATCGCCTTAAAAAACACGACTCAACCCGAAACAGTCGATTTTGGATTTTTCATTAATTTTCACAACGACCATGTTTAAAGTAGAACGATATTAAAGTTGAAAAACTTTAAAAATGTTCTGTCATAGACATGTTTTTCGAAATTCACCCTCATACATGTGTGAAATCACTTCGAAGCATACCTAAACACTTGAGAATAGTTCGCTTGATTTGCCAGAATGCAATTCTTTGAAGGAAAACTGCGAAAATGGGTAAGGATATCTAATTCATATGTATCTACATACACAATTTCCGATCTCCAGGGCATCATTTAATACTTTTCAATACCCTTAAAGGTAGTGTGTTTAGTTCATGCTCCACTTACCGCCACCAACAAAATTTGTTGTTGTTTACACGGGTAAAAGAAAAAATTACAATTTGAAAGAACTTCTCCCACATCCAAAAAAACCAAGCAACCGACAAATTATGTTTACGGCCCGAAACTGAAAACAATTTGGACAACTAGTAAAAAAACTAGGTTTGAACAGAAAACAGAAGAAAGTTGCCTTCAGCCTTACCTAACAGAAAATTATGTGTAGCATACCATGGACAAAACAATGAGCGAGAAAAAAAATGGCTAAGCTTCCAAAATTTGACAGACAAGTACCCGTTGTGAGACATGCGCCTTTTTGCGATGCAAAGAGTAAAAAAACGTGTTTGCGCCAGGGCTGTCGTTTTGCAATTTTTTTGAGTAGCACAATTTCGGGTATTTAAGTAGTATAGGTTTGCTATGGATAAAATACCCTCTAGGAAATGGAAACATTCCAGGATATTAACAGGAAACATTCCATGAAATGTAGGAAGCATTCCCTTCTGTTGGACATTCCATTTCTTTTTTTAACCGACTTCAAAAAGGAGGAGGTTCTCAAGTTCGTCGGTTTCTGTTTTTTTTTTTTTTTTTTTTTTAAATGTATGTACATCGATAACTCCTAAACCATATGTCTGATTGCCATAATTTTTGGGGAACAGATAGATATCATAAGCATGGAGTTGCCCGTAAAAAAGTGGACGGTATTCGAGAACTGGGTGTGGCAATAATAGATCTCGCAATACTACATACTACTGTATCTCGAATAATATTGACATTAGGGTACTGCAATTTAGTGTAGAGGTAAGCACAATTATTACAAATTACGGGCAAGAAAATGGGCGTAATGCGACAAATGGGTGTGGCAATATTAGAAAAACAGTGTATCTTGAATAATTTTGAGACTAGAGTACTGCAATTTAGTATAGGGGTAGCCATTACTATTACAAATTATGGTCAATAAAGTGGGCGTTATTTGACAAATGGGCGTGGCAATATTATAAAAACACTGTATCTCGAATAATATGGACACTAGGGTACTGAAACTTAGTGTACGGGTAGACACAGTTAATACAAATTACGGTCAAGAAAATGGGCGTTATTTGACAAATGGGCGTGGCAATATAAGAAAAAGAGTATATCTCGAATAATATTGATGCTATGGTACTGCAATTTAGTATAAGGGTAGGCATTACTATTACAAATGATGGCCAATAAAGTGGGCGTTATTCGACAAATGGGCGTGTCAATATTATAAAAACACTTTATCTCGAAAAATATGGACACTAGGGTACTGAAATTTAATGTAGTGGTAGGCACAATTATTAAAAATTTCCGTCAAGAAAATGGGCGTTATTTGACTAATGGGCGTGGCAATATTAGAAAAAGAGTATATCTCGAATAATATTGATACTATGGTATATTGACACTAGGGCACTGAAATTTATTGTAGTACAGGGGTTGGCAGAATTATTAAAAATTATGGTCAATAAAGTATGCGTTATTCGATAAATGGGCATGGCAATACAAGATAAACACTATCGCAGTTAATATTGACGCTGGGGTACTGAAATAAAGTACAGGGGTAGGCACCATTATTGGAAATAATGCTCAAGAAAGTGGGCGCTTATTTAACAAAGGGGTGTGGAAATATTAGAAAACACTATATCTCGAATAATATTGACACTAGGGTAATAAAACTCGTTACAAGAATGGGTATAACAATTTCAAAACATGTGACATCTTATTTAAATTTAAGAGGCAGATATTTGAAATAACCAACAAACTTTCAGAATTTAATAGAACAAATTTTTTCGGAACAATTGTACTAATGTTGTTTATCCTCTTTTTTCAAAAATTTATCATATTCTCTAAAAAGGAAGAGATAAAAATTTAAAAAAAAAAAAACAACCGTCTACAAAATCACTACAAAGTAAAAAATAATTTTAAAAATACTTTTCCTTTTAATTTCTTGGTCATATTTGATAATTTATTTAAACATATTATTATATATGAAATCTTATTATCTTAATTTTTTTCTTATTTGTTTTATTATCATAAATATATTAATTTCTTGATGAATACAAATGCTTTGAAGTTGGCGCTTCTGATTAAAAGTCTGATTATATTAGCGCCGACCTTCATATATAATAATATGTTTAAATAAATTATCAAATATGACCAAGAAATTAAAAGGAAAAGTATTTTAAAATTATTTTTTACTTGGTAGTGATTTTGTAGTCGGTTGTTTTTTTTTTTTTTAATTTTTTACACACTATGTCATTAGAGGGAAACATTACTTTCTAATGTATTAAAAATTGATGTGGAAACATCTCATTTCGCTGGATTTGTCATTGTCTCTAAACACGCAAAAGCTTCCACAAGCATTCTTAAAGAAGCGGTTTGGAAACAATGATTTCCGCATGCATTCTTAAGGAAGTGGATTAGAAACAACATCAATTAAAAACTCCCCATAAGCTTCCAAAAGATACGATGACTTTCAAATAGATGCCTTCCAATTTTTCCTTGAGGGTAACTACAAATTTTTGTTCAAATCAATTTATTTGTTTATTTATTTATCAACCAAGCTAGGTAATCTTATAGTTACAATTACAATTTTAACTTAATGTAAGTATAAAGGGGACAGGGAAGCTAATTTTTTTTGTTTTTTTTTTTTTTTTTTAAATGATTCCCCTTATATTGGGGGGTGTGGCGTATATTATATAACTTATTTATATTTATATTATAAATGAAAAGGGACAGGGAACAAGATAAGGTTAAGATTAAGACGGTAAATAGAAAAAGTAGTACGGAATTAGGACTGAAATAGCGACTTAGAAAGGTTTTTCTTGAAGGTGAATTTAGACATTGGTGGTAAATAGTGCTCGCTGATATTATTGAATTCCCTACAGCATCTATTTATCGGCTCATTATTTGCGTAGACAGTGTGATGCTGATATTCAATTAATAGTCTTGTATGCCTTGTACGTCTTAATGGATCGTTGAATTTTATCCTATTTGATATATGCGCGCTATTAATAACTCCGTTAATAACATCGAAGGTAAAACATGAACTAAGTAACGACCTTCGTGATGATAGGGGCATTAAATTAAGGAGGCTAAGCCTATATTCATAGGGTGGCAAGATATTGTAATCACGGGGGATATAAGTGTCTCTAAGTGCAAACAGCAAGAATTGTTTTTGAATAGACTCAAGTCTTTCACTGTGTGATTCAAAAGAAGGATTCCAAATGATGCATCCATACTCAAAAAGAGGGCGCACTAATGCACAAAATAATGTCTTAGTTACCCATACATTTTTGAACTCTCTTGCACGTCGCTTTATGAAACCAAGTTGTTTGCTGGCCCTAGATACAATTTTATCATAATGTAAATTGTTATTTACAACAGTAATTTTACGTGAGAAAGCTATTACGTAACATTTGTTAACATTTAGATACAGCTTACTTTGATTGCACCAGTACTCAAGAGATAACAGCTTCGACTGTAAGTACATTACATCTGTTTCCGATTGAATAACATGGTATATTTTTAGGTCGTCAGCATACATCAGATGTGGGATATCGCAAAGCATATTATATAGGTCAGAGATAAAAATATTAAAGAGAAGTGGACCAAGGTGGCTATTTAGATAAGGTACCTTGAAACTTTACGAATTGGGAACGGCCTCAGAGATAGGACTTCAACCAGTTAAGCACAGATTCAGAGATGCCAAATTTTTTCAATTTTCAAGCCAGAATAGTATGATCAACACGATCAAAAGCTTTGCTAAAGTCGGTGTATACTGCATCTACCTGATGTCCTTTTTCCATTTTACTTAAAACATCAGAGACCATGATCATAAGATTTGTGGTCGTTGATCTACCTTTACGGAAACCATGTTGCTGTTCATTGAGAAGAGGATTTACAATACATGTTAGTTTATCAGATATCATTTTTTCGAATAGTTTTGGAATGGCCGATAGTATTGCAATTCCCGACCTTTTTTCAACCGACCTTTTTATAAATTGGTGTGAGGTGTGATGTTTTCCAATACGATGGAAAAGCACCTTGAAATAGGAATTTATTAAAGATTATAAATAAAGGCATGATCAGTGGGTCCACACATTGGACTAAAAAGATTGGGGGTATGAGGTCTGGGCCTGGTCCTTTATATGGGTCAAGTGCCTTAATTGCTTTGTATATCTCTTCTTGCGTAAGTTGAATATGATTAATTATGGGTGGTGTGTTTGGAAATGGAGGGAGATTGTGAGTTTCGTTGGTAGGTATACAGAATACCTCTTTAAAATGATCTGCGTAGAGATTGCAAATTTCTTGCATGTTTGAAGAAATTACTTCACCTTTAAACATGTACGTAGGATACCCGTTTGACTTACGTTTAACATTAATGTAATCAAAAAATTTTTTGGGTTCATCCACAATTTTTTCACCCATAAGGTTAATATACGTATAAAATTGATAAGCTTCTTTTGACTTAGTAGAGAATACATTGGCCAACTCTTCATATCTCGTCTTCACTTCATCACTTACATTGTTTGTGGTTTTGATTATTTTGTATAATTTTTTTTTTGGTTTCTTAGGTTTCTGAGATTGTGATCTAGCCATGGTTCGGAAAGTTTATTTATTTTCTTAATTTTTGGGACATGTCTATCAATAATTGTGAAGATACGAAGATAGAAAAGTGAAACTGCACAATCTAGATCCAATGCTGAGATATCACTCCAGTTAAAAGTATTAAGACCGATTTTAATTCTATCATAATCTGCATTAAGAAAATCATATACAATGGAGTTACCAAATGAGTGGGCAAATGTTATATTGGTGGCGGATAGCTCCGTAGATAAGGCTGTGTGGTGAGGACTGTTAGAAAAAAGGTGTTCAGCTTCAATAGCCGGACTAACATTTATTACTAACATCGTAGGCATTAGTGAAGACTAAGTCTAACCATCTGCCATTTTGGGTTGGAGTCCAATTTACTTGTTGTAAGTCGTTGCCATAAAAGAAACTAAGTAAAGTAAAATCAATCGAGTTAGAGAGGTTTACCGGTAGAAGATAGTTGTAATTTTCATCAATGACAAAGAAAATATTAGGGCGGTTAAAGTCGCCAAAGATAATCACTGTATCTTCTTCGTTCAAGGTCGAAGTTATTAATGAGATTGTATCACATATTTGAATGTATGTATCTTCGATAGAATTTGGAGGAATGTAGATAACACCAATATAAATATATTGATTATTATGTAAGCATACTCTGATTATTTGGTGTTCGTAGAGTTTGTGGGAGATGGTTTCTACGATCTGACTTGATAGGGAGTTATGTGTTGCGATTAAAACACCACCTCCACGGGAGTGACCTGTGTGGGAATAATCTCGATCATTTCGGTAGACTGTTCAATTGCTGTCGAGAATTTCTTAATTTTTGAAGGAATCGTTGAAGGGGGTCCTCTGGTAATCTATGCCAAATTTTAGCCTTTTTTCAAAATATTGTGGAAAGAGAACGAGTAAAGATATTTTAGTTCCGTTTTTTGATTTGGGTAGCTTAATTTATTGAAAAAAATACAAAATTTTGAAAAAGTGAATTTATGGACCGTTCAGAAAGTTCTCGGCCTGGTAACGAGGTTCTCCGGAAAAAAGGTGGGTCCAAATTGCGCACGATTCCAAGTGTAAACATCGTCTGAAAAAAAAAAAAAATATTCAGTTACTTAGAATGAATGTCCCTATAGCCCCTACCTCGGAAACAAAAATCGAAATTTTTTTAGGGGGGGAGCCGCCACTTTGAAAATGAAAAATCGAATTTCGACCTTTTTTTTTGTAGTCTAGTGTAGAAAAAAAATAGTAAACATTATTTTTTCGGCAAGTTTGAGGTAGGGGCTATAGCGGCGTAAATTCTGCGTCGTTTCATGCCTCATATATCAAAATCGGTCAAAAACTGTTTGAGTTATCGTGCGCAAAGTTTTGAAAAACATGGTTTCGAGAAAAACGCGTTTAAAGTTTTGACTTCAATTTTGAGGCACACAAATGACATTAACACATATTTTTTTAATACAATACTTACGAATATTAATCGGCAATTCCAGCCCAATAAAGTGTGCCTTCCTCCATCTCATAAAACGAGTTTTCCATGGCTTTTTGGGCTCTGCGGGCAGTGCGACCCTCTTTCGATGATGCGTACGTTTTTAGCTCTGAGCGTTGAAGTCGTTTTCCGTCGCGAGATTCAGCATACATCTCGGCTTGTGGGCCGATGACAATACCCATTGTTGACATTATTTTTAAAATACTTGTGAAGCCTTCGTTGAAAATGGAGGTTGCCAGAAAATTTGCGATTTCGACTGTGGTAGCACCACAGTGGATATGTTTCGGCGCAAAGGTCCACAAAAGCGAGTTGAACGATTCGTTACAATTTTGCGTTTCACCTCCAGTGCATCGGTTGAGTAGATCGTCGGATGATAACGCTTCGTATATGGGCTTCATTACTTGCAGAACCTTTCCATCAAGTGGGGCGTACGTGTGGTGAAATGAGGCTAATGAGCCTTCTGCTGCTGACTTTTGATAGGCGCACCAGCTGGACTCACCAGGTGGGCAATACATATGTTGTGGATTACTATCACTTGAACTTTTGTGATAATATGTTGACCATATTTCTTTTCTCATGTTTTCCACAGAGTCCTTATTACGTCGAATAGCAAGTCCATAGTAAGTAGTCAGCTCGCTTATGACTTTGTCTGTCAGTTTGCCAGTGCCTTTTCCACCGATGCCTTTGTTTTCTTTTTTGGCCTTGCGCAGCCGTGTGCCCATGCGTTTTTGCACGTGAGCGATGCGCTCCTTTTTTGTGACAACGGGGTCGCCGTTATACGGATCAAGGTCTATAATGGCCTTGAAGGTTTTGCTGTCGCCATCGCCAATATATTTTTCATATTTTATGCCATATTTTTCGATCGATGAGGCAAACATTTCCTTCACGGCATCTACCTCCATCTTGCCCGCACTCCCACTGTGGTTGTTTGTGCATGTTTTCTGGTGCGATTCGTACCATTCTTCGAAGTCTGCAGAGTCATTTTTTTTCCCCACATTTTGCATGCCTGGCAAAGGCTTGATTTGACAACGGAGTCAACCACTTTTTTGGTATGTTTACCGACGAGCGTAGTGACACCAAAAAGAGACGAGAATCCCCGTTTTTTCCAGGTGCCATCCCCTGAAACGGTCAGCAATGAGAAGTCACAGTCAGGATTTTTTTCTTTCTGCTGTTCCTGCTCTTCTTTAACCGCATTCAACAGGCACTGCTTGTAAACTGCTTTAGCAGACACATGCATGTTTTTCAAGGTGCCATAGTACGCATCAAGGCACAATCCTTGGCATATGTCCATTAATCCGCAGAACATATTAATACCTTCTCTCCCTATTCCAAGCAATCTCATGGCAAATATCAACCGGCGATTTACAACAAAAGATTTACCGACCACCGGCGAAAAATTAATATACTGTGTAGCTTTACATTGGCACTGCAGACTCACTTTGAAGCCGACTCCACGCATACATGTTTTTCCAAATCGAATTTTTTGTTTACATTGGGCGCAGATAACCAGAGCAGCAAGCGTTTGGAAAAATGAAAAAAATTCCAAGAAACAGAACTGGAGGTTGTTTTCGATGATGACTTCATTGTCTTGCGTTTTCTTCAATTTTTTGGCCGATGTGCTGGCAAAGTCGGTGTCCTCTACTTGGGAGTGCTGGTTTCCACGGAAATGCCTCTTTTTTGTTCGATACGCGTACTTACGCGGCGCGTTTGGGTGGCTTTTTTTATCCATAGCAAAAAAAAAACACAAAACGATTTTTCTTTTATTTTACAACAGCAGTTATCGCGCACGCGTAGCTTTCAGCGTTCGAAAATAAACTGAATCTCGTTCGTTTGCTTCTTTCATGTGAACACCTGGGCTCAAAATCATTTCAACCCCTAAATCAAAACATGCATGTATACATACTGCATGTATACATACTGTGTGTGTATATTTTGTAATATCAATACATATTTTGGAAGATTTCCACAGAATTTTCGACTAATGACTGCAGGCAAATAAACAACTTTGCTGATGCGTTATTTTGACGAAAACATACCTACACAAAAATGCCTGTATCTCCTAAACTATTTCGAATTTTGAAAAATCCTTTTGGGAAAATGTTTTTGAGTATCTGAGCAATAGAAATATGAAAAAAATCGAAAAAAAATTTTTCGGATTACCAGAGGACCCCCTGAAGCAAGTTTCAGCAAAAACTAATACATTGAAGTTGCATGATTTTGCGTCTACAAAAAGTTTATTTAATTTACCACGCATACCCCTCTACGCACGGGTAACAATCTTGACGCGATGTAGGGGCTTAAGTTGCAAAGACACAATGGCTATTGGGTTAGGCTTTGTGGAGCAACGAACCAAAAGTCACCCCCCCATTTCTAAGGTTGTAGACGCCATGCCGAGGGAGATTGCAGCGGTGGTGCAGGGTCTAGGGGTTTTAGATCGCGAATGGTGTCTCCTCAGGGCAGCCCACTCCCTGTTGTATTTTAGTAGGGTAGGGCGGATAATGGGGATCTCTGTCCGTTCGGTCCGTTTTTCTCCCCAATTTGTGGGATATTTTATGAACCTAAAAACAAAAAACAAAAAGGAAGGGTGCGCTGTGGGGACGGGTCCCGAAGCGGTGGAATCTCAAAAGGATTTAACCGTGGAAGGGTGCGGGAAGCCGCAAGGTAACCCGCCGGGCCTGGTGGACGATAAAACTCTGAAAGGAGTGGAATTGTCAGCCAGGCCTGTCGAAGCTGCAACACCAGGGAATGAAAGTGGACATACTGTAAAGGTTGATAGCCTTACACATAAAGGAAGGACGATGGAAGTTGGTGGACGACCCTCAAAAGTCGATAGCCAGTGGAAATCGTGGAGGGCTGATAGCCAGAAACCGAGCGGTAGCAAACCTTTGCCTACACAAAGAGTTGCGTCCGCGAAGTCGAAGGCTTCAGCGGGAGGGAAATTCAACCCGGAAGGGGTTATTGGAAGCGGCCGTGCATCCTATGCTACGGTAGCGGAAAATGACCTCTTAATGGGCATCGTTGATTGCTCCATCGATGGTCAGTTGGGAGAGTCCCAGTTGGCGGCCTTTAAATCCGCCCTCTTGGAGGCTTTCGACACCATCGAAGGCGATGGCGATGTAGGATTTGTTGGCAATGCAAACTTGGAGGATGGAATTATTGCACTCAAGTGCAAGAACCCATCATCTAAGGTATGGCTGTGCCGAGCCGTGCCAAAGCTCATGAACTTATGGGAAGGGGCTGAGTTGCGGGTCGACCGACTATACGCATTAAAGGACGTTAGAAGGATGTTCATCATTGTTTACGGTACTTCCGAAAGCAAGGAGGTCATCCTTAGGAGGTTGCAGACCCAGAACCGGTGCGTTGCGGACACTTCTAAATGGAGAGTTAGCAATGCAACGAAGTTCGGAGATGCAAAGGAAGGAGGCGTCAAGTTCACTGCGTGGTGCCGGACGGATGAGATGGAAGCGATCTGGCTGGCAGGGGGAAAACTCAACTGCGGCCTTGATCAAGCTCTCATCAAATTCCAAAAGGATGCAAGGTGAGCTCGACGAAACCCCTGGTACGGGGCTGGTGGGGAATTCTGCAAGGGAGGAACCACCAGGGCGGGTAATGGGCCCGTACCCGCACCAGAAAAACCTCGTGGTGCGTCAGCTCAATCTACACCATAGTAGGGCAGCATTAGCAATGATGATGCGTTGCATGGAGGAGGATGGAATTGACATAGCAATGCTCCAAGAACCTTGGATTCTTCACAATAGAATCAAAGGTCTCTCGGAGCGGAAAGCCACGCTGTACCAACCGGTGGCAGATGGCAGACGGAGGACCTGTATCCTGGTGAGACATGGTATACTAGCGGTACATATGCCACACCTATGTTCCCCGGATCTTACCGTTGTGAGAATCGGGGATGGTACAGGTACTTGTATGATGGCTTCGGCGTATCTTCCTTACGACTCTCCGGACCAGCCACCTTCAAAAGAGGTGGAGAACCTGGTAAAGTACTGTGAGGAAAGAGGCATTGGAGTGATCATAGGATGTGATGTCAACGCGCATAATACTGCGTGGGGGGAAGCACCATCAACAATGACAGAGGAGAGCAACTGCTTGAATTTGTGGAATGTTATAATCTGTTGGTAGCAAATAGAGGAGTACAGCCGACTTTCGTTGATGCAAGGCGAGCGGAAGTCATTGACGTCACTCTTATTTGTAGAAAGATTCTGAGCAGAATAGAAAACTGGAGGGTCGTGGATAGGCTAACCATGTCGGACCACAGATCCATTCAGTTTGCAGTCAAGTAGATTAGCAGAAAGGTCAGGATTCCCAAGAACACGGATCCTGTGAAATATGAGGCGAAGTTGAGGGAAACACTGACCCAAAAAGCTATAAAAGTACCAGGGAATACAGCGGAAGTGGAAAGCCATGTCAAACATCTTAGTTCGGCCATGGTCGAAGCTTACGAGGTGGCATGTCCTACAACTTCAATAGACGAGGGTGATCCGACTCCATGGTGGTGTACGGAACTCGAATCTCTGAAGAAGAAGGTTAGGAAGGCCTTCAATCGGCACATGAGAGGGAGAACCCCAGAAACATGGGCAGAATACAAGGCACGGAAAAGGCAACTGAAGAACCTCATACGACACCGTAAAAGGCAGTCGTGGAGAGACTTCTGCTCTGGGATGGAAACTATTTCAGAAGCATGCAGGCTTCAGAAAATGGTTTCAAAAGATCCATTCTCCAAAGTGAGACTGATCCGAAAAACGGATGGAACCATGGCAGAGAACCTGGAAGAGTCGATGCAAGTTCTGATGGAGGTGCATTTTCCTGGAAGTTTTAAGTCTGATGACCCATGGACAAACCTGAAGAAAGGGATGCACAGGGTTGACAGACTGGAAGCCGAAAGAATGATCACTATGGACGGGGTGAGGAGTGCTATACGCTCATTTGCTCCGTACAAAACATCAGGGATGGACGGTATATTTCCGGCTATAATGCAATGGGGGGAAGATCTCATCGCACCTAGGCTGTGGGGTATATTCGTTACTTGCTTAGCGACTGGGTATGTTCCGAGAGTCTGGAGAGAGGCGAAAGTTGTCTTTCTCCCGAAACCCGGAAAAAAAGAATATGCGGAGGCGAAGTCGTTCAGACCGATCAGCCTCTTGAAAACGATGGAAAGAGTGATGGTTGACTGTCTTGAGAGCACTTCACTGATGCATAATCCTCTGAGTAGATGCCAATATGCTTATAGAGCAGGCATGCCTACGGAGAGTGCTCTTCACAAATTAGTTAGAGTGGCTGAAAAAGAGTTATTTTCAGGAGGCATCGCGATGGCCACATTTATGGACATCGAGGGTGCTTTCGACAAAATATGCTTTGGAAGGCTGCGACAGGCTGTGACAGAACGCAATGTAAACCCAATGATAACAAATTGGGTAGACAATATGCTCAAGCACAGGGCTGTCAACATGCAGAACGGTAGAGTCAAGACTAGAGGTAGAGTAAGTAGAGGATGTCCTCAAGGAGGGGTGTTATCGCCAACCCTGTGGAACATCACTGTGGACTCACTTTTGGCTAGACTAGACGAATCGGGCATACACACGGGCATACACACGGGCATAGGGTATGCAGACGACATTGCGTTGGTGGTCTGTGGTAAGTTCATTGACACCATTTCTGACATCATGAAGGGAGCACTGCGAATGGTGGAGGAGTGGTGTCGAGAACAAGGCCTCACCGTGAACGCAGGGAAATCAGACAATATTCTCTTTACTAGAAAGAGGGTAGGCCTGAGGAGAGAACCACTTAGACTTTTTGGAGCTGAAATCAACATGTCCACGAAAGTTAAATATCTAGGGGTAACTCTAGATAGTAAACTCAACCGGAACGAGCATGTAGGAGACAGGATTCAAAAGGCCAAGAGGGTTCTGTGTCAGTGTAGACGCGTTTGTGGCCTAAAATGGGGGCTAAACCCAGAGGCTATGAAATGGATTTACACTATGATGGTTAGACCTGTCATCACGTATGCTTCGGTGATCTGGTGGACAAAAGTCAGTCAGAAAACCATTAAGAAGCGACTAGACAGAGTCCAACGGCTGGCGTGTGTTGGAATAACAGGGGCAATACGCACCACTCCAACAAGCGCAATGGAGGTTTTGTTAGGTATGCTACCGTTGGATTTAGAAATAAAGAAAACGGCAGCGCTAACAGCCCTCAGGATGTTGCGAAATGCTACGTGGCATGGAGCAACAGCCCTCCATGGTCATATGCGCATCCTGGATATGACACAGCGAAATGTCAGGGAGACGTGTATGCCTATGGACGGAAGGCAGAGAGTGAGAATAACAGAAAAATGTTATAAAACTCTAATAACAGATGGATCCGTTTGTGAAGAAACCGCTGGTAGTGACATCAGAATATTCACAGACGGCTCTCTGATGAATGGCAGAGCCGGGTCTGGCGTCTACTCAGAGGAGTTGAACCTATCCTGTGCACTGAGGCTGGGGAGGTTCGTGTCTGTATACCAGGCGGAAATGCTTGGTGTAGTGCATGCGCTGGACCACTTGATAGATGGACGGGTAAATGGCAAGAAAATTGTCATTGCCCTTGGCAATCAGTCGGTGATTAGGTGCATGCAACGGACAGATATTACTTTTAGGTTGGCCATAGAATGTCTTACCAAACTCAATAGGTGCGCTCAGACAAATGAGCTCACACTTATGTGGGTGCGAGGACATTCTGGCATAAAACAGAATGAAAAGGCTAATTCTTTAGCAAGAGAAGGATCAGCAGAAGAATTCTGTGGACAAGAACCACGTATCGAGATTGGCGACAACATGGTGGCAGGCCTTGTTCAGCAATGGACGGACTCGGAACACCGTACAAGGTGGGAAGAAGCTGGTAATTGCAGGCAATCAAAGGCGGCCGTGAAATGGTCAAGTAGTGAGGCAGCAAAAGTCACCCGATACAATCGGAAGACTTTAAGCTGGCTTACTGCACTGGTCACAGGACACGGTCCCTACATGTACCATCTCAGGAAGATGACTCTGACCGAGGACGATGCGTGTAGGTTATGCCTAGAAGAGCCGGAAACAGCAGCACACATTTTGTGCCAGTGTCCGGCGTTGGTAAGCATAAGATTGACCATTCTGGGACGTCCATTTATTGACGAAGCCGAGATTGGTCAACTGACCTACAAGGACATGCTTGAGGTGACAAAGGGTGCTTATATAAGGAGCATGCTCACTTATGAGTGCTCCGAGCAGTAGCATCCTTCGTCAAATAGGGGACGAAAAGGGACCCACTGTGGTCTTAATAGAGGGTGCTGACTGGCATGGATTATTAGGTTTAATTTGACGGATGTTGTTAGGAGCAATAATAGTTTTTTAAATTTGATCGAGTTTTCGTTAGATGCCAAAGACGCTTTGATGAGGTATGTGAGGCGAATGCTGCCAGGTCCTTATCAACATCAGAATGAAGATTCCTTGAGTTCAGTTAGATTTGTTGGAAGACCTTCTTGTTGTATCGTTACCATTACACTTGTTTTTGTTGATCCGTCGATGCATACCGAATCAGATTTATCGTGCAGGTATGCAAGGTAAAGGCGTACATTTTCATATAACCTACGGTCTCTAAGACGAGATATAACAAAGCGGCCTTCAGAACTTGTATCCACGAGATTTTTTGTTAATTTAGCCATGGGTGGAGTAAGAGGATCAAGAAAGCTGCATCTCTATTTATTTTTGAGAGAGTATTTTTTGGTGTGACCGCTGACTGCGGCTTTGAAGGGTTTAATGTATGAGAGTGAATAAAGTTCGGGTAAACTACTTTGAAGGAAGATATTTTTTCTGATGTGTGATGACTTGTAGGACTGGTTGAGGGTGACAGATTAAATGAGACGCGCTTATTTTTAGAATATGTGACAGAGTTCTTTGGAACCGATAGCTTGGGAGTGGATGGTTGCTGTCTGAGAGGAGAGAAAGTAGGAAAGATGTTAGTTTTGAAAGTCCAGTTAGAATCTGGGGGGAGGGGGGGTTTTTAGGGATTCTGGAAGGTGGCTTAATAATATTGTTTTTAATAGGATTGTTGCTAGATATTCTCGGCATCCATTCAGGCACTGCGATCCACTCACTAATGCGAATGTTTCCATTTCTCAGTATCCCACCGGGAAAATTCAAAAACAATAATGAGTATTTAAAACTGCTGAACTTTGCGTATCTAGAAGACGTTTTTTGGCAATCGTGAATGTTGATCTTAGATTTTTTTTAAATAGTTATGTACCCATGACGTTTTTGCATTCGAAGGGAATCCTTTAATAAATAGAATAGTACTACTATTTTGGTTACCGCTATTAAGCTTTTGGATCCTATTTTCCCATTCAGATCTGGTCCACGATGTTCCAAAACATTCAATTACCTGGCGAGGAGCTGCTACTGGAAGAGTTGGAGAATTCACCGTAATTGGTGCTGCTAATGAAGGAGGTCCAATTGAAGGTGCGTTTAGAGATGCATCCATTATTTCATTAAAGATGGGAGAGGAGTTATCGTTCTGAGTAATTTCATTAATTTTATGTCGCTGCTAAGTTTATTTATCGCAGATTCGACGGTCGAACTTTTACAAGAAGCACTTATTATTTCACTTAGCGAATTTATGTTATTTGTTATTGTTTTCAATTTCAACTCTGTATTTTTATTGGTCGATTCAATAATATGGCTTATGTCTTCGCTTATTTGTGTACTTGCATCAGGTTTTGATAATTGTTGTGATGTTTTATTGAAAAATGTTTTGTTATCTAATAACATCACATTGAGGGAGTCACTTAAACATTTTATCGCGAGCATTACGTGAGAGAGTGATATTTCACGACACTCATCACAGAGAAACACGAAATTGTTGACATATTCTTGAAGATAGGTGAGGCTTCTTTTTGATAATCTGACGCAACTACCATGATAAAATTTACCACATAGTCCTTTGCAGGCTATCTTGGTGGTATTTCTGCCATCGATTGGGCAATTGGATTTGGCACAAAAAATTTCCATTTTTAAAATTTGCAAGTATTCAAGCGCAACGAACTTTTGACACCTATCGTATCTTTTCGATGTGTATGCATTTATATAAGTCAAAGCTTCTTATGTCAATAAAAAGTATCTTTGAAACAAGATTCACAAAATATATTTAAATGCAAATATCTTATAGTTTCTTTGCACATAAATTTCCGTTTGCACTATTAAAATTTTTATTAAGGTTAATATACGTGTAACAACCAAAAAAAGCTACTTTTTTTCAAAATTTTTTTTTAAGGTACAAGTTTTTATTTTTTTTTCAAATTTATACAGCTTACTGTACATAAAAAATTGTTTTCAAAAAATAATTTTTTTTTTTTGAAAATAATTCTCAGGCTTTATATAGAGGGCGCTGAAAATTACATTAAAAAAAGACATCCAAAACGGTTCGATGGATAACGCCTTTCCCATGTATCTGAAACAAAAAAATCAAATGTCATTTTAAAGTACACACCACTAATTTGGCATCTTTCCTACGCAGGACCCTCCGGGGGTTTTTTTTTTTTTAATTATGGCGAAAATTAAAGTAAAAAATTAACTAAAAAAAAAAAACAAAAGAAAATAGTAGGTACAGTATAACTTCTCTAGTCCGGACACGCGCCAATCCGGACACTCCAATAATTTGGACACTTCCATAATTCGGACAATTTAGAATTTTTACCTCTACAATCCGGACAAGTTTTTTCTTATGTAAAAAGACAGTTAAAACTGTTATTTTACCGATTTTGTTATTTGCACACTTATTCACGTACGTACATACGTTGTCTGCTAAGAAATCATTTGCAGTTTGCATCTAGGGGGCTGAGAAGAATGATTTGGATGTGCAAGACATTTTATTATTGAACAGGCTAGAAGAAAAAGCACGAACAAACTACCTCAACAATATAGTCCAACGCAAAATAAGTTCATTTTTGAATTCATGGTATGTATTTATACATTGTATGTATTAACTGGTACTTATATATATAGGTTAGTAATTATACCTACATATTAATAAATTTATACAAATTATACATACAAATACAAATTATATGAAAAATCAACATTTTCATTATAGTTATACATTATAGTTATGCACTTTTTTCAACGAAAAACTATAAAAAATCAGGTTAAGCGCCACGGGTGCATTTTCGCACCCAATGAAAGGTAATGACTATATATAACAATTGCATTTCCTTACCGTTATAAAGTAAATCATTTATTATATTTTGATTTATTTTCATCACACTAAGGTTATTGTAAAACATTTTTTCCTCCGTTAAGTATTTATTTAGATTTTTCTAAAAGTAGGTCAACAATTTTATATTTTTATCTGGTAAAGGGGAGAGAGTATTGCAGGGCGAATACTAAACTCGAACTCGCAATACGAAAGCTAAAATATCAAACATTGCTTTCATGCATTTACATCAAATAAAACTTACATTTATTGCATATTAAAAAATATACGAACTTTTGGGTGCGAAAACGCACCCTTTGGCAAGAAATGGGTTAAGCTAATTTTTCGCTTCTTTGATTACACATTTTCTTAACGGAAATTTTGTCACGTGTGTTATGTCGCGTGAGTTACGGCAAATATTTTTTGGAAACTCAATATATTTTTAAATAAGCAAACTTCATCGGTAAAGTGGGTTTATTTGAATCTTCACTGTTTTCCCAATATTTAAAAATTAAAAACAAAAACAGGTTATATGGTAAAATATGGTAAAATTCGCTGAATTTTTACAATCTAAACGTGCTTGTAAAACACAGTTCCTTTTTTTGTCGCGTGAGTTACGCCCATATTTACCACTGTTATTCTTAATTAGTTACAGGAACGACAATTTTGGTATATCATACCCCAGTTGTGCAGTTTGTAAGGGCCTTCCCAAACGGTGCATCATATCTACATTACAAATATATTAGAAACGTAGTGTACATTCCATAGTGAGGTCGTTGTAAGCTAGTGAGTAATGCTACTTTCGATTGCGCTTTCTGAAGCAAAGGCAGTTGCGATGTGTTTCGATTCATTCCATCTGTTTCGGCTTCTTTTGAAAAATTATAAGACTCAAATTTTATTTTTTCGACAATCAAGCAACACCAAAGCAAGAAATATACCAAAGAAATGTTTTATTTAAAAAATTTGTAATTTTACATGAATTGCATAAAAAATAATTATTTAATGTCTGTCATAACATTTCTACATTTCAGAGTAAGGCAAAAAGTAATGTAAATAAATAGAAATCTCAATTTCGGGCGTTCCTATATTTTGAGCCTTACAGTTGTGCTTCTATTTAGAAGAGAAGCAGTAAACCTTACTGCCTAGGCAATTGCTTTAAGAAAGTTATGTTAACTTAACTTACTATTACTTACTTAACTTACTATTACTTAATCTGCAATGCCAGGTATCGTTTTAAAAACATGTATGTAAATTCTAGAAACTTTTAAAACCATATTAAGCAAGCAAAAAAGATAATGTTTTTTTGAAAAACCTTAATGCAAAACATTAAGTAAACAAAAGTAAAACAAGGGATTTATCTAGAACTCATTTAAATACGCTAAAATTTACTAAAGCTTAAAAATAAAACTTACTGATAATGTGTAGAAATTGCTCCATTTCTTCAATCACTTCATAAATAAAAACATGTAAGAATTAAGTCGCAGAAACATTTGACAGAATGTGAACTAAATAATATCTCACCTTGGTAAATATATATTCTTGACTTCCCACATAAAACAAAAAATTTGTATTTTTGTTTCATATTATAAATTTGTAAAAAATTTGTGGCATATTTCGTGTTTTGACGATACTTTAAAAGATTTAGAGCAATTCCGTATGCATGCTTAAATCTTAAAATGTTTTTCCTGAAGGATCCGTTTTTTTAAGATATGTCAAACTATAAGAATTTATTTTTAAGATATGACAAGAAAAATACGACTTTTTTTCTTAGAAAATATTTGCTTAAATTATAATTGGTAAGAAATATCTTTACAAATTTTTATACAAGCATATCTTCGACTTTGTTTGGGAGAAAAAATTGACAATTTTAGTCAATTTTGGATGGCAAATAACAGTACGTTCAAAAAGTCCACAGGATGACACATAGATGGCGTTACTAGATTTTTTGCATATGATTTTTGTTTAGTACTAACCTTCAAACGATACGTATAAAAATTTGACAACAATCTGACAGTTGATTCGTGAGTTATAGCATTTTGTGTGCAACTATTGTTATTGAATAAAAAAATGGAAAAAAGTGAATTTCGAGTTTTGATAAAGCATTGATTTTTGATGAAAAAAAAAAAAATACAGTGGAAACCAAACAATGGCTTGATAAACATGTCGCGGACTCTGCTCCATCGAGACAAATAGTAGAAAAGTGGATTGCTGAATTTAAACGTGGTCGTACCAGCACAAATGACGCAGAACGCAGTGGACACCCAAATCAGACTGTTATTCCACAAAACATCAAAAAAATCCACAAATTGGTTATGAACGATCGCAAATTGAAGGTGCACGAGCTAGCTGGCATTGTAAAGATATCAGATGGTAGTGTTTTTACCATTTAACACCAACATTTGGGTATACGAAAGCTCTGTGCAAAGTGGGTGCCGCGTGATTTCACAGTTGACCAAAAACAACATCGAAGTGATGCTTCAGAGGAGTGTTTGGCGCTGTTAAACCGAAATAAAATCGAATTCTATCATCGATATGTGACAATGGATGAAACATGACTTCACTATTACACACCAGAATCGAAAAGACAGTCAGCTGAGTGGACTGCAGTCGACGAACCGAATCCAAAGCGAGCCAAGACCCAACAATCGGCTTGTAAGGTGATGGCGTCTGTATTTTGGGATGCGAAAGGAATAATATTCATCGGCTGTCTCCAAAAAGGAACCACCATCAACAGCGACTATCGATTGAAGGCTGAAATCGTCAAGAAACTGCCATATTTGCAAAATAAAAAAAGTGTTGTTTCACCAAGACAATGCACCGTGTCACAAATCGATAAAAACGATGACAAAATTGAATGAATTGGGCTTCGAATTGCTTACCCACCCACCGTATTCTCCAGATTTTTTCGTCATATTTTGCTTTTTTTATTTCCGGAAAGAAAACGCATCGCAAGCTCACAAAAGTTATGTGCTGTTTATGGTGACGAAGCTTTAAAAGAACGGCAGTGTCGAAATTGGCTTGTCAAATTTCGTTCTGGTGGTTTTTCTCTCAAAGATGAAAAACGCTCTGGTCGTCCAGTTGAAGTTGATGACGACCAAATCAAAGCAATAATCGATTCGGATCGTGACAGTACAACACGTGAGATTGCAGAGAAGCTTCATGTATCACATACATGCAGTGAAAATCGCTTAAAACAACTTTGCTATGTACGAAAACTCGATATATGGGTTCCTCATGAACTGAAAGAAAATCATTTAACACAACGCATCAACATCTGCGATTTGTTAAAGAAACGTAATGAAAAATAGGTTGTTTACAATAATGTCAATCGAAAAAGGTCGTGGAGCAAGCCAGGTGAACCAACTCAAACAACATCAAAAGCTGATATTCATCAAAAGAAAGTTATGTTATCAGTTTCGTGGGATTACAAAGGAATTGTCTATTTTGAACTTTTACCACCCAACCGAACGATCAATTCAGATGTCTACATTGAGCAACTAACAAAATTGAAAAATGCAGTTGAAGAAAAGCGGCCCGAATTGACAAATCGAAAAGGTGTTGTATTCCACGATGACAATGCAAGGCCACACACATCTTTGGTCACTCGGCAAAAATTATTGGAGCTTGGGTGGGATGTTTTGCCACATCCACCATATAGTCCTGACCTTGCACCATCTGATTACTTTTTGTTTCGATCTTTGCAAAACTCCTTGAATGGTGAAAATTTCAATAATGATGATGTCAAATCGTACCTGGTTCAGTTTTTTTCTGATAAAAACCAGAAGTTTTATGAACGTGGAATTACACTGTGGAACAAATTCAGGTTAGCAAAAGTTAGGTCGATTCTGAGAGTGAGGGGTGAAAATAGAGGCTAAATTAGAAGACCCGTATCGCGGCGTTTGTTTATGTTAGTTCGAATTTTTTTTTTAATCGACCTTCGAACTTTGCAGTCAAATGCCGATTTTCAGTATATTGTTTATATGGTTTTTTGGTCGACTATATATAAATATATATATATATAGTATAACTATATATATAGTATATATAGTATATACTATAACTCGCCGACTAATTGATATTTTTTCAATCTGTAAAAGCCAAATTATTGCTAGAGACCTGTGCAACAATTAAAATTTTTTAAAAAATTGGTTTAGAAAATTTTTGTGGTGCTTATGAAGAAAAATGTTGGAAAATTATTTTTTTTTTTCATGCTTTTTGAAAATATTTTCCACAAAACTAAGTCTTTTTTGCTTTCTGTTTGAACTTTCTCAGTTTCTTCAATAAATTTAATTTGAAAAGAAAACAATCATAATACAAGACTTGCGTTTTCCAGCTTAATATTAATTTACTTCTCATTTTTTATGTACCAATTTTGTTCAGTGTTGGTTTTGAAGAAACATTGAAAAAGAAATTATAAAAATATGGAAAAAAATATAATTTTGAAATGTTAGTTATGAAAAGTTTTAAGTAAAAAAATTAAATTAATGATTTGGCCAGTTGCCGTTTAGCAGGCGGCTGTGGATCAACATCACTGCTTTCCCTAATATCTTTGTCATCGTCATCATCATCAGAAAGGTGGATAATTTCGTCCAACAGATATTCTGGAATTTCATCTTTGTCTTCCCCTTCTTCCTCTTTCTCCTCGTCTTCCTCTTCTTCAAAGGTGTTTTTCTACCACCAACAAATTTCAGCGAGTATTGCATCTGGAGATTTCCTTCCTCTGTATCTGAAACGAAAAAAATTTTCAATCGTTAACATGTTTAAATTGTGCTCTCTGACAAAGATGTTAGAAAAATCTAGGAATTCAAAAAATGCACACTCTATAGTTACCTTATTTCAAATGGAAACGCAGTTTGGTGATAACGTTCGCCTTGCTCATCAGATTCAGTTGGCAACTGTTGAGCGAGTTGATCAAGATGCTGATGCAAGAGATGAATTTTGTACGACATATTAAACCCAATTTCATCGAAAGCTGTCAATATGTTTGCAACAGATTGCCTGTAGTTGTCTTTGCGTTCTTTACCCAAAAGTCCTTTAATGACTGCTTTCAATGCGAGCCATGCATTTTATTCTCGGTATGTCAGACCATTAACAGCCGTATGCCGGGACCATTAACAACCCCTTCCTGAATTTTGGCGCTACTTAGTCTTGGGAAAATGTCTTTTAAGCGGTTGAATACTACTGGTCTTTTTGCGATACATTTGATATATTTGACTACTTCCAGAATGTGTTTCAAATTATCGAAATTTTCACTAGTGTCAGTGCTATACGCAATCGGAACAGAAGGCATTCTATTTGTCTTGTGCAAAAGCACAACTTTTAAGCTGATTAGTGAACTATCGGTGAATAAACGCCAATCATCTTTTTCATAGGTTAACCCTATCGTCTCGAAATTTTTTGCATCATTCACATTGAAGAACTTTTCTAACTCTTTTTGGCGTTTTCGATCGTTTCGAGCGTTTTGGTACCTTTCGCAAGCAAATTATTTCCTTTCAAAAATGAAGCCATTAGTTCTGATTTTTTTCTGAGTCAAACACAAATTTGCAACAATTCCATCCAATTGGTCTTGTGTGACTAGGATTGGGTCCTTTGATATTTCATAGGATGTACCTTCACCAGGGTCGTATTCTGAGAAGAAATCCATAGATGTAGCAGCGGCGGTTGTAGTACTGATATCTGTTTAAATATCAATACTTCGGTGTGTTGGTACTGGAACGAATTCTGAGTGCGGTAATAGTAATTGGGCACTTGGCACTGCTACATAAGTTTTATTCTTTGCTTTCCTTTTATTCAAGGTTTTATGGTAGTTGATACATCCATAGCAATTTTCTTCTTGATGCGGGCTGTTGTCTAACCACATCATTGGTATACCAGAAGGCAGAGCCTTCTTCTTTTCACTTTTCCATTGCATAAGAGTTGAATAGCAATTAAAGCAAACTTTTTTAGTGGCATAGTTTACGTCAGTGATAAACTCTTGCGAGAAATATTATTTATAGGCTTCAAAAAAAAAAAAAAAACACTCGCATTGCCACATTTTTCATCGCTTGCTATGAAACGTCTACAAACATTACAAAAATGGTCCATTTTACATTTTGGTTCTGACATTTTTAATACAATTTATATTACACAATGTTTTCTTTGTTATTTTTATGAAACCGATGCACTTAACTTAAATCACTCACAAAATGAAATAAGTTCCAAAAAAATTAATAGCGAATTTTATCACGACCGAGCGAAAATTAAAAGACATCAGCTTCGGCTGAGTTTCGAGTCTTAACTGAATCTTGATTCTTGAAATTAGTTCGCTTGTACGAAATAAAAAAAAAAAAACCCCTACCTGTGCGGTGGTTGAAAACAAAAAAGTTGTTTTACTAATTCCTAATTCTTGGAACTTCCCTTTTTAATTACTTCTACCTAAATCGCTATTTATTAAATGGTTTTGGGATTTTTAACGCAAATTATCGACTAAGACCATTTCCTTTTTAAATGAAATTTATTGAAGAAACTTATTATAGATCAAACAGAAAGCTAAAAAGCATGAAAAAAAAAAAAAAAAAATAATTTTTCCAACATTTTGCTTCATAAGCACCACAAAAATTTTCTAAATCAATTTTTTCAAAAATTTTAATTGTTGCACAGGTCTCTAGCAATAATTTGTCTTTTACAAATTGGAAAAATATCAATTAGTCGACGAGTTATAGCCAAAAACCATATAAAAAATATGCTGAAAATCGGCATTTGGCTGCAAAGTTCGAAGGTCGATTAAAAAAAATTGAAACTAATATAAACAAACGCCGCGATACTGGTCTTCTAATTTAGGCTCTATTTTTACCCATCACTCTCAGAATCGACCGAACTTTTGCTAACCTGAATTTTTTCCAGTGTTATGATGCTACCTGAAAGATGACAAAAGGTCATTGCACAAAATGGGCAATACATTAAAGAATAGTTATTTCGTTCATTAAGAAAATTGTCTTATTTTCTATAAAAAAATCCGCTATTAGTTGCCAACCTCATATAATCGAGTTTGATCAAAATTTTGTTTTTGTCTTACTTATACTACAGACTCATTGAATGACCTGTTATAAAAACGCAAGGTGGTACTCTTTAAGACGTTTCCAACGATATACTATACTTTATGATCAGACCAGAAATGCTAAGATTATGAATAAAAGATCATTGGCTGGTTTGTGACATTTGTGACGAAGTGAGACATGGGGGGCGAGGGAGGTTGGTTATGTGTTACGTCACAACAAAGTCAAGACTGTAACGAAGTGTGACATATGGGGAGGGATTTTTAATTGGCCAAAAACATGTTACGTAATTTATTATTAGCCCTTGCATGAACATTCACGAACTTGCACTTACGTATTAATTGATCCTGCAGAGATGATGCTTGTCCATCCTCGTCAGTGGATAAGCCCTGTGTCACAGCTTCAAATTTCTTTTGAGCATCCTCATACGCTTTCGAATCAACAGTGTCCGCCAATTTTAAGCTATGAAACAACCCCTGAACTTTCTCCATAAGCATCTCTTTTTGTTGCAAAGCTTTCTCATCTTCCATAATATTTCTTTCCAATCCTTTTATCTTTTTTTCTTCCTGATCAATGGTACCCTGTGTGGCCTTCAAATTGCCAGATGCTTTCGCTTCCGTTTTAACTTTTACCGCTAAAACATCCTCAAGCTGCTTCAACTCACCACCACTTTCATTATCAATTTGATGTTGTACTTCTTTTGATGCCTGTTCTATATGTAGGCATTCAGCGTCGTTATCAACAATGTTGTTTTTACAGAGATCGATTCTATTTTTGAGCTTTTCAATGGATTGTTCTATAGACTTCAATGCTTCCTTCTGCTTAAGGTACCGAAATGATATATGAATGCGCGTCATATATTCAATATCGCGACAAATTTTTTGGAACTCCAAGTATGCCGCACGTTCCTGACGTAACTTCTCAAGTTTTGGTTCAACCTCTTCATGTAAAAGCGTATTAGTCTCTCGTACCTTTGCATCCTTCTTTTCTATCAACTTCGTTGTAGCTTCTCGTTTGGTTTCGTACATGCTCGTTCCAGCTGCTTCCTCAATCATCGAAAGAATCTTAAAAAATATACGCATTAATAAACAGACTACCACATTTCCAACAACTTACTTCTTGCGGTTTCATATTAAGGACTTTTGTTATTCTACCTTGCATGATCAAGAAATTAGGATTGTTAACATTGAGCTGTACAGAGCAAAAGAAATCTGAAACTTTTTTGTTTTGAACCAATTTCCCATTGATTAGATATTTGTTCTTTCCGCCAACCACAATCTGTCGTGTTACCGAAATTTCGCGGCACTTTTCATAGCCAAGTGGGCACTGATTTGGATCTGTGTTGTCAAATATGAGCGTCACAGTTGCTTTCGTAACACCAGCTTGACCACTTTTGTAAACCAGATCTTGAAGCGAAGCAGCTCGCACCTTAGTTGAAATGGATTATTTATGGTCACTATCCTTGATAGCATGACTTATCTCACCTGCCCCAAATTCATAATACCCAACACAAAACATATAGAGTCCAATATATTCGATTTTCCGGTACCGTTCAGACCAGTGATTGCCGTAAATTCTCTGTCGAAGCCATGAATTTCTGTGCGCCGACCGTAGGACTTGAATCCATCTATTATAACCGATTTGATGTACATTTTTTAAATTTATTGCTACCTCGCATTATCTTAGTATAAGCCTGAAGCCAATAACAAATTTCCCACAATGGACGCACCAAACGCCCGTTAATATTAAAAACTTTTGGTTGTCAGCTACTTTGAAACCGTACAACATGTCGGATGAAATATCTTGTCGGCCGACATGTTCTATTATTTGGAAAAATTTTTTCAGACTAAGCTACATGTTGGATAAACATGACATGTCTGACGAGTTGAGACGCTAGCAGTTCGGTTCTTACGGAACAAACCGTATAGGCAAGCTGTTTCATTCAGCTTCGTTAAATTACGTTTGTTCATTTTGGGTAACAACATTGAATTGCATTAAAGCGAACATTTTCGTCTCTACACGTTACGGAGCGAGTCGTCTACTTTCGTTGGGCCAATAAAGAGAAAGGAATCTTCGAATTTAGACTGTGGGAAAGGGATAGCCTTATGTAATATTTTATGCCAAATTGAGGTCAATTACTGAGTTTCCATGGCGAGTTTGTTCGGTGTTTATTCGGGGTCATGTCATAATTATAAGGTAGGGCCGATTTGGTTAGTGTCCTCACGCGACAACGAATAGTGCAAAATGAGAATGCCGGCTAGTTGTCAAAACGATGAATTTCTAAGTAAATATACAATGTTTCAAACTTGGAAACCGTACTGTTAAATTTACGGGTTAAATTTGTGCGAGTGTTAAATTTGATGATAAATTGAGTGAAAATAATATAAAAACAATATAACAAAACCATAATATGTGGAAGAAGTCTTAAATTTGAAGGAAAACTTAAAAAGAAAAAAAAAAAGAAAAAAAAAGAAAATCGAGATGAACAGCTGATTTGAGTACTAGCCAGCATGTTCTCTGATGTCTACTTTATTCTTCTCCGAGTCGGCCCTACCTTATAATTCTGCTATGCTCGGGGTTAACTTGGTATGGAAACGCGAGTTGAGTAGAGTTTCGTTAAATCCACTTAAATTCCACGAAACTTATACGGCTGAGGTCAAACGATTATTGTTTGAACGGCGTTCGATATGTTTTGTTGTTGCTTTCAATGTAAAACTGTCAAAAGTTTGTGAGAGCGAGAACAAACTGAATACTGTGAATAATGAACACAATGTAGAGCAATCAAAATTTGTTCATTTTTTAACGCTGCACATGACAGCAATCATCGTTCAGGACAGTGTTTCTAGGTAGCAAAACAATGAATATACTGGCTCTTAAATGAATTTCTTATAGTACTTAATAAAAAGGGCGGAGAAAAAGTAATGAAATTTATGAAATGTTAAAAATTGAACGAAAATCATTTCGCTGCCGTTTGACCGACCAGTTGCGGGATTCCCAAACGCCTTAACGACGATTGCCGCTGCAGTTAACTAGAGAAAACTGTCGTTTACCATGAAAGTGCACATGCACAATGACCGATAACGACAACTACGATTATCGTTAACTGTTTGGGAATCTTGCTACAGCAATCAAAATGTGAAAGAGAGTAAAAACAGTTCATTGAATGACTTTCAAACGATCATCGTCTGACCTCAGCCTAAGATTTAACTGGGTTCTTTCTGTCAAAGTCAATTGCATTAATTTATAATAAAAAAAAAAAAAAAAAAGTGTAGAAGACACAAATTTCAAAAAGAAATTGACCGCATTCAGCGGAGTCAACAGTTGTGTGAAAATTCGGTAAATGGTACAATTATGCAAGTGCTCACTTAAGCTGATCAGGTAGCGGACGCCATTGAATCGAGCAAAAAAAAGCTATGTACATGAACACAACTATTGAGTGCTCTTAACTGGTACACCTCATAAAATGGAGTTATAAGTTTATGATTTCTTTTCAAAGAATGCCTTAAATAACAACACGACTAATCAGTGCGAAAGCATTTACACACCTGAAGGCTTGAAATGTGCGGAGCGTTAAAGAATGAATGGTGATGTAATGAGAGAAATATATTCTTTTCTTTTTTTAGCATGGTCCCACAGCCTCAGAGTATCAGTTAAGGGTTAAGCTTTGTCTCAAAACTCTTAAATCTCTAAATATTGAAGCTTAGAGTAACAACACATTCAGAGAAAAACATCATTCACGATGGTATCGCTAGCAATACCAATTCTAGCAAAATCAATTTTCGAAGAAAATCATCTTCAGTGATGAGGCACATTTTCACCTCAGTGGATTCGTCAATAAGCAGAATTGCCGCATTTGGGCGAATGATAATCCAAGAGTGATTGTCGAAAAACCAATGCACCCACAAAGAGTAACTGTTTGGTGCGGTTTATGGGCTGGCGGCATCATCGGGCCGTATTTTTTCCAAAATGAGGCCGGTCAGGCAGTTACTGTGAATGGTGTTCGCTATCGTGAGATGATAACGAACTTTTTATGGCCCAAATTGGAAGATATGGATGTGGACGATATGTGGTTTCAACAGGACGGTGCCACTTGCCACACAGCTAACGAAACAAGGGCTCTTTTGCACGACAAATTCAATGGCCGTGTTATCTCACGTGGTGGCGATGTCAATTGGCCGCTAAGATCATGTGATTTGACACAGTTCGATTTCTTTCTTTGGGGTTATTTGAAAGAAAAGGTGTACGTCGATAAGCCAGCAACAATTCAAGAGCTAAGATAGATGAGATAATTCGGCACATTAACGGCATAGAACCTCACTTATGCGTCAGCGTCATCGAAAATTTGGGCCATCGGATGGAGGTGAGCCGCCGAGGTCGCGGAGGCCATTTGGCCGATATTTTGTTTTATACATAATTGAATCATACCAATATTATCATAATAAAAAGAAATGACAATAATTTCCTAAATAATTTGTGTTTTATTCAAAATCAACATCGGCCCTTAAAATGTAACCACCCTTTAGTTCACAACAGTTCACTCCGCTGAATGCGGCCATTGACGGGTTCAACTCGTTTCGATGTTGTGCATGGAAACGCTATCGAGTTAGCAACGCCATTTTGTCAACTCAACGAAAACTCTAACCATGAGCATGATATAAGAACCCAAGTAGCATTGATAAGGGTTGGTTTTCTCTTCTACAGGGATACCATCATCTGTCAAAAACAGCTGTTCATGCAACACATCTAATAGGCCGAACACAATGTGCGCGACGAGCGGCAAGCAGCATGTCTCCACTTTGTCGTTGTAGAGAAATATTGAGCGACTTGATTATAATAAACGCGACAGCAGCAAACTTCAGCTGCTCTTCAACTATTTGTTTATCCAAGTCCATACTACAATAGAACGAACATGATACATATTTAATTCTCTATGTTATAATTTATGAACTTACCTTCAAAACCTTAACTCAAAAAACTTATTTTACAAAGTAAACAAAAATACAAGCACTTTAACAGCCAAACAATAGTAAACAAAAAACAATGGTTGCATTCAGCCGACTGAGCTAAAAAAAATACATACAATTTCATATTAATTTATTAAGGCGCTATTTAGAAACCAAAATTTATTGTTTTTTTAAAAAGAATTTAAAAGCAAATAAATTTAACAAATTTAAATTTTTAATTTTAAAAATTTGCCGACGTTTCTCAGATTGTTTGTCTGCTTCATCAGGGCGTCTTTTATTAAGGGGGACATATAGGTTACAAATTTAAAAAAAAAAATTTTTTTCGGTATTTTTTTTTTCATAGAAGGGCGAAAGATATCGTTTTGAAATTTAGCACACATATTTATTAGCATTTAACATTAAAAGAAATAAAAAAAATGGAGCCATTTGAAAAAAGTCGATTATCGAGGTTACAAAATCGTCCGCTATTTTGTTTTCGCCAGGCGAAAAAAATCATCCAACCTCAGGCGATAGCCAGTTAAACAAGGATTAATTTGGTTCCAGACTGGTGATATCCTGTACCAGAGCTGTAAAAGAATGCGATCATTTGTGATTTAAAATCATTGAAATCCCAATCAATGATTTGAAAAAATGAATGCATTCATTTTGAATATAAATCCCATGATTTAAAATCACAAATAATTGCATTCTTTTACAGCTCTGTCCTGTGCACCGTCAATTTTTGGCATTTTTTAAAAAAATTCAAATAACGTCAAAAACCGCTTCAAAAATTCTGAAAAATTTATTTTTGTATTCTTTAAATTTTATTAAATATGTGTGCAAAATTTTAAATCGGTATCTTTTTCCTTCTATGAATTTATTTTAAAATGTGTAACCTATATGCCCTCTTAACTGTTAAACTATAAAAGACGCCCTGATGAAGCGGACAAACAATTTTAGAAATTTATTTGTTTTTAAAATCTTTTAAATTCATCTTTTAAATCCTTAATAAATTAAAATAATTAAAACGTAACCATAAAATAAAAAACTTAAATACAATCAAAACGGGAGGCAATTTCAAAGAGGTGAATGAGTGAATGACGATATAAGAATCCATTGAATGAAGGCAAAACTCGTTCATAAATAAAAATGTTATTTCACATTAAATTTAAAAAAAAATTCATTAATTATTCGTTTTATTTATATCAATTAATGAATTAAATATCAATAACGTATAAGATTAGTAAAGAATAACAAATGAGTAATAAATAAAAATGAATAATGAATAAAAATTAATAATTTATATGAAATTAATGGTGAATAAAATATGAATAATGGATAAAAAATTAATAATTGAAAATTCTGAAATTCTTTGTGAAATGCATTCTTTGTGTATAGTATTCATATGAATAAAAAATTGATTCATTATTAATTTTTTAATCATTATCCACTTTTTATTAATTATTCATTTTTTAAGAAAGTTTTTCATTTTTTATTCATGACTTCGGTGCAAATGATTAAGTTCTTAGTCATGGCTTCAGTGCAAATGATTTGAAAATTATAATGAATAACAAATGAATAAAAATGAAAAATGAATAAAAAAAGAATAATTGAGAATTCTGCAATTCTTTTTGAATTGCATTCTTTGTGAATAGCATTCATATGAATAAAAAATTCATTCATTACTCTGTGGCGACATGTTATAACTTCACTTTCAAAGCGCACATCGAATCGAATTATCGAAGTGGCTGCATGTTATAAAAAATAACAAAATTGTATGAATAAATGAATTATCGTCTGTCGAAAGTGTTGCAACATACCAATTTTCGACAAATTATTAAAAATCGAAGTTATAACATTTTGCCACTGAATAACGAAAATGAATATTTGAAATGAGTAATTAATCAATTTTTTAAAATTAAATGTGAATTAAAAATTTTATTTATAAATCAATTTTGCATTCATTATGGATTCTAATGTTGTAATTCAGTTGTACATAAAATTCTGACGTTCAAGCAAAACATCCCTCACTCACCATAAATTTTACAACAGTGCAGTTTGCTGAATGCGACCAGTAATAACAAATGTAAACAATGGCAGAAACTGGCTTTTGCTGCCTGTCAAATTAAAATTAAATTGAAGCCGACGGCAACGTCAGGCGACAATGTTGCGCGACAAGTCTCCAAAATTCGTCCCATAATAAATACATGTAAATGAAAAGTGACAATTGGCGCTTGCCGCTTGTCGCGCACATTGTGTTCGGGCTATATGAGTGAAGCAAATGAACATACAAACATTGGCTGCATTCGGCGGAAAATTTGCTACGTAGCTGTTGAACAACTTTCGGGCTGAATGGTATGTAGCATAAAGTGCTCACACAACCAGCCCAATTATGAAACGTTTTCTCCCGTCAGTTGTAAATGGGAGTTCGGGAATTTTTAGTTTAAATTTGTCCATCAATCGTCAACATTCATGAATGCAAAACAAAATAAATGAGATGTCTTTATCTGCTATCTTAAAACGAAAACTCCCTTTTACAACTCCCGGTAGAAAATGTTTCATAATTGGGCTGAACATGTTCCCTGAGCGGTCACCATTTTAGGAAGCCAAAATATTTTATGCTACTTCGCTACCTGAGCGCTCTTTCGGATAGAATGCAGCCATTATCTATACAAAAATAGTCGAAGGCAAAACAGTTCTGTACCATTTTCTCCTGTATTTCTCAACCGATTTTGATGATTTTATTTAAACTAGAGTACGCCAGTGGTCGAAACTCAACCTTTTCCAGCTAGCATTTTTCTTTTAAAACTATTCGGTGCACTCCTTCTCCCTACTCTGATTCACTTAAAAAAAATTATCAAAATCGGTTGAGAAACACCCTAAATGCCATACCACCCCTGAGCAACGCCGGGTATTCCAGCTATAATTTTCTTTAAAAATTCGTAGGTGCTCCTTCCTACTCTGACTCATTTAAAAAAAAAAAAATAAATAAAAATCGGTAGAGAAATACTGGAGAAAATGGCACTGAACTCTTTTCCTTAACCTATTTATATATAGATGAATCAAAGTAGGGAGAGGAATGCACCAAATAGTTTTTAAAGAAAAATGCTAGCTGGAATACCCGGCGTCGCTCTGGGTGGTATGGCATTCAGAGTGTTTCTCAATCGATTTTGATGATTTTTTTTTTAAATGGATCAGAGAAGCGAGAAGGAGTGCACCGAATAGTTTTTAAAGAAAATGCAACTGGAATACCCAGCGTCGCTCTGGGATGGTATTGCGGAAATGTCGAATTTCGACCACTGGCGTAGTCTAGTAAAAATTATTGTCCATTTATATAAACAAAAGATTGAAAATCATTAAAGTGGTGATAAAATTGAGTGCGATTTATGCGAAAGTTGTTCAGTCTGTGCATGCAGTGCTTATATACGAAATTCGCCAATGAAAATATATTTAATTTCTGCCATATGCATGTGCAGCTGCTAAGGTTGTTCTATTGCTGCACTTTAACATTTTCAACAACTTTTATATTTAATAAAAGTATTTTATAATATTTTATTATATTTACAATGAAACAAAACATGGAAAATATTTGTGCGTGAATAAGCAAATGTTTGGTAAATTGCAAACTATGAAAAAAAAGACAATGGCCGATTGTGATCGCTCTCTACTTTGCCATGTTATAATTATACCTGCTGCTGAGATTGCTGCATTTAACGTTTTCAACTAAATAACATGAAATTAACAAACTACTTAACTTCCACTAATAATAACTCACTATTATTGCAATGCTTACTATTAATAATTAGATATAATAGGAAATATTTTATAAGCAAATGTTTGCTTCTTTACAAACTCTGAAACATAAACGATGGCGAAAACATAAACAATAGGCCTGTTTAGGTACTCGATGGAAGTAGCTTGCAAGCTGCTAGAACGTGTTTTAGTACTTTTTCTATCTCAAAAGAGATAAGAAGAACAAGCATAAAATCACTCCCTTGGGCAGGCTACCTATGAAAACAAAGTAATTTTCACAGCATGAAAATCGTCAAAATTGTCATTCAATACAAATCAGTACACATACAATTCACTACATACAATAATTTTTTTTTCTTTATTCTTAAGCATATTTATACATATAAGTTAAAACTTTCGTTTGTTAAAGAACTAAAAAAATATATTTTTTGGGTCGAAGCGACCTTTATTATTCGATCAGTAAATTACAAGTGATTATTATAAAGATTCTTATTCTATTCCTAACCTAAACGCTGCCACAGTCTCTGCCGCAGTTTCTGCCATCGTTGATAAGTTGCTGACGTTGCGATCCCACGATATGCTTGGGAGCGGATGAGCTGCAGACATATCGTCAGCATAAATATTATGAGCGTGTTGCACTCTACGTTTTGTAGGGAAGGTTATTAACTCCTCCCTCCTTAAATTCGGACGTCCTCGTTCGCTATCCATGATGTTGTAATGTCCTGAATGCCTATGGTCCTGGGAGTAGGAACTGGGGTTGCTGGTTTTGGATCGTTATGTGAACCATTTAGGATTATAATTGTTTTTTTGCTATTGCGATGCCAGCATTTAAGTATTAATATAAAGATCGGAATTACTAATAGAGATGCAAGTCCCATATTTATAGAAAAATTTCTTTTGTTGCCATCCTGTAGTAGTGTTATAAATTTTGTGTTGTTCACGTGGAGTTGTTTCATCATTTCCAATGAAAGGACTTCTTCAACTTTATTAAATGTTGATGTAGGCTGAAGAATTGCGGGCAGTGGTTTGTTGTTGGTAACTTCTTTTGCTAGGTAGATTTGATCTTCGATTTGAATAGTTGTGTTGTGGTGCCGAATAACAAATGTTCCATGAAGATCTATGGTTTCATTGCTGATGGTTAATTGCCCATCATATTGATTAAGGAGTATGAGTCCTGGCGAAATTTCTTCTATTTTCTGAAAATGCTGATTATTGATTTCAGTGCAATTCGGCAGACGACTGTGTAATAAATTCCCTATGCATGTATCATTACTTATATCTATAATATTATTATGTGAACAAATTGATAAGTTATTATAACTTTTACATCTTTCTTTAATTCCGTATATTTTGTTTTTACATTGTAGTATGGAATTATACTTTATTTTATTAATTTTATTGCCCTTTTTAATGGCTCTAACACTTAATGTTTCACAATGATTTACTTCTACCATTGGTAGGCTTACTATGTAAATAATTGCATTTTCTTTTGTTGCAATTTTTATATCGGCAAATTCTAATGCCTCATCTAAATTAGAGTATGGTATATTCTCTTTTTTTAAAATTTGTTCGGTTATATTGACTTCATTATTCGATAATACGTATGAATTTACAATGTTGGCCTTAGCCCAATGAATAGCATATGCTATATTAACTAGTTCTTCTTTTACAATTTCTAATTCGTATTTTGTTTTTAGAATAAATTCGTTCTGAACGTCTTTACTAGACTTTAACATTTTAATAATTTCATTCGTTACATTTGTTAAATTGTTCATTCTTTCGATGGTCATTTTGTTTATGACTATTTGCTTATTATTATTTTGTAATACATCATTTAGCTTATCTAATACTATGTCATGGTCATGGCGGTCTGGATTTCCAGCGATCCATTTCCACGCACTTCCTATAAAATCTAGAGATCTCTTATTCATATTTTTGTTTATTTTTAATCTGTTTAAATAGCTTTTTATCTGTGTGGTAAGAAGGGAAAGGATGGGATAAAAGGTATTAGTAGTACTTATATGCAGTTTGATGGCCAATTCGAGTCTTTCGACCAGATCTGAATAATTCTTTAAGTCAATTAGATGAATTAGTTTAAAAGTTCCTGTTTGAATGTTGGCGGTCCCAGTATTTATTGTAACAAGTTGTGAGTTCGTATAGTCCAGTATTTGCACATCCGCCAAAGATGGCGATAACGTCAGTCTGTAAAAAGGAAAAAATTAAGTTATCAGATTGTTAGTATTTCGTGTAGAATATGCCCATGATGCTGGGGTATTGGGGCTTCCTGACACATGTACCTATTTGGATGTCAGCTAAGCAGAGTATCGGTATCCTAAGCTATGTCTTAATGAATTTTTTTATTACTAGTTACGTAAGTTAATTTCTGATTTTACTTTTATGCACGATTCGTCCAGATTCTGTCAAAATTGTTGTATTTCTGTCTTCCTTAACTATTTGTTTTTTGTACTGAGATGTTAGTTTTGATCCTAGTCTTTTGTTTATCCTGACATAGATAACGTCTCCTGTGTTATATTTCTTGATTGTCTGGCGTTTCTTATTATGGTATTCTAAATCGGCTTTTTGTTTTTCTTTTAGTCTTTTGATACTGTCATTTCTATCCTGTTCTAATTTGCGTGCATCTGTTTCAACCGCTTTTCCAAAAAAGACTTCCACAGGTTTCTTTCTTGTAGTGGAATGAATAGTTAAATTATATTCGTATATGGCTTTCATTAGCAGGTCGTGGAAAGAAGTATGATTTCTGTTCGTTTTCAAACATCTCATAATTTCAGACAAGGTCGAGTGAAATCTTTCAACTTGACCGTTAGCGGCGCTTGTGTAGGGCGGTGTTGTGTAAATTTCTATGTTATATTGGTCTTTCAACAAAAAGGATATGGTGGCAGAATTAAGTGATTTCTCGTTGTCGATAACAACGGTTTTCGGTCCACAAAATGCTACTATTAATTCTCTTAGTGGTTCTTTAATCTCTTCTATGGATTTTGATTTCAACATTTTGGCCTGCGCATACTTGGAGAATTTATCTACAGCTGTGAGGACTAAATTCTTTTCTGTGGAATAAATGTCGATGTGTATGATCTCACCGGGATTTTTCGGAATAGGTGTTGCCTGCATTTCAGGTTTATTTGGGTGTCTATCGTATTTTTGTTCTCTACAGACTTTGCATTGTCTTACTATTTTCTCTATTTTTTCTTTCATCTTCGGGAAATAACAACGTTGAATGATTTGGTTTTTATTTTCCTGGCTATTTCTGTGAGCTCTATTATGCTCGTTTATTATTGTATCATCTTGTTCACCTTCAGTAGTTAGGTCGTTAACTAATGATTGTGTAAACCTAATTTTGTATTTCCTGAAATGTGTCGGGTAAAAAACTTGGATTCTTCCCATTATTTCTTCTGAGGTTAAAAGGCCATTAATTAAGCTTGGGTCTAAATATCTTTTGAAGATGTTAATTAAATCTTCTTCGGTGTAATCGGTCTGCTTAATGATGTGTCTATGATAGGTGGGAAAGGGTATCTCAAATTTATAACTATTTTCGTCATCAATTAATATGTGAAGTTGGTTTTTGAATACGTTGACGGGGCATTCGACGGCAGGAATAAGATCGTGGCTAGAACTCTCATTGCTATGCTGCGTTATGGTTAATGAATTGACTTGGCTTACAATTGGTGCTCTAGACAGGGCATCGGCTACAACGTTAGTTTTGCCGGGCTTATAAAATAAACTGTAGTTGTATTCTTCCAAGATGGCTTTCCATCTTTTCATCTTTGTGTTTGCATTTTTATTGCTTAGGGCAAATGTGAGGGGTTGATGATCAGTAAATATTTTTATTTTTGCTGAACCGTAAAGGTAGTTGCGAAAAGATTTTAGAGCCCATATGATGGCTAACATCTCTTTTTCGTTAGCCGCATAGTTCTCTTCGGTTTTACTAAGGGCTTTTGATATGAAGGATATTGGTCTATTGTTTTGTTCTAAGACTGCACCTAGTGCATAGTTAGATGCGTCAGTTGTCAGGTGGAATTCTTTTGTGAAGTCTGGATAGGCTAGAATAATGTCTTCTGATATAAGGCTATTTTTAATTTTCTGAAATGATTCTAGTGTGTCTTTATCAAATTGTATTGTTATTTTCTTAGACATATGTTTGGACGCTCGTCCGTCTTCCCCCCTTAAGAGGTTTGTTAGAGGTTTTGCTAAGGCGGCAAAACCCTTTACAAAGCGTCGATAATAATTTGCAAGACCGAGGAAAGACCTCAAATCTTTAATAGTCTTTGGGATTGGAAACTGGGCTATGGCCTCGACTTTTTTAGGGTTTGTCTTTATACCGTCTGCTGTAATTAAGAATCCTAGAAATTCCACTTGTTGCTTCAGAAATTCGCACTTGTCTAATTGTACTTTCATTCGTGCGTTTTGTAAAGTATGGAATATTGTTTGAATGTTTTCGAAATGAGACTTTTCATCCTTGCTAAAGATGATTATATCATCTATATACACGTAGCATATCTTACCGATATGTTCGCGAAGGATGTCGTCTAATGTTCTCTGAAAAATGGACGGTGCGTTCTTTAGTCCGAACGGTAAACGCATGAATTCATATTTACCGTAATTGACGGAAAAAGCCGTCTTTTCGATATCGGATTCCTTGAGTGGAATCTGATGAAAGCCGCTTTTCAAATCAAGTGTAGTGAATAGTTTGTTATTGCCTAATTGTGACATTACCTCATTTATGTCGGGTATAGGATACCTATCAGAAACTGTCACCTCATTCAGCTTCCGGTAATCAATTACCATTCTGTATTTTTTTTCCATTGAAGCATCTTGTTTCTTCGGTACGATCCATACCGGTGAATTGTATGGTGATCGTGATTTCCTAATTATTCCGTCTTCTAGTAAATTTTGTATTTCTTTCTCTATTACGTCTTTGAGTGCCATAGGGTAGGGGTAATATTTTGAATAAACTGGTGTGTCGGTTGTTGTGCGAGTCTCGCCTTGAACTCTCGTAGTATATGTCAACTTTTCGTCCGGTTCAGAGAATAAGTCCTTAAATTTGTTAGTGAGAGTATTAATGTATTGTTTTTGTGATTCTGTCATATGTTCGTTGCGTATGTTAATAGAATTAACTGACGGTGAAAGGTGTTGTTTTAAAGGAATTTTCCTTCCATTTCCTATTATCATGTAGTTATTTTTAGAGTGGATTACTGCGGAAAGCTCTTTGAGACTGTCATTTCCCAAAATGGCGTGAAATGACTTCAGTGTCGGTAAAAGGAAGAATTTAATCTTGCAGCTATTCATGTTAAAAAGATTTGCTTCGACATAATGTGTTATTTCCACGTCGTCTGCAATGGAGCTTGCGAAGTATGGGTTAACGTTAGGTTTTGGGTTTGGTGCAAATGAAGGTTGTATATAATTTTTACTTGAGCCTGTGTCGATTAAAATTTTCATTATTTTGCCACTCCCCAACTTGCATTCGAAATATGGCAAGGAGGAGCTATTTATTCTAAAAAATTAATATCTAGGAATTCTGTTGGTTCATTGGTGTCAGTAGGGATTTCTAAGTATTGATCGTATTGTTCATTTTGAAGATTTTCTGGGTATATTTGATTAATATTTTCCGGATTTATTTGATTCGGTTCTTGGTTGTCGCTGATGTTTATATGGAAATTCCTTTGAAATTTGTTTTGTCTAGAGAATTGTTGAGACGAGTCTAAAGGTCTTTTCCCAAAATTTTGGTTTTGGGCTGGTCGATTGCCGTAGTTTATTGCTCTGCTATGGATTGTACGATCTACCTCCATTGGTTCTAGACGTGGTAGCGGTTTTGGTACAAAAGGCCTTGGTGGGACCTGTTGCTGGTATTCGACCCTACGTTGTGTTTGGAATCCTTGCTGAAAATTATTGTTATTATAAAAGGGACGTTGTTGTATAAAATTTCTTTGGAATGGTACTTGGTGATTTTGTCTGGTAAAATACCCTTGTGGGACGTGTGCTAAATGGGGGTAAAATGTTTGATTTCTTTGTTGCGGATGGTAAGTGTTCCTACGAGGAGGAAGTGGTGGTGCGTACGTTTCAAATCTTTTACCGTTGTTGCTACTATTGATAGTATATTGTCCTCTAGAATGTTGGTTTTCTAGCTTTAAGCACAAGTGTAAAGCTTGTGGCAAATCTGTAGGTTCTCTCATGGCGAGTAGCCTAGGAAAATCACCATTTAAACCTCGGATAAAGGTGTCCAAAGCTTTATTTCTATAGGATTCGGTCAGGACCATTTCTGCTTCACGGGTTGTACCTAAACATGAGATTTTATTTAGGATCAGGGAAAAGTGCGCATACACTTTTTGATAAAATTCGTGAATTGATTGGCCTCGCTGAGTAAGAGCGGCCATCTAGTACTCCAATGTGCCTATGTCACGTTTATCGGCGTAGTGAGTGGTAAGACATTGTTTCATAGCTTGCCAGTTGAGAGGGGTGTTATATGATTCTAAAACGGTGTTAGCCTCGCCTATGACTTTGTTCCTAACTACACTTAGTATACCGTAATATTTTGGGCTTCCCTTCAATCGTTCATATAGGTCCATTATCCTATCTACGCTTTTTTCCAAGCGCTAAATTCGGAAGGATTTCCTGAGAAGTCACGCAGCGAGCGAACTATATCAGGAATTTTGTCTAGTTCTTGCAGGTCACCATTGGCGTTAATTTGTTCATCTGTCACGGTGGCTGAGGTCGGGTTTAAAATTCGTTGCACTATTTCTGTGCATTGAGTTGTCAGTGTGTCCTGTACCATTGATCTAATTAGTGTCTCTAAGTCTGGGCTTACAACTGCGCCTCTTTGAGGATTACCAGAAGGAGCAGGTTGTGAATTTGGGTTGAGGACAGGAGGTCGTATTATTGGATTAGTCATTTTTAATTTTTTTTAAAAAATTTTATTTTCGCTTTGGCTTATACAACCAAAAAAAATTTTACTTCCTTCGATTCGAAAGATTCTCAAATGAAATTAAATAAATAAATGAAAAGAGAAGATCTCAATTAATCTCTTATATCCTATTATTTGTACATAATTTGTATTATAAGTTTTAGTTAATTTTATTTTATTTAATCTTTATATAATTTATAACTGGAAGGTCCGGCTCTTTATGCTATAACTTCGCAGTTCGCTAATTTAATATGATATCTTCTTTCTATTTATATATTTCGAATTTATTGTGGGAAAAAATATTTATTTTGAGTAGTTTAATTTTTTTCTTTATACACTGGAGGGTCTGTTTCCAGAGTCGCAGTGTTGTTAAACTCCTGTTATTTTATTAAATTCTTTAAGTTGTGTGTTCACACTTTTTTTATCATTATTGATACATATATATGTATTTGTTTTATATATAAATTTCTTATACACTGGAGGATCTGGAGTTGAGACCACAGTGTTAATTATATTTTTTATCGTTTTTTTTTTCACTCGTCAAAATATTTTTCTTATATTTTTTATTTTTCCTTAAATTTTTCACTTATTTAATTTTGTTTCTAGCACACTTAAAATTTCTTAAATACATAAATTTCTCACTAAATTTTCAAATTTCTGATGATCACTTAAAACTACTTACAATAATATAATCCACATCATGCGTGCACCGACGTCCTGGATCGTTCCCGTTTGTCCGCTGGTTAAAAACTCCTCTGCGGTGACTAGGGCTCCTACGGATGTACTTTGAAGTGCGTATCAGCTACAAATTCTGACGATGAATGAGTGGTGGTTCTGGACCCAGATCTGCTTTATGATAACGAAATTTTTCCTTTACGCTTCTTGAGGGTTTCTGGATATTTTTAAATTTTCGTTACGTTGTGAAGATTTTTCCTTTGCACTTCTTGAGGGCTTCTATAAATTTATTGCACTTCTTGAGGGCTTATATAAATTTATTGCACTTCTTGAGGGCTTATATTTTTTAACTTCACTAAAACACGATCTGGGCCCCACGTTGGGCGCCAGTTAAAACTTTCGTTTGTTAAAGAACTAAAAAAATATATTTTTTGGGTCGAAGCGACCTTTATTATTCGATCAGTAAATTACAAGTGATTATTATAAAGATTCTTATTCTATTCCTAACCTAAACGCTGCCACAGTCTCTGCCGCAGTTTCTGCCATCGTTGATAAGTTGCTGACGTTGCGATCCCACGATATGCTTGGGAGCGGATGAGCTGCAGACATATCGTCAGCATAAATATTATGAGCGTGTTGCACTCTACGTTTTGTAGGGAAGGTTATTAACTTATATGTATACATATAGGTTTAAATTTCAATTCAATTTCAATTTATTTAAAAAAAAAAATGTCGACATATAATACATAGCCTTTTAAATGTAATAAGAATTACAGAATAACAAGTAATAAACAACAAATGATTTAACTAATATGACTTAAACCAAACATAGAGAAAATTTAAGTAATAAATTAAGAGAAAAAATAATCAATATTCAACATATGAAAAAGTATTAATATCAACTACAGCTAGTAAATATACATAACAAAGAAATAATTTGAATTTAAAATTTAAAAATGGGGATAAAAGAAGAGAAAAAGAAAGTACAAGAGAAAAAATTGTATTAAGAAAAGTGTTTGAAAATTTCATACTTAAAGTTGAGTTTATTCTGAATACATATAATACTTACAGGTAATGAATTCCAAATTCTGATAGCGTTTACAAAGAAAAGTGTGCTAGAGTTCAAAAAATTATGCACAGGGATTATAAGGTTCAAAGTCCTGTTCGATCTACACAATTGTAACTTTTCTAACAAGTATTTCGGAGTTTTTGTATAAATCAAATTTCGTAAAAATATGCAGAAATATGTTCCTGGCATCCAAATAAATGAAAATATTGCAACCAAGAATTTGATTGCTCACGTGACTGATGCGGTCAAATTTTCTGAGGTCATAAACATATCTGACAGCGATATTAAATGCATGTTGCAACTTAAGTTTGGATCTGAAATCAAGTTTACTATACACAACTTATGAGTACGGCATTATAAGCTGGAGTATTAACTTTGTTCGAGTCTCGAGAGGAACAAATGATACAGTCCCCCTCAGGTTCCGTAGGACATAGTAAACTTTACACACAACAAAATTAACATGATTTTCACAAGAAAGTGAAGAGTTGATGTGGTAACCAAGATTTTTTACTTTAAGAACGAAGTTTAGCTCAACGCCATTTAAATAAATCATTGGAATATTAGACTCCCACCACATTACTACTGCCCAATGAAAACTAAACCAGCCTCGGATAAGAACCCCAATTACGTTGACGACCACCGCAAACGAAAAACGGACAATGATTTACGGATATGCACCTGGAATGTCCGAACCCTTTATAGGAAAGGTGCCATTATCCAACTGGCGGAATCCCTCACAACAATAAAGGCTGACATCACCGCCATCCAGGAAATGCGATGGAAAGGGCAAGGCTGCTCCAAACAAGCACACTGTGATATCTACTACAGCTGTCATGCGGAGGGGCGCGAATTTGGATGTAGATTCGTTGTTAGCCGGAAACTACGCTACCTTGTTTCCCGATTCACACCTGTGAACCGACGGAGGAAAAGGATGAAGCCGTCAAAGACGCTTTCTACGCTAGTCTTGAGGACGTATACGACCACCTTCCGGTCCATGACGTGAAAATAGTCCTCGGCGATTTTAATGCGAAAGTGGGAAGGGAAGACATCTTTGGCCCCACTGTCGGTCAGTTCAGTCTTCATGAGACCTCCACGAACAACGGTCTAAGACTGATCAACTTCGCCGCGGCGCGAAACATGGTGGTTAGTAGCACCAGATTTAAGCACCTCAACATCCACAAGGCCACCTGGCTGTCCCCGGATCAAAAAACGCGAAACCAAATTGATCATGTTGTAATCGACGGAAGGCATGCCTCTAGTGTTCTAGATGTGCGTACATTTCGGGGGGTCAACATTGACTCCGACCATTATCTTGTTGCAGCCAAGATCCGCATGCGATTATGCAATGCGAAGAACATACGCACAGGAATGCAACGAAAGCTAGATGTCGCTAAGCTGCAATTACAACGGACTGCCGAAGCCTACTCCGCTCAACTCTCGGTTAAGCTCAACCAACCAACCTCTGGACCCGACGACGCCAGCGGACTTTGGGCGCATATATCCCACTCCATGCGCGCTGCCGCTGAAGAAGTCATTGGTTTCCGGCGCCCGCAACCTCGGAACCAATGGTATGATCAGGAGTGTCGCATTGCGACTGCAGTAAAAAACGCCGCTTATAGAAAAACGCTGCAGTCAGCTGCAACGCGAGCCGTGCGAGAAAACTACCGCGAAAAGAGGAAGGAAGAGAGGCGCCTTTTCAGACGCAAGAAAAGAGAGCAGGAAAAGCGTGAGCGTGAGGAACTAGAGGTATACCAGGGCAAGAAGGATGCACGAAAATTCTATCAACAGGTTAAGCGTCTAACCCAAGGTTTCAAGCCCGGAGCATCCACTTGTAGAGACGAAAATGGAGATCTGAATACGGATACGCAGTGTGTGCTGAGATTGTGGAGACGACACTTCTCCAATTTACTTACTGGCGACGATTCCACCAATGCCGCCCATGGAGAGCGCAGTTCAGAGCTACCAATCAACAATGACGGAGTGGAAGTATCACCACCTAGCCATGATGAGGTTCGAGTTGCTATCCAACGACTCAAAAACAACAAAGCAGCGGGTGCTGACGGCCTGTCAGCTGAATTGTTTAAAACCGGCGGCGATGAATTGATAAGGCGCATGCATCAGCTCATCAGCAAAATATGGCTAGAAGAAAGCATACCCGACGATTGGAACCTCAGCGTACTGTGCCCTATACTTAAGAAAGGAGACCCACCAATCTGCGCAAGTTATAGAGGTATCAGTCTTATTTCCATCGTCAAGCTGCCTTGAGGCACCGCACAGGATAAGCAACGGAAAGCGGAAAGACTATTTCCCACCCTAACCCTTTGAGACCTACCAACTAGGTAACTATATAACAAACGGACCGACATGCTAGAAAAACCAAAATAAACATTTAATTTACGACACAGTATTGAATGATCAACGGAATCGAATGCCTTCGAAAAGTCTAACAGACAAAAAAGGCTTATGCGTCCCACTTCAAATGATACTCTGATGTCATCTAAAATCTTAGTAATAGCATTAGAGCAGCTGTGACCTGACCGAAAGCCTGATTGAAGTGGAGACAAAAGATCAAATCTTTTAATGTGTTCTGTGATTTGCGCGGCCATAAGAGATTCAAATACTTTTCATAAAGATGATAACAAGCTAACAGGGCGATAATCAGACGGATCACGAGGATTTGATTTTTTCGCTATTGGAATGATTGTCGCTGCCTTCCAAGCATCAGGGAAACACAAACTTGTGAAGCAATGATTAAATATGTGGGTAAGCGGGCTGAGGATGTGCGGCAAAACGACCTTAATAAATTTAATGGGTATTCCATATTTACCAACTGCGTTGGATTTCATCTTATTAATACATCGGGCAACCTCACACTCGTCGACAGCAACAAACTCAAAATTAAAAGGAGATTCAGAAATCACAGGTCCCGTGTTAAAGGCAAACACATTACCAGAAGACGTAGAGTTTGAAATAAAGTATTCGTTTAAAATATTAGGTTCAACCAGGCATTCGTTGGATTTCAAATTGCATACGCCTGCTTGTTTTAAATTGTTCCATAGCTTTTTGGATGATTGTGCCGAACTTAACTTGAACATGAAAAATATGCGTTTTTCTGATTTTACTATTGAATAAGCTAGGTTTCTTGACCTTTAACCGTTATGTGACTGACGAAAAAAACATCTTTATCAGACTGACGGAGTATCCGGGTATTTTCATATAATTTATGTAGAAAAATAGCGTGTAAGTGTTTTAATGTTCAGCTGGATCACTGTTTCGTGAATTCTACAATTTAAAACAATTTCGCTTGGCCCTTTCAAGTGGTTATTAATGATCAAATTCTTTGTTTTGAATTGCAAAAGGTACCCGGGTACCTCGTCAGTCACATAACGGTTAATGAAAAATTAAATAACACCTTTGTTATTAATATCAAATTAAATAAAAATACTAATAAGGTTAAAAAATTATAAGATTCAATTAAAGTTGCATTGTATATTTTTTTCATTCCTTATGTCCAAATTATAACAAGACGAATTCTTCACTATTAAACGTTTCTGTGTTCAAAATGAGTCCGATTTTTATTTTATTTAAGTTTATTTGAAAAAAAAAAATTCGATCAAAGTTTGCTGGCTAGGTCGAAATATTAAAATTTAATGTTCCCATAAAAGAAAATGCCAAAGATTTGTCTTCTTTTCTGATAGAATAAACTGTTTTCCAGAAATATTCAATTTCTACTTCTTATTCTGAATCACTGAGAAGATAAGCAAAATCTAAATTTAAAACTTCCCAAGACTCGGAATCAAGACTTTTCGTTTTCTAAGACCAGATTAGAAAAAAGTTTGAGCAAATCGGCAAGTTTTTTTAAATGTACGTGAAGCCAAATAACGTCGAAATCGTCATAAATCGTCAATAATAGCAATACTGCGGTCGAGCTTTAAAGTTGCTTGAAGTATGCTGGAAGAAATGTTTTCCAGCGTCATAAGAACAAGCATCAAGAAGTATAAGTTTCAAGATTAACAAGCAAATGTCAATTTGTAATTTGTTGTTTGCTTATGTTGTCATTTGTTGTTTGTTAAAAAATAAATTTATTAATTGTTAAATATCAATACATATAAACAAATTACATAAACATAAATAAATATTTGTAACAAGTTAAAATTGGCGCTGTTTTCGTTTGAAGGCAAGCAGATGTTTTTTATGCTTGAAACTAGCTAAAACTCGTTTCCGTACTTTTGACACTGTTTTCAAATTTAATTTTACTCTCTCAGATTGAACTTTGCTCTACAATGGTTGCATTCTATCCGAAAGAGCACTCAATTAGCATAACTCAGCGAAGTAGCATAAAATCTTTTCGCTCCCTTAAGCAAAATTAAACAAAATTCCCATAAGAAGTACATTGAGTTTTTTGACAGCGAACAGGCTGCGGAATTTTTTTCGCTAAGTAGTACGCTGTTGACGGAAAAAATTTGTTCAGTGTAGCCAAGTTCACAACCATGTGTGGAGAGTTAAGATGTGAGAATTTCGCTGGCATTTATATGCCCGTACATTTAATTGCCTCGGAGTTTTGAAATTCAACAATAAAAAGCAGTAAGTATGCGTTGGTGTTGAATTTGTTATTAAACAAATTTGTTTAGTATATTAAGTGCTTTTTCTCCACACAAAACATTTTGACTCTACACCAAATAGAATTTCGCGTGTAGAATTATATGACCAAAAGTATTCGTTCCTACAGCATACTAAGCTTTAAGTGGTGACAGCTCAGGGAACATGTAGTGTGAGCGCTTTATACCCCAACCACAATAAGCGCGACGAACGGCAAGCGCCAATTGTCACTTTTCATTTACATGTATTTCTTGTGGGACGAATCTTGGAGACTTGTCGGCCAACATTGTCGCCTGACGTTGCCGTCGGCTTCAATTTAATTTTATTTTGACAGGCAGCAAAAGCAAGTTTCTGCCATTCTTTGCATTTGTTATTACTGGTCGCATTCAGCAAACTGTACTGTTTAAAATACTGCATGTGTACTGCAAATTCATGGTAAATGAGGGATCTTTTGCTTGAAGTTCAGAATTTTAAGTACAACTGAATAACGACATAAGAATCCATAATGAATGCAAAATTTATTTATAAACAAAATTTTTAATTCACATTTAATTTTAAAAAATTGAATAAATATTCATTTTCGTTATTCAGTGGCGAAATGTTATAACTTCGTAAACTTCGATGTTCGACAATTTGTCGAAAATTGGTATGTTGCAACATTTTGATAGGCAAAAATTTATTAATTTTTTATTCATTATTAATTTTCATTCATTATTCATTTGTTATTCATTATTAATTTGTTATTTATTATTAATTATTTTATTCAATTAATTAATTTCAATTAATTTATTATTATTTATTTTTTTTTATTTGTAGTAATAAAGGTATTAGCATGCAAGATAAGCTCTTTTAAAAGCAACAATTTAATTACTTAATATATATATGAACTCACAATTGGTATAACAACAGATAAAAGTGATAATAAAAGCAAAATATTATAAAGTTTACAATAAATTATAGTAACACTGATAAAATATAATTGAACGAAATGAATTTAATTTAGGAAATGGGTAACCATTGTGATAGAGAAAAGTAAAGTTTGGATAGTTTGTTTCAGAAAAGCGAAAATTATAAGAAGAGTCAAGAGAAGTGTTCATAGATTAGATGCTTAAATTTCGTTATGTTTCTAACGCGTTTCATGTTGTTTGGTAGGGAATTCCAGAGTCTTATTGCGCTAATAAAAAACAGTCTACTAGATTCATTGTAACGAAAATGGGGAACTACGAGAGATAAATTTCTAGTTGATCTGCAGAATTGAAGTTTATCATACAAGTAGCTTGGACATTTCAGAGTTACAAGCCTATGCAAAAAAATACAGTTTCTTGCAATAAGGTGATTTGTAATGCTGCGACCTAGTATGCGATTGCTGAATGATGAGATATGGTCAAATCTTCGGATACCGTACACATATCTTGCTGCATTATTATAAGCCACTAAAAGCTTGTGGGATGACCTAGAATCCAGCTTGCTATAGACAACGTCAAAGAATGTAATAAGAGGTACAATTAATTGAATCACTAATTTACGCCTAGTTTCAGTGGGAACAAACGAAGTTTTCCTAAGGTTGCGTAAGGAATAATAAACTTTACTTACCACACCATTTATGTGATCTACACACGTAAGAGAAGAGTTTACAACAAATCCTAGATTAGTAACTTTGTTTACAAAGTCAAGCTTAGTGCCGCTTAGGAAAATAGGAGGCAGATCAATCAGAGGATATTTAGATTTCGCTACTGGTAAGACATACGATTTTAGAGGATTCAACTTCAATTTATTTGCATCAGCCCATCTGCTGACAGCATCAAAATCTTCATTAACTCTTGCGCAAAGATCTTCAATGACGCATGTCGGTCGTGAGAGATAGAGTTGCAGGTCATCCGCATAGGCATGCATTGTGACATTCTTACATAGAGAGAAGATGTCGTTGATATACATTGTAAACAGATTATTATTCATTATTCATTATATTTTATATGCATTATATTTCATTATATTTCATTATATTATTATATTTTATTATTCATTATAGATTTTTTTATTCATTAATTGATATAAATAAAACGATTAATTAACGAACTTTTAAAATTTAATGTGAAATAACATTTCTATTTATGAATGAGTTTTGCATTCATTGAATGGATTCTTATTTCGTCATTCACCTCTTTGAAAATAAAATTAAATTGTGCAGTGTACGGTTTGCCTTCCGTTTTGATATTTTAGTTTTTTTTTTTTTGATGGTTACGTTTATATTATTTTAATTTATTAATGCGTTATTTAGTAACCAAAATTTATTGTTTTTTGAAAAAAGATTTTAAAAACAAATGTTTGTCTGCTTCATCATGGCGTCTTTTATTAACTATAAAAAAAAAATTGACTGTACGAAAGCAACTGTACGTTCCAATTTTATCTCCCAATTCACTGCAATTCGTCCACAGCTTTCCGTAACCATTTTAAATTTGGTTTTTTGAATGAATTTCAAAGTAGTAGTGCTAATATGGGTTTTAAGCCCAAAACGAAAATTTGCTGTCGAGCTGCGAGCTTCTTTTTCAATTCAAAATTTTTTACGAAATGGCCAGTCCAAATGAACTGATCCAAAAAAAAAAAACGAAAGTTGGTTGCTCGGCTAGTTTTAAAAAGTTGATATTTTTATTTACTGTCGTCCAATGTATTTGCATCTCAGAACTGCTTTGAAAAACTTTATTGTTCTTCTTCTTTCAAAATGGCGGCGTGATATATGCATTTGTGTTAACTTATATTTCTCAGCTTCTATTATACATAGAATTATGAATTAAAAACATAATATTAAGCACACTTCGGTTTTTAATCTAGACATATAGGAGATGCATATAAATTAATTTCTTAAAATTAAAAAAAATGTATATTTTTGTGTCCAAAACGTAATATCTTGCAACTTTAAGAATTTTTATTATAGAATGCAGTATGTTGCAGACATAAACTTTTTCCTAGAGTACATTTTAACTGTTTGTTCAAACATGATTTTTTTTTAACATTCTGACTCATCAACTTTTTGTTTACAATCTCATAAAATTTTGAATTTTGAGAAATTTGCTGAATTTTGCTGACTTTGGGCTCAAATATCTCTGGTGGGCACGGGTTAAAAAATTTAAAATTTATTTGCAATAAAGTTCATAACAGAATTATATTGCAGTTAAAATTTTAAGTTTATTTGGATTTGGATATTTGAATATTTGGATATAAATTTTTCACATTTCTTCCAATTTATTTGAAAATAAAATTAACTACATTAATTGCATGCTCCATTTTCTATTTGACCTAAAAAATTTATTTAATTTGAAATATTGAATAGTAACATTTAACAATTTCATACAAATACCTGCAAGTTCATTCAAATCCTTTGAAACTTGCAAATATCCAATTGTCAAATCGTAATAAATCCATTCAAGCAAATCCAACCAAAAAAATGTACACATTGTGCTGAAAAAAATTTCAATACAAAAAAAACCCAACCAAACCAGTTTAATAGTTTCTGAAAAGGAACATAGTGGTGGATGCATAAATATCGGCAGCGCTCTCTCTCCGCAGCACAGAATCGCTATTTTGCAGTTATCTTCTCCAAGGTTCCAATCTTCATGTTACCGAGCTTCTGCAAATTTGAGAATGAGAGGCGGATGCGATGTCTGCTATATATTAGTCTGTGGTGTTGGTGAAGTTATATATATAAAGTTTAAAAGGTAGTATTTTAGAGGCAAAAATAAAAAAATGTGGTTATATAAAGACATCGTGTTGAGAGTGACAAAAATACAAAATCGAATATTCATACAAATAAACAAAAAATACTTACTTTTATTTTTTAGTATATTTTTTTCTAATATATTTATTAAATAAGTTTTTATTGAAGTTAAGTAAGTGAAAATAGTTTAGTAAGTTATAAATGCACAAAGAAAACGGATCATTGAAAGTAGCAAAACAAATTCATTGTATTTAATTTAGTACCAGTATGAAATTTAGGCAACCGTGTGCATTTTTCGCTCAAATTGCATTGCTTCATGCTCTCATTTTAAAATAAGCGGAAACGTTGGAGGAAACGTCAAAAATACGAATAACCTTATAATAATTGAATCATAAACTGAATAAAAATTGAAAATTTTTGAAACATACAAATTTGAATACAATGCAATCTTAATCATACAAACATGAACAAACCAAACGAATTTAATTAAAGTGTCTATTTGAGGTAATATAGTGTTTCTATGTTGTAGTGCTTCTATGTGGTGGTATTAAGTCACCACATTATACCCCTCCCTTTTGAAAAAAATGTTTGTCGTGTTGGCTAATAGGTTAAAGTGTAGTTGGTTGGTTGGTTTAAATGGTGATACAGCTACGAGTAGTATCCAATTAGCTCTGATAAGCCGTTTTGAAGCCATAACCTCTTGTTCCTGTATATTGGGTACGTTGCGCACCAGGAGGTTGGTATTTTGATTCACAACCATCCAGTGCGATTAATAAATCTTCTAAGTTGCTGAAGAACGGCTTACCTAGCACGCTCAATCTAGATCTGGCTAGTGCAGGTCAGGTGCATAGGAAGTGTGCTAGTACTTCTTTTTCATTTGGGTCGTTGGGACAATGGGCGTTGAAGGGGATTCAGATCTTTTCCGCGTGCACTCCAATGCACCAGTGCCCCGTTATGATAGCTGTGATCCTAGCTATGTCAGTCCGGGATCTGGATAGCAAATCTCGGGTTCTGCCTAAGTTGTATGTTGGCCACATTTGCCTTGATTTGATACATGTTGGTAGCCCTCTCCATCTATTACTAGCTATGGCAAGGTAGTAAGAGTGAATTCTTCCCTTCACTGTACTTAGTGGGACTGCTACTGGTTCCGCACTGGAAATGTCAAGGGAAGAAACCCAGCCTGGCGAGTTCATCCGCCTTTTCATTACCATAAATGGTCCTATGGCCGCAAACCTATATTAAGGTGATGTCAAGCTGGTGACTCAGTCGGGCTAGTTCCTCTTTGCAATGCCTAACCACTTAGGAGTTCGTTTGACCGCAGCTAAAGCTTTTATGGCGGCTTGGCTGTCCGACAATATTGCTGCATTAAGGTTGTTTGTGTTGGCTCGACTAATAGCTCGACAAGCTTCTCTTATTGCTAGAAGTTCGGCTTGAAAGACGCTAGCCGAATCCGGTAGGCGGAAAGCTTTCGACACACTCTGTTGCTCTGAGTAGACACCGGCTCTAACTCCGCATTGCATCTTGAATCTATCAGTGTAGATTGATATATCGAAGACTGTATCAGGTCCTCCATTGCGCCCTTCTACCCTAAATGGAAATAGCCTTGTAAAATCAAGCATAGAGATGTCATAGTCCGTACTGTTTGTCACCAATTCCTGTGGAAATGAACTGAGAATAATGCTGTGTCCATATGGTCTGTTCTTCAAGTTGTGGGACTCCCTGAATCTGACTGAACAGTTTGTTGCGCTGATTTTAATATGGAAATCTATGGGAAGTAGGTGTGTCAGTACGTTAACTGCATCGGTGGGACAAGAGCGGATGCCTCCCGTTATACCTATGTTCGCTGATCGCTGAATCCTTGCCAGTTTTGATATGTTGTACGCCTTATTCAGTGCCGGCCACCAACCCAATAAACCGTATATCAGGATAGGACGTACTACTGCGGTATATAGCCATATGAGTATTTTTGGTGACCCCATTTTTTTCGAAGATCTTCTTACAGGCGTATAAGGATATGTAGGCCTTTTTAACTCTGTATTCGACGTTGTTTTTCCAGTTCAGCTTAGAATTTAGTATGACTCCTAGATATTTGGGATTGTTGGATAGTGGGAGTGTTTGATCGTTTAGTTTCGGTAGAACAAAGTGTTGCACCGGGGTTTTTGTGGTAAATAGCATCAGTTTCGTCTTGCTAGGATTCACTCACCTAGCAGCCCAGCTGCTGAGCTTGCCCAAAGCTCCCTCTAGAATCTCGCTAAGAGTGGAGGGAAACAGTCCGGATACCATTACGACCCAATCATCTGCGTATGTCACTACCTTGATTCCGTTACAATTCAGTATATTAAGCAATTCGTTAATGGCTATGAGCCAGAGTAGGGGAGATAGCACACCACCCTGAGGTGTGCCGCTATTAACGTATCTTGTCAGTTGGCTGCAGCCGAGGCTTGCCTGCATTTGCTGCTGCTGAGCATTGAGACTATCCAGTTCCTCACAGGTACTTCCACACCAGAAGAGAATTGGTCAGAGAATCCTGAATTGTTCTTGTATGTATGTTATTAAAGGCTCCTTCTATACCTAAGAAGGCAGCAAGAGTGTATTGCTTAAAGAAGATAGATCTTTCTACTGTTGTGATAACTGCATGATCCACCCTTAAGGTAGGCATGTTGTGCTGTGGTTTTTTTTTGTATGGGATTTTTTGTTTTGTTTTGAAAGTCGAAGAAAAAATTCACATTTATGTATGAAAAAATTTTGCATTTAAGCTTCAGTATCTGCTGACGTTCTTATCCTTGGTGCTTTAGTTCATGCCGAAATCACGAACGCACCATCGTGGAGTTTCTTGTAGGTATTATATACAGGCGGTCATGTTCGTGAACTTGGTTGGTTTGCGGAAATGTTTGCCTGTTTGTGTCGGTATTGGTGGCCCAATTTAAAGGTTCGTCAGTTTGTGAAGACAAAATCAAAAATTTTTGATTTCGTGCAGACAAACCAGTAAGTTGTATAACAAGTCAAGCAGTAGATAGCGTTGTTCACGTACAAACTTATCGTTTTGGTTTTTGGGCTGTTAAAATAAATTTTTTGTGCAAATTTTATGTGAATTCCATCAATTTTTGAAAATTTTTTCCTTGGTGTGTTGCAAAAACAAAAACAGTACGCCTATGTGTGGCCCAATTGAATAGATGCGTTTGACGAAGTTCTCAGTAACTGATTGTGTTGTTGTTGTTGTTATTAATGTGTATGTGTGTATTTAAAATTAGCATGTAAACGCATATCAGCTGCTATCGTTTTTGTTGATTGTTATTGTTTGCTATCGTGCATGACGCTACAAATTTAATATTGGTTTCATAGTGGAAAAATATAAACAAATACTAAACAAGTACAAAATGTCTAAAAGACAAAACACACAAGTAGACGTAGAATTTTATACAATATTATAGAAATATGTTTTTTTTTTTGTTTTTTTTTACGTAGAATTACATCTTACAGATCGGTTTGGCATGTAGGTCTTGTCGTTTTTAATTTATCTTATCTTGTCATTTATTTTTAAAATATCATAATAAATTGGAAAAATGTTCATAAATTACGTAACATTTATTTGGTCAATTTCAGATTCCTTCCCCGCTCACTATGTCACAGTCACAGATACCCCCATGACACCCTTCGTCAAAATGATCAACCCCCTTCCTTTTAAACGTGTTACATAATTTATGAACAGCCCCTTTTTATATTGATTTCATATTAAAAATACATTAGTGGTATTCGCTCTTTTGTGTACTTATGAATACACTAGTGTACTTCTGTCAAAAAATTACACTAAATACACATGCAACAACAAATACCATAGCTTTTGAAGTTACACTTTATGTGTTTCTTTACAACATCAAAAGATGATTGTAATGTAGTTGTATGTGTTAATTGTATCATTTTGACATTACTTGGCAGCATTCTTGGCACGATTTCTTGTCCTTTGTTCGCCATAATTTTTCGCGCTAGCTCGTCACATCATATCGTTTTCTAATTAGAACTGTTTAAAATCCATCCGTAATGGAATCTGTAATGGAAAATGTTAAAATAAGGAAAAAACGTTCAATTGCCACCAGTGTAGCCAATAGTAGATACACTGCTGTGGAAGAAGTCACTCACTCTTTCCCTTGTATTTATCGGTACAATTACAATCAGTACATCTAATACACGAAACAGCGAATACCACTATTTTGTTTACTATAATTTAAATTTTCAATTGAATTTAGAATATGTATGATTTTTACTGCAGGAAAAATAATAAATTCATATTTTTCCGAAATATTTATTATTTTTAACCAACATAAAAATGAACGAAAAGAACAAATTTATCAAACAAAACATGTGGCCAACATACATCTTAAATATATCAAAAAAAAAGTTCTACATCCACACCTACGATACTATCGCAACTGTGTCTTGTTTTTATGTCCTTGGTATTAACTGTATTAATTTTTAATAGAGGAGGGATTTTTTTGTGGTTAATTTATATACGAATAGGATTTTTCGTGGTGTTTTTTATATGCGTGGGATTTTAGTGGTTATTTTAAAAGTGCGTGGGATTTTTTGTGTTTTTTTTTAATTGCGATGGAATTTTTTTGTCAACTTTGTACCGTGGGAATTTTCGTGGCTATTAATTTTGCTATTGTGGGAAAGAGGTTTTTTTTTTTGTGAGAATTTGAGGTGGCAGCCGTGGTTTTGGTGGCCTTAGGTAACACTATACTTTTTGGCTCATTGCAACTGATTTTGCAGGCAGGGAAGTGTGTATTAAGTAGGTGCTCCAATGATTCGTCAGTAGATTTCGTTGAATTTCCATCCTTTTTCCTAAAGAAGGAGGGACTGGAGTGTTCCTTGGATAGAATTCTACCCAGTCTCGCGGATTCCTTAAGGCTGTCGATGGATTGGGTGTATTTTTTCCAAGATTGCTTTTTCAAGTCGGGAATGGCTTTCTTGTAAGTATTAAGGATAACTTTATATGGTTGCCAGTTGCTCAACCTTTGGCACTTATTGAAGGTTCTTTTAACATTTTTCCTAAGGTCAGAGAGATCCTTACTCCACCATGGAGGAAAAGATTTCTTCCTACCCCTACTAGGAGGATACGAGACCCTAAAGGCAACATGCATGGTTTTCTCAAGAGACTTAACGGAAGAATCAAGTTCCTCCGAAGTTGAGATGTGGCTGTGTGTCAATTTCAGGAGTTTTGGACTCGCCACTCTGGCGAATTTAGCCCAGTCTGTGCGTTTTGGATTACAAAAAGGTAAAGGAGCCTCTATTACCAGGTTCAAATTAAAGAGAATCAAGCTGTGATCCAAGAAGGAATTTTTCTTGGACACTCTCCAATTGTCTAAGTTTAAAGACTCACTTTCGTATAGAAGTGGTGTAATGTCTAAAACTTCTTTCCACCCACTAAAGTTAGCAGAGCTTGAAAGGTGAATGTTGGTGTATTGCCCAGTATGCCCATATTTATATTTGAGTTGATAATAAAGACAAATAAAAACTCACCTCTTGTGTTGATCTCGGTGCTGACCCACAAGGTGTGTCTCGCGTTTGCATCGCAGCCCATGAGCGTAGTGGTGTTGCTTGAAGCTGCCGTGGCCACGAAACGCTTCACTTCGTCTGGTGGAGCGTCTCTATTATGGCCCATATAGACTGCCGCTATATACAGCTCGCGAGTATCTCCAGCAGCATCCAGTTTGACGACTGTCAGACCGGAAGAGCTAAGGTTAGGGAGTAGAAATAAGTTTATGTGTTTTTTTAATACAATGCAAGTTCTAGGCTTAAACACAGTTTTCTTGTAGAATATGTTGCATATGTTGTTTTGGAACCCTTTTATCGTTGATTCCTTCACCCAGGGTTCCTGTAAGATGCCTACGTCGATACCATCCTCCATCTTGAGGATGGCTAGATTATCTGTTGCACACTTGGAGTGCTGCAGGTTAATCTGGATGATTTTCAGCATCACACTACGTTGATGGTTGTTGTATGGGTGGCGCAGCAGTGTCCTCGATTGACAGCCACTTGAGGATTTCATCGACGCTTACGCCTTTAACCGCTGACGGCTGTCTGAATATTTTTAGCTTGGCACGTCGTATGCCAAACTTTAGACAGTTGCCCATCTTCTCCAGAGCACCCAGGCACTCGTCGGAAATGAGCTGAAGGAAGGTCATGCTCGCTTTCTTGGGGTCTTCGCTCTTGATGACCGACCAGTCACGCATGGGGATATCAGGGTTGTGTAGTTGGAGAATTTCGATGAGCTTGGCGCTCTCCAGCTTCATTTTCGGCAACCAAATGGGATGAGCTTAAGGTTTAAGCATTTCCATGCGTCTTTAATCTTAGAGACACACTCGCTTAGGAATTCCTTAGAGAATTGATCCTCGCATTTGATCACCCGGAATCCTCGCACTACTTCCACGGACTCGAAGGAGGGAAGCGATCCACCCTTGTTGCCGAGGAGGAGGACAACTTGGCTTCGATGTTCCGAGATTTGTTTGTGGCTGTTTGAATTAGCGTCTATCAGCATTACCTGCAAGTGAACTCTTACGACCTCACTGTAGGCGCGCTGACTGGTTGTTGGGTTTTGGTTGTTGTGGGCCCTCTTCATGTGAGCGATTCCTCTCAGGTACTCTTCAACCACAGCTTCGAAGTGGATTTTGTCCGCTGCGTCACCGGCCTCAGCATTCTTAGCTATCTTGCCAAGAATAAATAAAGCCTTCTGGTACTTTGCTTTCATTAGCGCTCCGTGGGTCTTTAATTTCTTTGATTCACTATGTCTGGTAATCTGGGATATGTCTGGGTACTATGGCTGGTACTCACCGTGCTACCCACGCTTGTCTCCTGACTGGAGGCAAGCAGTTCATCTTCTGTGCTTGCACCTAGCACTACAGGTGTTTTTTTTTTGGGTTTTTTTGGTTTTTTATATTATTTTTGTTTTGGTTGTTCATCATCTGTTTCGTGCGCTTCCTTTGGGAGCCATGCGAGCCCAAATACCATGGTAAGACCATTGTTTCTATCTGAGTTGGCCAGGTCAGAGAGAGGATACGCTAAAATACAGCACAGTATACCCCTTGGCTGCAAACTACTCGGTGGGCACCATCCCTAGACTCCGGAGTTAAGGCGGAATAGCTCCTATTTCATTGCTCCACAATGGTCTGTACGACAAGAGTGGCCCTACCAGCAACCTAACAATTTTAACTTTTCTGTATTATTGATAAATGTGGGATAAATAATTATAATATTAATGTGGATAAATGTGGAAAGGAAATTATTTGTAGGATAAATAGGATAAATTCTGACAAATATATTTACAATGAAATAAATTGCTGTTTTGTGATTTTAAATCTTTGTTTTCAATAAATTATTATTGCATATTAGTTTTAGTTTAGCTTTTTGTGTTCTTTATTTCTTATTTAAAATGTTTGTTCTAATGTAATAAATGTAATAAAAATAATAAAAATGTAATATATTATTCTTTTATTGCCGTTTGACGGAGAAACTGACTGACGGAGAAAATTGACTTGATTAATTAATTGATTGATTAATTTCATCTTTATAGTCTTTTTATTTAATCTGTTGGAACTTTCCCCTTTATATGACAGCTGTCAGAAATTCTCTTTAACACTATTAAAAATTTTTAAATTAACTATAAATATATATTTACTTAATATATTCACAAATTACAAGAACTGAAGTGCACTTCTGTATCAGAGAACGATTTTATAGGGAATGTCCTATGGGCAAATGGCGAATGGAAAAACCCAAAAAAAAAAACTTCAGAACTTTTCTAATAACGAAATAGTGTACATCCCCGTTTGCCAGTGCATACAGTTAATAGCTTCACTTTCGAAGCGAAATATAAATATTAAAGTATAAAGTGCATTAAAAAAAAAAAAAAAAAATTGTCTGAAAAAAGGAGACAAAGTAATATTTTATCACAATTATCGCCTGTCGAATATGTTACACATTCCAATTTTTGCCGAACATCAATGTTAACGAATTTATAACATGTCGCCACAGCTAAGCAATTCATCAAAAATGCAAAGAACAATTATGGATTTTTGTTGGTTATTTTATAAGATACGGCAGCACAGTATTTCGTAATTTTGACATTCCAGGTTGGTGTGGTGAATCTCCTTACCCTACCTTATTATTGTATCATGGTTCTAGTTATAATTTTCAATGATCAATTTAATTAAGTATCATACAGGCTCAAGCAATTCATTTAAAATGCAAAGAACAATCATGGATTTTTGTTGGATATTTTATAAGATACGGCAGCACAGTATTTTATAATTTTGACATTCCAGGTCGGTGTGGTGAATCTCCTTACCCTACCTTATTATTGTATCATGATCCAAACGGCATTCTCAATAACTCAAACATTCCGAATGGTGTAGTGATTGCGGTCTTGTGTATGCCTGTAGTGGCCATAGGAATTTGATCGTATGCTCTAACTCTTATTTAGAAAACATGTTGTTGTTGTGTAAGTTAAGTCATGTATGTGTGGTAAAGAGTAGCGGTCTGGAGCTGTACTAGTGTTAAGTGTTCTCTAGTCAGTTAAGTGTTCTGGGTCTCCAGTCACTTGCATCTTTATTAGTTATAAGATGTAGGGGAGAAGCTTATATGCAGTCTGATGGACCACAGATGCCAGCTTTGACTAGAAAGTCGATTTCTTGTTTGGCAATTTTGCACTTGATTGTGTCTAAACGCTTTGGTTTCGAAAAAGGTAACTGTCCTTCTGTAGTTATGTGATACTCTGTTTTGTGTTTAACTGTTTTGTTGTAGTCAGGTTCTGATTTAGGAGATGGAAAGTTTTTAAGTATATTCGTGTATTTGTTGCTTAATGTGAATAATTTGGGTAGTGTTATGTCTGTGAATGCAGTAATTCCGTTAACTGACAATTGTGTAAGTGGATCGATTAGTTTTTTATGTCTTAAATCTATCAAAAGACCATATTTTGTGAGGAAATCTGCTCCTATGATGCGTCTTGTAATGTCTGCTAGTATAAATGTAAAAGGAAAATCACGACTCAGTTTTAAGCTAATGTTTTATAATTTCTGCCGTAAGTGGAAATGGTGCTACCGTTTGCAGCTGTTGGTATTAAGTCTGAATTTTTCTTGTTGGCTTTGAATTTAAATTAGAAGTACTGAACTTCTGCGCTGTCGATCAAAAATTTAATGTGATTGTCATTGTCGTAAATAAATAGGTGGCGTGTAAGTGTTGTCTGACTTCCATCATTAGCCGTCGCAATGATGGAGTACTTAGTTTATCGTATTGTGTTCTGTTACGTTCATGCTGATTGTGGAATCCGGCGGATCAGTTGTGGCGGAAAAATTAATCGAACTCGTTGGTTTATCGATTGTAGAAACCGGAGAGTAAGTTCGGGGTGGAATTGATAACAAAGTTCGCGGATTTGGAGTAAAAATATAAAAAGCGGTTGTTGAAAACTCAGTAGATCCGCACTTGATACAAAATAACTCACTTTTCATCCGCAACAAGTTTGGTGCGGATTTGAAAAAAAATTTTTATATAATGGAATGTTCATTTAATTATTTTAAGGTCGCTGAACCTGAATAACCTGAAAAACTGTTTTTCTCATCGTCTTGTTTGGAAAGTATTTTAAACATGTGTATTTAATGTTTATTTAGTCTTAATTTCCGTTATTTAATTTAGTTTCCACTGTTTTGCATATCTATAAGTTTTTAATTTTGTTTTGGTAGCTGCGCAGCAGTTTTTCGGAACGAGTTTTGCGGATCGGTATTGCAGTTCATACGTACGGATTCAACAATATGCTTTATTTGAAAAGTGAGGGAGCGCGGATCGGATCATCTCCCGCCGCATCCGATCCGCCGTTTCCACAATCAGGGTGGTTATGTTGTGTGACGTTTTGATTGAATGAACATGGTTGTTCACATCGTTAAGGTGACCTACCAAATCTAAAGTGCTATCTGCATACCCAGTTTGCAGGACGTTGTCTAGGTACACTTCTTGATGAGGATCTTCGTCTTGAAAAGCCTTTGAAATTTGTCTCTCTCGACTTTGAACGGTTACGATATCGTTTGTTCATTAACTCTTGAACCTCAATTGCCAATTTATTAAAATTGTCCAAAATTTTGGAAGTTGTCTCTGCGAAAGTTTGTGTAATCATCGCTAACTCTGAATCTTGGAATGGTGTTGTCACGCGATGGACTGAAGCGAATTCGGATTCTGATATGACTTCCCATAGATTGTCAGCGAGTTTTAGTTGCTCTAGTCCTCAGTGTCCTCTAGTTCTCAGTGACTTGAGATGGTCAAAGCTATATTCAGACTTTTTGGAAGTTACGAAGCCAAATTTTATGTATTAAGTCGCTATCGACTGACGATCCGGCTAATAACAGTAGTGACCTGTAGAATTGAGAGGAATTTTGGTCGCCTATCTCGGTTCCAGAAAAAATTTTATCGAACCTCTTGGTTTCGTTCAAAGAGTGTCTGTCAATCAAAATTTTTAACCCATCATATAAGTTTGAAGAAGGAGGATTTTTAATGAAATCAAGCACTGTTATTAGTACCTCTTAAGGTAGAGCGGTTACGAGATATTCATACTTTGTCTTGTCAGCTGAAATTTCTTTCGCTTGAAATTGTATATCTTCATGGGCGTACCATCCGCCAGGGTTGCGCCTGCCTGTCCCAAGCCAGTATAAAGGAGGAGGGTTGGTATGGGATACGTCCCATACTGTAAAAGTGGAGCCAACCAAGAGCTTGGGGTGGCGCCCATCTTGGTAGCAGGTCACTATATATATTAATGTGAAAAAAGCCTGCGAAGGTATAGCAATGGACCTAAAAACTTGTTAGCACGGGGATAGTCATACTCGTCAAAGAGGACGACCCTATCCATCCACGGCAAGGAGGCATTTGAGAGATGTAAAATTGGGTGAATGAATTGAGGTGTATACAAAATGAATGCACATATATTCGATGTATTGTTTGTTGTTTAAACAGGGGTTATAGGCACTTCTTCCATGGTAAGTGAATATAAATTTCATGCCTGGATTGAAGTTGCCGGTCATGAGTAATTTAGTGCTCTAATTGGACACGGCCAAATATAAAAACCCAAATGAGTTTTTTGCCTCCTTGCTGGGATGTGGTGGAGCTTCTTTGACGGGACCGAGTTGCCCAGGTGACTATCATGGGTTGGCCCTTCGGGGAGACTCGTGCTGGCTGTGGTTGTGTATATGCTACACAGGTCTGGATTGACTGGCGGGGTCGCGCAATGGTACGACCGGGCTGGCATACCAGCTTAGTATGCAAGAGATTGGGTAGGTCTCGTCTCCACCAGTGGATGGATGGAAGTACGTCGCTACGGAAGTCTAAACTGGTACTATTATTGGAAGCTTGCTTTTGGTAGTAGGGCACTGGGTGATGCTTATTATACCCTAGGTCTTTGATGACTTTTGTACTTAAGACTACATGTCGGGTGTACAAATAAATTTGAATTCCTTCTGCTGTCGCAAGTATCTCCTGATGCATTGGTGCATCGAACGTTTTAACAAGTTCAGATTGTAAGTTGTTAAGAGGGGGGTGATGGTCACCTTCGCCGCAATGAGGGGGGTGTGTAAGGTGGTTGGAAGTATGTAAGGGATGGGGGTGTGGGAGGGCTGGGTGGGGCTGCATGCAATACTCATTTTGATATATTACTATGTCCTATTTTTTTGTCTACCTAATCAATTTGGTGTACCTAGGTGTAGTGTAGCCTACGGAGTAAAACGATCGGTTTCTTCTGACCCGATCATTTGCCAACCGTGTAAAAAGATAAAAGTGTAGTGTGCCTCGTGACAAGCTATTAAATGATAACCAAACCCGTCAAAAATATTTTATAAAAATAATAAAAAGAAATGTTTAAAAAGAAAAAAAAAGTTGTGCGTTGACTGAACAATTTTTGATTTTCTCAAATACAAATGTAAAAATCACAATTTTTATACTTTTTGTTAAAGAAACTTAAAATAGTTTCTTTTCCAATAAAGACATTTTTCCAATAAATCTTACATTCATACTGACTATATAATTTATTACTTATTTAACTCAAATATAAAAAACGTATATGTAATAAAAATATTCATACAAACTCTGTCTAAAATGTGTACAACATTCAGAAGTTTTAATTTTCAATATTATTTTACGTCAAAAATGTGACTATAACATTTTTAAAGCCCATAATATTTTGGTTCAACACAAGCAAGTAGTAGTTAAATGTATCTTTAGTGGTTCGTAATATGAAAAACTATGATATTCCGGCAACTGCGTGATTTTTATGTTATTAAAAAATTGCTCTTTTGCTCTCCTCTCCAAGTAAGAGTATACATTCTTGTGAGTAGACGTCAAATATTTGGACAACCTTATAATAATTGAATCATGTCGCAATGTTGCTGCGTCGTTAATGTGTTTAATCTATTATTCTTGTGAGTTGACGTCAAATATCTGGACAACCTAATAACAATTGAATAATGGGTACAAAATGTTGTGTCTCTGATCAGGTATCAGTTTACGTTCCTTTGTGTGCCTGTTGAACGCGTTTAGTGCTGTATGGTACATTTTCTGTCAACACAATTGTATTAAAAGTGATCAAATAGTAGATGGATGGACCGGCTTTCTCGTTTTATTTTGCATTATTTATTTCATTTGTTATAAAAGCAGACTTATTCTAGAAAAGCCACTTTTTTAACTAAAATACTTCATACATTGAGTAAATGTGTAAAACAAAATTAAGTGCGGCGAAAGACAAACAATTTTCACATGTTGTGATCAGACACTGATACTTTTTCGTTCAGCACGCACACACTAGCCGGTTTCATAAAAGCCGGTACCTGATGAACGCAGCCAATAAAATTTGGCACTAACCATGATACAATTATAAGGTAGGTGCATTTGAGACAATAAAACAATAACAAAGGCGTAGGTATAATGTCATATTCAGCCGACGGTAGTTAAGGCAGTTTTATTTTGACTGCTTGTATTTTACTATCGTGGCGCAGCAGCTGCCGCTGTTTTAGCCTAACAACGAGGGTACTGTTGAAAGATGCGGTATTATCTCGTGGCTTTAAACGATAAAATAAGCTACCATTCTGAAATTTCATATATGTATGGTTTAGGCTTTTGTAATATTTTAAGTGAAGGAATAAACAAATTGTTGGAGAAGGTCCTTTTCAAGAAAATTCAATTTATTTAAACAAATTGCTGATACTTGTACATACTTTGTATAAATATATTTTTATATATATTTATAAATATTAACATAAACTATTTTGTAAATTTATTTGACCTCTTTTCATAAGTTTTTGTGTTATGTTTATAACTTTTTATATATATATATATTATAACTGTTTATAAATTTTTCAATTATTAATTAAGAGTTATATTTTTGAGCTCAACGTAGGTCTATGTTGCTTTCTGAAGAAAACAACCAACAACAACAACAATACCCTTTGTATAGAGTGGCAATTATACAGCAGACTATATGACTGAATAAAAACAAATAAATTTTAATTTGACAAAGTATAATCGATCGGGAACTTATTGCATAGGGTGTAACTTTTTTCTAAAATATAGTTAAAAAAATAAATCGAAAAACCTCTATTTTTTTACACTAAAAATTTTAAAATTCATATCTCGGATATCACGCATATAATATTGAAATTTAAATCAATGAGTGTTTATTATTTTAAAATGGTTAAAAAATTTTAACATTCCTTAAAATCCACTTTAAATGCTTTAAATACTTTATTCTTAAATGTATATATCATAAAAATCATAGATTTTGTTGAAAATATTAGTTTTAACTATAAAATTTACCTTAATTTAAATGCCATGATTTTCTATTCTTACTATTTTTACTATATATTCTATTTTCTATTTTTCAAAAAACCCTTTCATCAGAGTTTTTAATCACTTGTTATTCAAAAAAAAAAAATGTAGTGCTTTAATTTACAGTATTTTACATTTATTAGCTTTAAAAACGCAATAAAAAAAATACATTTTAAGGCGAACATGAATTTTTCAAAACAGCTCTATGATTATTGCTGTAAAAGAGCCTTTACAAAACAAATAGTAAATTTCCGAGTTCTGCTCTTTTGCAGATTTTATAAATTCCTTTATAAAGCTGAATAAAATATTAGAGTTAAAAAAGGTAAAAAAATAGAGTTAAAAAAATTGTTGGAGCAACTAGGTGCGAGTGAGCTCTAAAAACGTTCAAGAAATGGATACTATGTAGTTAAAGCTTTACCGCAGCTTTGTTTGCTACTAGTTGCATTAAATTCTAAAGAAAATGCTCACCAAAGTGGTTGTTAAAAACGCCAATTTGGCGTGATATCGGTTTAACTGTCAACAGTGCTTGGTATACGTAGGTTTTTAGTTGTAATTATCTTGATGGATAAAAAAAATTTCTATTGCGGTAACCAAAAAAAAAAAAACAAAAATTAAGTTTGCTGTAATGGTTATGGGCAACCAAAAAACATTCTGGTTGCGATAATGGTTATCGGCAACCAAAAAAACATTTCGGTTACTATAATGGTTATGAGCAACCAAAAAAACATTTTGGTTGCGATAATGGTTATGGGCAACCAAAAAATTATTTTGGTTGCGATAATGGTTATGGGCAACCAAAGAAATATTTTGGTTACGATAATGGTTACTGGCAGCCAAAGACATTTTGGTTGCGATAATGGTTATGGACAATCAAAAATATATTATTGTTGACATAATGGTTATGAATTTTTTCTAATAATAAATCTTAAATTTTGTAACCTTTTTGTCTTTTCTAAAGAAAATAATCGTTATTTTGAGTCCTTGAACTAAATAAAAATTGTAGTTATAAGCACAATCGTCCGCATAGAATACAATGTGCTTGCCTCAATGTACTCATACACTCAAGTGAATGTTTTTAAGCTAAGACACGTTTGGTGCCACCAAAATTTAAAAAAAAGTACCAAAAAATACACCAGGCAACAAACCTCATTTCTTTTACGCCGAAATTTTTAAATTCAAATACATGCTAAAAAAATGCACGTATACCTAAATAAACTATAAATAAAGTTCTAGAAGTACTTTAAACGAGTTTTTCTCGAAAAGGCTGCTTGAAACCGATTACTCCAAAACTATGATAAGGATCGCTACCAAATTTATTTCACTTGTGAAGCAAATATGATCGGTACTTTTGATCGTTCAATTTTTATTTTAGAGAAATACTTTTTTTAAAAAAAAAAAAAATCAATGAAAATCAGTTTTTTAGCTGGCATTTTGATAAAAATCAACATTTTCCTAAAATTGATTAAAAGCTCAAAAAGCTTTAGCAGAACCTTAATTATTTTTTTTTTTTTTTAATGAACAAGCTCTGAAAAATCGTGTCCACTGCATATTTAAGGTACCTTACTAAACTATTTGCTATATGGTTTAATATTTGTTATCCAAGAATTCAAAAACTTTTCCTTAAAACATATATAATTATAATGCAAAAACAAAATTAACCTAAAATATACCATAGCTTAAATATAAAACTTTTAATACAGGATTTTTGTTTTGGCTAATTACTTACTTAGGTGGTCGTAACAACCCGTGTCCGGGCTTCGGCCGACCCCATCAGCTCACGCCGGGCCCCTCTTCTTTGCGCGCGCCTTCTCCAATCGGATATACCAAGTGCGGTTAGGGCTTTCTCAGCCTGGTCCATCCATCGGAGGCATGGTCTTCCTCGTCGTCGTTGACCAGCGACCCTCGCCTCGAGCACCTTTTTCGCTGGAGCTTCGTCGTTCATACGATGGACATGACCCAGCCAGCGTAGTCGCTGCACAGTTATACGCCGAACTACGTCAATGTCATCGTATAGCTCATACAGCTCGTGGTTCATTCGGATGCGATAGTCATCGCCGACTCGAACAGGACCGAAGATTTTGCGAAGAACTTTTCTCTCGAACACCCCCAGAGCGGCTGCGGTAGTTTGCGAAACTACCCATGCCTCAGAGCCATAAAGCAGCACAGGTAGAACGAGCGTCTTGTAGAGTGTTAGTTTTGTCGATCGAGAGAGGGCTCTGGAACTTAGTTGCTTACTGAGCCCGTAGTAGCACCTATTAGCAATTATTGTTCTTCGCTTTATCTCCAGGCTGATTTCGTTGTTGGTATTAATGGTGGTGCCAAGGTAAACGAACAGCTTGACCACTTCAAAGTTATAGCTGCCGGATGAAATGTGGGAGTCTAAACGCCGCGCTCCCTTGTTTGTAGACAGCATGTACTTTGTTTTACCCTCATTTATCGTTAAAACCACTTTGGCTGATTCCTTTTCGATAGCGGCGAAAGCAGCGGTAATATCTCTCTTGGTTCTGCCGACAATATCAATATCATCAGCGTACTCAAGAAGCTGGACACCTTTATAGAAAATGGTGCCATTACGATGCACAGCGGTCTTTCGTACGATTCCATCCATGATGATGTTGAAGAGATCGCAAGACAGTGGATCGCCTTGCCTGAAACCTCTTTCAGTATTGAAGGTTTCGGAGAGGTAATTTTCACCTTGACGGAGCTGTGTGTTGCTCAAAGTCATTCTGCAAAGTCTAATCAACTTTGCAGGTATACCGAACTAGCCCTTCTCGGGTTATCGAACCCAGCTTTAAAATCGTCAAAGAGATGGTGTGTGTCAATTTGATTTTGTGGGTTCTCTCCAGGATTTGTCGTAGCGTGAAAATTTGGTCTATGGTGGATTTGCCAGATCAAAAGCCACACTAATAACGTCCAATTGTAATCGGCTTTAATCTTTCACACAGTACGCTTGAGAGAACCTTATATGCGTTGATTATGTGCATTATAGGCGTCAGATAGACTTATAGGCTGCAGATAGAACTTATTATCGAAAAATCCTCAAAAAATAGAAAGAGCGTGATATCTCGAACAGGGTGGAACAGGGGGCGAACCTTCACATGGCAACGTGTCTGACCGCCTCAACCTGGCGAGACCAGCATTATCCATGTCGAAATCGTCTCAAGTCGACTCAAACCTCCACGTGGTGTTCCCTGGGCAACGGCAAACTGGAATACGTCAGTTTTGCGGCTAATTTGAGCGGCGGGTGGCTCCATAGACCTTAAACATGGAATGTGCGCAAGGTTTGGGTCCCGCCACATTACTACTGCCCAATGAAAACAAAACCAGTCTCGGATTAGCACCCCAATTACGTTGACGACCACCGCAAACGAAAAACAGACAATGATTTACGGATATGCACCTGGAATGTCCGGACCCTTTATAGGGAAGGTGCCATTATCCAACTGGCGGAAGCCCTCAAAACAATAAAAGCTGACATCACCACCATTCAGGAAATGCGATGGAAAGGGCAAGGCTGCTCTAAACAAGCACACTGTGATATCTACTACAGCTGCCATGCGGAGAGGCTCTAATTTGGATGTGGTTTCGTCGATAGCCGGAAACTACGCCACCTTGTTTCCCGGTTCACACCTGTGAACGAAAGATTGGCCACGATCCGCATCAAGGCAAAATTTTTCTTCATCAGCCTTATTTGCGCGCACGCCCCGATGGAGGAAAAGGACGAAGCCGTTAAGGACGCTTTCTACGCTATTCTTGAGGACGATACGACCACTTTCCGATCCATAACGTGAAAATAGTCCTCGGCGATTTTAATGCGAAAGTCGGAAGGGAAGGGAACCAATGGTACGATTAGGAGTGTCGCATCGAGACAGCAGTAAAAAACGCCGCATATAGAAAAACGCTGCAGTCAGCTGCAACGCGAGCCGTGCGAGAAAACTACCGCGAAAAGAGGAAGGAAGGAAGAGAGGCGCGTTTTCAGATGCAAGAAAAGAGAGCAGGAAAAGCGTGAGCGTGAGGAGCTAGAAGTATACCAGGGCAAGAAGGATGCACGAAAATTCTATCAACAGGTTAAGTGTCTAACCCAAGGTTTCAAGCCCGGAGCATCCACTTGTAGAGACGAAAATGGAGATCTGAATACGGATGCACAGTGTGTGCTGAGATTGTGGAGACGGCACTTCTCCAATTTACTTACTGGCGACGATTCCACCAATGCCGCCCATGGAGAGAGCAGTTCGGTGTCACCAATCAACGATGACGGAGTGGAAGTATCACCACCTAGCCATGAAGAGATTCGAGTTCTATCCAACGACTCAAAAACAATAAAGCAGCGGGTGCTGACAGCCTGTTAGCTGAATTGTTTAAAACCGGCGGCGATGAATTGATAAGGCGCATGTATCAGCTCATCAGCAAAATATGGCTAGTAGAAAGGATGCCTGACGATTGGAAGCTGAGCGTACTGTGCCCTATACTAAAGAAAGTAGACCCTACAATCTGCGCCAGTTATAGAGGTATCAAAAAATTAAGAAATTACTTCATATCTCAATATCTCCTTCGAGAAATGTAGCATTTTATATTTTTTCGAAGATTTTACGAACTTTTTATCGATAAACATCGAAAAAATAGAAAAATAGAAAAAGTGCCATACCTCGAAGAAGAGAGAAAGTTCATCATCCTTTGAATGTTTGTCACTTTAAATTAAAAAAAAAAACAAAATGTGCACTGTATCGGGTATTTCCTAATGTCAGATACGAAAACGGCAGACCCCTTATATTGTAAGTAATATCTGTCCATTTAAAACATATTTTTAAGTGGCAACCCTAACCCTAAAAAATTTTCAAACAGGAGCTTTTACACCCAAAATGAGCCCCCACACTGCACCGGCAAGCTTATAAGTGTGTCCCGGCAAGCACACAGGCTGCTTTAAAAGCGTTGTATTTATAAACGACTTTTAAGATAGCTTAAGTGAGAATATTTAGGCTTAAAAGTGGGAACAGTTGTAATTTCGTTTGTGGCTTTTATATATATAATATTTGCTTACAAATTTAAAAAAAATATATAGATTTGTGAAATTCATTATTGGCAGACATATGTTTAAGGTCCAGTTTACATTTTTTGAGTAAAAAAGCGGGTTTTTTTGAATGACTATTTTTTTTTATTAAATATCAAAATAATTTTGTTTTCATATTTAGTTAAGTCTTAAATTAACAATTTAATTTTTTTTTTGCATCGATAGTTATGGTTATACAGCGTGTTAAAGTTGAGGTCGCGAACGAAAGGTCTCTTGCGGCTTGCATGATATTTCCTCTCCAGGGAGCGAAAAATAAAAAAGGTTGTTTTTAGAACAGATTTGCCTTCTGAGTGAACAGGAGGGTTTTAAAAAACCCGTGCACGAAATCGTACCTTATAAATTAAATAATACGCAAAAAAAATACTTTTTTTTATTTGATTTTGTCGGTTCACTCAGAGCGTATTAAATTTTTAAAAATAATAAAAGAAGATTTGAGTTAATCAGACGCATAGTTTTCGAATTAGACTGCAAGCCGTTTAAAAAAACTGTCATTTCGAGAAAAACTCGTTTATAGTTTTTGTTTACCTTACTTTATGAGCGTTTACTACTGATAAAAACCTAAATATCTCTTAAACGACTTCGAAATTTATTCTGAAATTTTTTTACACAGTCTTAAGATGTTTTTGAAAACAATAAAAAAAAATACTCGAAATTTAAAAAAAAAATTTAAACTGTGCCTTCAAATTTTGTTAACCTTTGAAAAATACAACTGCCAAACAAACACAATTATTTTCATTTATTTATTTGTTTTAATTTTAGTTTGTCACAAAATGAGAAGATTGTTCTCAATTGAGAATATTGAAATTTGAAAATGCTTTGTAGAAGGTTTCGAGAAGGTTTGTTCCTATTTTTAAATTCTCTCATTTATGAAGCTGTTACACTCAAAGAAGTATTTTTTCACATTGACAAATTCCTAGGTTAAGTTGATAAATTTTTTGTCAGTATAGAGTCAACAAAAGCGTTTGTCAATTTGATTGAAGGGATAGGTTGCAATCATATTAACAAAATGTTATTTTGTTTATTTGACAAACGGATATTTTGATTTGATAAAAGCCTTAATCAAGAATGCCGCGTTTGCATTGTGTATTTGATAAATAAATTTGTCAATATGAATAAAGAATATTTCAACCTGAAAAAATGGTTTGTTGAATGGAAAAATGCTTTTCTGGTAAAAATACATTTTATTTATCAATCATATAAAAATGTTTTGCTGTTTTGATAAAATATTTTATTATTTCAAGCAATTTTATTTCAAGCAAAAAATAACAAAACGAAATTTAATAATGTATCACTAAAAGAATGTCATTTTTACATTAGTTCCACTCCTTAACCCCTTACTCTCACTGAATTGTTATTGAAATAATTTTTTTGTTTCACAAATTAAATAAAACGTACACAACTCACAAAATAGCTTTCTATAATTTCTGCGAACAACAAATAACGCTACCGAAATGCCAGACCTCTATTTTTGTTTTAATGCTTGAAAGTTTTTTAAATTGATAATTCATTTCATCATTACGAAATTGAAATTTTATCCGCGTGACTCAAGCGATTATCAATTTTATAAATAATTTCTTCAGCACAACAGACCTATTTATCAACCCAATGAAGTAAGTTTGTTAATACTATTTATAAAAATTATAAAATTTTATTCTAACTGATTTACGATTTTGTTACCATGAATAAGTTTATATCAAGTTGAGAAAAGCATTTTTCAAACAAATAAAACACATTTCTTCAAATCATCACATTCAATTTGTTAGCCTTTTATTAAGTTTTCAATCAAATGGATAAAATTTCTTTCGAATTGATAAAAATATGAAGCATTTATGATAAAATTTAATCGATTGCACAATTTGGTTTTGTTAATTTTAAAATTTCAATAATTTATAAAAGAAGTTCTGCCATCTATCGTATAACGTGAAGCAAAGAAAACTTAAGCTTCATAAAGTTCCAACAGATTTAATAAAAAGAATTAAAAAAAGATGAAATGAAAGCAATGTGCCAATTTTAAAAAACAATTTTTTAATTTATATTGAGCAGTTTCTCTGTCAGATGGCAAAAAACATTATGTATTACATTTATAGTGAACATTTCAATAAAAGTTTTATATGCAAAATTAAGAACACAAAAAGTTAAACAAAAACCTATTGGCAATAATATAACGGTAAAAACGGGTTTTTCGCACATGCGCTCACTTACACGCCCATAATTTCGTCAAATATCAACTGATTTTCATTTTCTTACCGGTTTTGAAAATAAAAAATTTAGGTCTTTAAACATGCCATACATGACTAAACAGGTTTCATTTTCTATATTGTAGTATTTGCTAGGTAAACCATTTTTTCTTGGTTTTTTTTACAACTTCTTGACTTTGGTGATGTTTTTGAACACTATTTTGCTTAAAACCCCTTAAATTTGTTTTATTATTTTAATATATCACATTTTCACGAGTAAAACGTGTGCCTTTTTCCTAGAATCGGTCAATAACATACAATAATATAATATATATTACTAAAAATCACATTCTGTTTGTTCATTTGTGTGTTAGTTTGTTTGACTTCTCTACAAATCTAAACGGATTTCGCTCAAACTTAAAGCGTGTATTACTTGCATCCTATATATGGTTTTTTCATACTTAGTTTTAGCCACGCCCCCTTTTATCGCCCACAAATCAATGAAAATTCTATATTCCTGACGGATAATTAAGTTAGTGTGTTTACCATCGGCAACTGTATTAAAAATGGGCGTGGAAGACCTATAATTACGCCCACTTTTAAGAAATCATTTCTTAGCGTCCACAAATAAAAGAGAGAGCTCGTACTTTATAGTAAATTTTTAAAGAATTTTGTTTTTTAGAATGAGAATGTCTCTAAGTACTGCAAAATTAAATAAAACATATCAAGCTATTTCAATATGTTTATATAATTTTTAAGCATGTTTTTCGACAGTTTTAAGGCATTTGTTGAACTTTTAGTACACCCTTATTGGAAATGCTACTCAAAAATGTTTAATCGATAGTTTTCTTTTAACTGATCATCGGTTTCTCGTTTAAGTTACCAGCAGTAATTTTTCATCATTTTGATTTTATTTTTACCATCAAAAAAAATCTTTTCTATATTAGCGATTTCTTGGTGAAACCGTTCTCAGTTCACTCGTGTTCGGTATTCTGTTTACAGAATGTTTACTTGATTGTTACTAACAAATTCAAACAAAACTACCAAACTGAAGTTACGCGGAGGTTAATACACATTATGAATCTAAAATCTCGGCAAATGGCTTTTTTTCTAAAAATTTGAATAACTCAATCAAATATTACTCGATTTGAATAAACTTAAATGCAGAAGACGCAAAATGAAATGTGTTTTGAAACTGCATACCAAAAGTAAATAGTTTTACTCGTATACAAATTTGACTTATTAATTTTCGTTCAAAGTGCAGTGCAGTCTCAAAAAACTGATAAAATTATTTGTTTTTACATGTAGCTCTCTTAATTTTTATTCGAGTTTGTAATGTAATATACCGTTAGAAAGGTGTTGCTGTTTTTTTTTTTTTAGACTTGTACTCGTAGAATTGTACTCCATTTTCGGCATAATATATAAGGTATAGATCAAACGAAGATCAGTTGGAGTGAAGTATTTCTTACACCGTTTTAAAAAGCCAAGGCACTTGGCTGCTTCTTTTGACACATCAAAAATGTGATTATTCCCCCGAAGATCTGCTTGTATTGAAATGCCTAGAACGTCAAGAGCATCTGACTCCGTAACATGTACACCGTTCATATTGAGGGGAGCTAAGGAGCAATTGATTCGCTTTTGAGTTAACAGACAACACTGGGTCTTGCTAGCATTAAACTCTACTCTATTAGCAAGACCCCACTCGGAGATTTTTCCCAAGTCATTATTAAGTATGTCATTCATATGTTGCCTCTTCCTCTCAATCTCCAAAGAGCTCGGGCGTTTTTTAAATGAATATGAATGGCAAATGCCGCTGTCATCCGCAAACGAATGAATTGGGTTGTGAGTCAACGACAGAAGGTCGTCCCCATTCGGTCCAGAGGCTTTATTTATGTTGAGGTTTGCAAGGACTTTTTTAACTGCTCTCGTACGAAAATATATCTCCTGCATTACAGAAGACGTTCTTTCAACGAAAGGTAGTGGCTGATTGCTTACTGGGATTGTGGAGTTATGTGCAAACAGTCCGGCCAACAGGTTCGCTTTATCAGCAGAGTCCGTGAAGATTTGATCATCTTTTAAAAGATTTGGAATAGTCGATGACGTCTGATTCTTTACTCTTTTAACAAATGACCAAAAGTTTTTGCTCTCTTTGGTGCAGAGAAGAACCTGTTCTCTGATGCGAGTTTCGTGAAGAAACTTTTCGCGTTTTAAAATTGCATTACAGCGATTCCTAGCCTCAATGCGAAGTCTTTTCGTATCGGCATTCTTATCAGAGCGCCAATTCTGAAAGGCTTCCTCTGTGGACCTGACTGCAATCCTGCTAGTCTCATTAAACCATGAGTGGTCTTTTGGTTTGATGCTTCTCATCTTATTGGGGATGAAAGACCGCATACCCATTAAGATAATTTCTTGCACCATAACAGCCGCGGCATTCACATTTCTGTCAGCGAAACATATTTTCCAATTGAAGTTGCGATAAAAAATTTTAAGCGCAGTCCAATTTGCTCTTCCGTAAAACCATGCAGTCCTTTTCGGGGCTTCAGGCGTAGAGGTGTGAAGGTTAGAATATAGGAAAACAGCGGAGATGGTGCAATGGTTTTTTCTTTATTATTATTTTATTTATTATTATTTATTTTATTTAACATATAATGTTGGCAAATAAGAGTCAAATCTCTTTTAGAAGCCCAGAGAAAAATATAAAATACATTGCACGAGAGCATAACAACCATTACTAAGATACAGATAAAATTTATATAAAATTAAAGCAATTAACATATTACAAATTTTGGAAGAAAAAATCATTAATAAGATGAAAATACAATTTAAACAGAATTTATATAAAATTTAAAGCAATTAATTTTTAAACATTAAACAATTTTAGTTCAAAATATAAAATTGAGTACATTACACATAACAACCGATTTCATATAAAAATCAAAAGAAGTTACAATAATTTGAAGAAATAATTTTTACCAGCCGTAACATAAACGACAGAGAAAATAAAATTAGAGATAGCGACAGAGAAGAGTGGGATACAGAGAGATAGAATCAGTGGTTAAGAGAAGTATTTGAAAATTAAATGCTTAAAGGTCTTATTGTTTGGAATACTTTTGATACTGGGTGGAAGTGAATTCCACAATCTAATCGCGCTTACGAAAAACAGTCGACTGGAGTTAATGAAGTTGTATCTTGGGACCAAAATGTTCATACTTCTACTTGACCTGCAGAACTCAAGTTTATCAAAAAGATATCGTGGGAATCGCGAGTAGATAACTTTGTGTAAGAACATACAGTTTCTTGTCTTAAGGTAATCGAATAAACTCATGCCCAAAATTAGGTTAAAATATTGCGAGATATGATCAAATCTTCTCAGATCGTATATATAGCGGGCAGCGTTATTGAATGCAACTAACAGCTTGTGAGACGACCTTGAATCTAGCTGGCTATAAACAACTTCAGAGTATGTTATTATTGGGAGCAGCAATTGTATCACCAACTTTCTCCTAGTATTTATTGGCATGAACGAAGCAGTCATACGAAGGTTTCGTAAAACATAATAAACTTTACTTACACACGAGTTGATGTGGTCCTCACAGGACAGAGTTGAATTGACAATGTATCCAAGATTGGTTACCTTTTTGACTGTTTTCAGCTCAGTGTCGTTTAGTAGTACTGGTAGGAAATCAGTGTTCGGGAGGGGTGTTTTAGAGATTGGCAGTATATATGATTTAAGGGGGTTTAATTTAAGCATATTGGTTCTGGCCCACTCTGCAACTGTTTGTAGATCCTCATTCATTTTAAGAAATAAATCATCAAAGAGTCCAATAGGTCTGGATAAGTATAGCTGAAGGTCATCAGCGTACGAATGCATGGTGACATTTTTGCTCTTATTGAATATGTCATTAATAAACATGGTAAATAGTAGTGGGCCAAGAACTGAGCCTTGTGGAACTCCCCTCATGATCCTTCTAAATACAGAAAAATTGTTTCCCACCTTAACTCTTTGAGACCTACCAACAAGATAACTTTGAATAAAACGAACCGCGGAGTCAGAGAAACCAAAATAGAGCTTAAGTTTTTTGCAGAGTAGTGAGTGGTTCACAGTGTCGAATCCCTTAGAGAAGTCCAGTAAGCACAGCAATGTCAAATGCCGCATATCGTAAGAAAGTCTTATATCATTCATAATTTTAACCAACGCAGTCGAACAGCTGTACCCTGGTCGAAACCCCGACTGATGCTCGGACATGAGATTATATAAATTAATGTGGCCATTGATTTGCTCTGCCACGAGACTCTCACACACCTTCGACACTGAGGACAACAAACTTATAGGTCGAAAATCGCAGGGTTCACTAGCAAGCTTTTTCTTAGCAATGGGAGTAATAGTAGCCACTTTCCAGATCTCAGGGTAACTTGCGGTAGTGAAGCAGTGGTTTATTATATGCGCAAGGGGGCTTAGCACATGTGGTAGTACTAGTTTAAGAAATCTAATCGATATTCCATCTTCCCCGATAGCATTTGATTTGATTTTTTTAATACACCGTGCTACATCAAGATCGCTTACTGCTACAAAACTAAATTCATTCGAAGGAGCTGAGGTGCTTTCGACAAAATAAGGCGAAGAAGTCACATCATCTACAGAGCTAGAAACGAAATAGTCATTGAGGGAATTAGCATCAATCTGACATATTTCAGTCTCATTTTTGCATACTCCAATACCTTTTAGATTTTGCCAAAGTTGTTTCGATGGTAAATTTGGACTTAATTTGGATACGTAATATAGTTTTTTTGAAAGTCTGACGGCACGAGTGGGTTTATTTCTAGCTTTTTTATACCGCTCCCAGATAAGTGCAGTGGTATAGCGTTTCCATTTGTTGTAAGTTTTGTTGCGATTTTTTAGAGCCAGTTTAACTGAATGGGAAAACCAAGGACAAGTACTATTGGTAACCCGACATGTGCATAGTGGAATGTGAGTATTGAAGAGATTAGTCATGGTATCAGTAAAAAAGGCAAATTTTTTAATGACAGAAGTAAGGTACCAGCAGTCAGTCCAATTTATGACAGACAAGTCATTCATAAGTGAGACATAATCTATACACCCAGAGAACAAACAGTGTTAAATCAACCAGAAATGAACAGTTTTTCTGTTTAATTTTTGCCAAACAGATTATGTTAACAAGATACCAATTTTTAACATTATTTTATATGTTAAAAAAACCAGCTGTTTTTAAACAGAAACACAGTGTTGATATTACATCCTTCCTTTGTTGAACTAACACTATAAATAGTGTCAATCTAACAAGACCACCTCTTTAAATTTACATTACCTCCAATGTTAAAATAATATATCCGATCTGGTTTTACGATTAAATTAAAATGCAGTCCGTTTGATTTTTTATTGTTTTGTTTATTTTTTCGTAGAAAATTTTTTAGTTAAAAATAGTTAATAGTTTAAAACTAGTTTATTTCATATAATAATTTATAATAATACAACTTTTATGGAAAAATATGGTGTTTTTAAAAATTTACAAATCTTCTGCGGCTATTAATTTTTTAGATTTTGTACTGAAATACGATAAATACCATTTTTAAAAATGTATTGTTTTAAATGCCAAGGAAAATAGATAAAAAATGGATTACAAACTTTTTAAACGAAATGCTTTTTGATTAATGCAAATCAAATGAATATGTGTATGAATATGCAACTGTGGCGAACTAAATTCATTTATATTTAAGAATTTATTAATATTTAATCTTTCGCCAACCATAAAAGCCTGCAAATGAAAATTAAAATAAAGAATTTTGTATTCGAAACATATTAAAAAAGCTTCTGTTAAACTGTTATCAACTACAATGTCTTCAATTATATATAAACCTAAATCTGGTTTTTTAACAACTAAAAAAATCCTTTTTTATAATCCTTGCCTTTAAATGTCACTTTAGAATAAAATTTAAAATTTTTCAATTCGTTGTCGTTTTGAAAAGTTTCATTGTACTTGAATATCGTTCTGGCAGTTAATATATGTTTTTGGTTTGCAATTAAATCTTCAAAGAAAAAAATTTTCGCACGACAAACTATAAGCAAATTTTAGTGCAGCTTTAATTGAAAGACTCCATGATATATTTAAACGTGAATTAATTGAATGGGCGTAGTCCTTAAAGACTTTATGAAGCGCTTCATATCTCATGCACCATAAATTTTTAAGGGGACCACACTTTTTAATTGATGACACGTAATGATTTAGAAAATGAAATTTAGGTTTCAAGGTTTTTTTAAATAAGGAAATATATAGAGAATTGTGCTCTTCGATTAATACTTGTAAACTATTTAAAGTGCTTTCATCAATTTCGCTCATCATGACAATATCGATGATTTGCAAAAGTTTTAAAAAAAAACTCCATACTTCGTCACCCTCAGGAATCAGATCCCCAATTATCAAAGACAAATGATGGACAAATGTCATCATTTCCCTTGCTGTCATTCTGAAATTTCCATTCTTTATGTTATTTATAGCTAGAGGGGGTGATATATTTCCTATTTCTGTCACCCCATATGCAAACATTTGCTTTCGATAATTGAGTGTTTCGAGGGTAAAGAATTTTTTTTCTATGAAATATAACAAAACTTCGGAAATGTCATACCTACATACTCCTTCATACAAATCGTGCATTATATCAAAGTAGAAATTATCAATCACGTGAAAACTGTCTAAACTATTAAAAACACAAAATTCCTTAATTCCTGTAAGTTTATCATCGTTGAGGTTACAATCAAAAAAATAATTTCTTTTAGTTCGTAAAAAGTCCGGGTGTTCGCATGTGTCAGTTTGCATGTCATGTTTATGTCTTTTACAACTTCGGCAGTAAAAATTTGAATTAAGGCTGGTCGAAAATCCAAGTATGGAATTTAATCCCAAGTTATCTCCAATAATAAACGCAAGAACGAAATATAAATGAAATTGTCCTTCCTCTGTTGTAATAACTAACCCCTCTGTTTCTAGTGACTTAAGCACATTTATTAAAGATTCGAAAGCATACAAATTACCATAATCCTTTCGGTCACGTGATTATGCAATCAATGGAATCTGCAGGAAATAAATATTCATTAAGGAAAGGATAAGCAACTTAAACACTGATCGATAAATTGGGAAAATATCGATGAGCTTGTTTCACCATCGGCTGATTATTAACATTAAATATAATTTAAATAATTTTATAATACTTTCTACATAAAAAATGTGTAGTTTTAAAAAAGTTATAAATAAGTAATCTAATACTTTAACGATCTGTTGATGAATCTAGCTCTTAAAATAATTATTGTTGGGGAATTTTTATATATATCTTTTAGACGTTAAAAGTTAAAATACCCTTCCTGAATAGACATATGCTGTTAAATCTAACCAGTAGAGATTTTATCATTTAGTTTTTCTAACCAGCTTCTTGATTCAGCATTTTTTATATTATCCTTAAAATATGGTATAATACTATCCCTCATTTTCGGCCATTCTTGTAAAAGGTTATGTTGCTTTTCAGAAAAAATCTTGCAGAGTCGATTTCAATCTGTAGATTTTAAAAATAAATAATATTTATGTTATATTTTTAAAAATCCTATTGTGTATTCAGTCAATTTATTACCAAAGTATGGCCCATAGCGTGTTTGAGCAGAGGCCAGTTGCTGAAAATATCAGAATTGTCGGTAAGAATTTCGGTTCTTCTCATATTAAAGGTTGCCTTCCATTTCTGGCGTATCTCGTCCCAAGGCTCGTTGTTGTGCAAGAGCCAAGTCTTAAAAGCCATGTTTCCTTCACCTTCAGATAATGGATTGAAATTAAATAAAAATTGAATTAGAAATAAGGTGAACCGACTGCTCGGCCAGAGGTTAAGTACCCCACCCTCTTGCTTTAAACGCATAGGCGACGACATCGACATTACGATATCTACCAAGTTGGTGTAAAGAATAAATAAGATATAAGAACTTTACATACCTTCAGCTATTGGCGGTACGGATTTATTATCTACTATAGGATTCAAACTTAGTTTTTAAATTTTTCGACGGGCATTTGCAGCCTTGTCGTATAATTTGCCAGTTGGATTTAAGCCTTTTCCCCGAAAATGATAGTAGTACCTCTGAAAATCATTAAAAAATCAAGTTATTGCAAGAAATAATATGTTTTTATATGCAAAGAACGGTTTAAAATAATTTTAAACGTATAAAAATACAAAAACAATGCTTACCTGCAGTTGCTATAAATTTGGAGAAGAAGTGTAGGGAAATGTAGAAAAGCATATTTTTTTTAAAGGAAGAAAACACGGCTATTAGGCCCGTCGCACATACGAGCGAAGATGTGTAAAAATTTGTAAAAATGGGCCTAGAATGTGTCGCTGGTATGTGCTGCGTTCCATAAGAAAGTGTTGTACGCAACTCTACAAGCGACGCATTTAAAGGCACACATTCCACAGCACGCTCGTATGTGCGACGGGCCTTATGTTCAAATATTTACCTTATCTTCTGAAGGAAATTTCGCAACAATTCCGTCACTGAAGTCAACAATGTCATTCGTTGTTATTGTGCGCAAATTGGCTTTAAAGTAATCAATAATAATATTTATTAAATCAATCCGGTTTTCATCCGATAATTCAGAGTTATCAGCGTAATGGGTTAGTATACTCAGCCCTTTCGGAGATGCCTGGAGCAGATGTTCCAAATTAATAGGCCCTTGATTCGGCGACATTTCCTGTGTTTTTTTCCAAGGTTTTACATGAGCTTGAACCTGATAGGGTGTCAGCCTGTACATGTGTGAAATTTTATATATATATATAACACAATTTTCCAAATTAAACTTACCTTGTTTTTCCGCCAATGACTTAATTTTTCTCGAAACTTAACACGTGTCCCAAGCATAGATACCGGGAAGAGATCATTAATGTCTTCATTTTTAATCAAATGGAGGCTTTCCACGTCCATTCCGCATGCTAAAAACAATTATGCCATGTATTAATAAAATTTTCACGTAAAGTATAAAATAGTAGTGATGGAAATTATCTCATAAAAACGATCGAAAAATGAATTTTTCCACAGGATAAAATGTAAATGTTGTCCAGTGAAAAATATGATTGTTAAAAGTAAATTTTTTCTTTACATGATACATTTTAATGTAATTATATTTTTGAACTTTTAATTATATTTCGAATAAGACGTTAAGGGAGTGCTCACGATGCACTTCAAGTCGACTCCAAGCTCAGGTAACTCTGAGCCCGCTGTATATAAAATGGCTTCAGTAAGCGCCGAGTCCATTTTATATACATCGGCTCCCTTGCGGTGTCTCCTGGTGTAGACTAAATAGTTGAGGAGATTTTTGGGATGGCTGCGCATAGCCTTAAAAAGGTGAGGTTATACTCAGCCATTCCTGGAAGTCATTTTAAGCAGCTTTCCTGGACAAGAAATCACATCAATACCTAGCAAACGTTCATATACGTCCTCGCCAAACTGCATTTCTTCGCAAATAATTTCATGCAAATTATTATTTGCTTCTCCATCACTTTCTAGATATTCTTCACTTCCACTATATAATTCAAACTGTTCCATTTTTAAAACTGTTTATATTTTAATATATCTTTAAACACACGCGAACTCGTGAAAATTAAAAATTATTTTGCTTTTAAATTGGATAATGCAATTTCAAGCGGCACTAGGTTTCAACACATCAACAGTGGTGTATAAAACAGAGGTGAGATAAACACAAAAGAGTGGTAAAAAGACTATGGTGGCATTTTGTATGGAAAAGCCTGTCTTGTTAAACTAACAGTAGCCGTGTTAATTGATTTTGAAGCAAATTTGGCTGGATGTAGCTTTAAAGTTACGGTATGTAAAAAAAGTTTCAGAGGGAGAATGTGAGACGTCTACGTTTAATATGCAAAAAATTAGATCGTGGTCGGATAGAAAAGAGATTTGATCAAAAAGCGAGATAGACGATGCGTCAGAAATTGCAAATATATCTAACAGGCTGGGGCTAGCGTTATTTGAAAACCTCGTTGGCATAATAGTGTTCACAACATGTAGTCCTACTTCAGTTAGTCTATCCAAGAAATTTCGAGTAAGGTTATCATTGTTTAATAGATTTAAATTGAAATCACCACATAAAACTAAGTGCTGAAAATCTATAGCATAGCTAGAGATGGAAGAGAAGACAGGTTCCAAACTGCAATTACGACTTGGACTATAAATACATGACACAAAAATTTTAGTTACGTTACCGCATATTTCAATATTTAAAAATTCGACCTCGAATCCATTGGACTTACTTAAGAATTTAACATTGAGATTTTCCTTACAATATATCGCGACCCCTCCACCTCTTCTATTTGCTCTATCATGACGGAAAAGTTTAAAATTAGGTAAGTTGAAGTATGAATCACTAACGCCCTCATTAAACCAGGTTTCCGTGACGCATATGATATCGACAGAAGAATCTGCAAAAACGTATTTAATACAGTCCAACTTAAAATCATTAAGACTTCGTGCATTAAAGTGAACGATTTTGAGACCTGGGTGCCGTTTACTCATAACTTCAATTACAGTTTTATGATTCTCGCAAGCGTAACGATCAGAGCCATCCACACTAGTCATATAAGATTATATAATTTAAAATAATGACCAAAAGCATTTAAGGTTAAGATATATGCAGAGTAGGAGCAGAGAAGTTGATAGTGCGAAAATAACGAAAGAGAAAAGAAATATGCAATAAGAAATAGTAATAGAAATAAAAAACAAATTAATACGCAATATTTGAAAATGTATAGTGATGTACCATAAAGCAAATCAGACATTATCAGCAGCGCCACTACATAAAGATTGCAACTCAGTAAAGTTCGAAATTTGAACACCTCCTCACCCTTTTGTAGTCTGATATAAACGCATCCACGGTAACTTAAAGCATTGTAAATTTTTTTAGTTCGTTTGAGGGCGATAGCAGCATGCAGAAGTTTTCTGGTTTCGGCCGCAAGACTCTCATGCAGGAATACATTATTGTCTGATTCAAACCCGGCGTCTCTTAGATTTACGGGTTTTTTTGCCCGTCTGCGGTAGTCACCAAAGTCCTTAAGGACACGATTTCGGTCAAAAGATGTTTAAAATTTGAAGATGACAATGCTGTTGTTATTAGGCCTTGGATTGACCCGAAAAATGTCTTTTAGTTGGGGTGAGAGGAAATCCAAAGATCTGCAGATAAGATTAAAGATGCTTCGGAGATTTTCGCCCTCAGAGAATGGCACTCCAAAGAGCACAGCATCAGTTGAATAATCAATGCAGTTAGAGATGTTGTTGTTGTTGTTGCTGTTGTTGTTGTTGTAGTTGCTGGTATTGATTTTAATTAGCTCTTCTGCCAACTCTTCACATCGAGTGGTAAGAGCATTAACTTGAGTTTCCAGAAATATTATTTTGGATTCGTACTCAGCAAATTTGTCGCGTATGGTAGACAATTCACACTCCAGCTTTTCAAGTTTTGCCGAGATATCAGTTGATAGGCTATTGAGAAGGTTGTCCGAGTGTTGTGTTAACCGCTGTTCTAACTGCTGAAGTTCTTCTCTTCTACTCAATTTCATGCGTTCTTCTAACTCAAGAAGTTGAACACCGAGAGAGCAGCTGCTATGCAGTTTAGGCGTTGCTTCAGTTTTATTATTGTTACGTGAAGCAACCTGCTCTCGCTGTTGACGCGTTAGCATGGGAGACGGCGACATCAGCTCAGAAAATGCCGATAGAGAGATGGGAAGAGCAGGTCCACTAAACTGAGTGCAATTTACGCAGAAAGAAACGAAGTAGAAAAGAAGACAAATACCGCTTGTGACCACAGTCAATGGTCGGCAAGATGTGAAGCACAAAGCACAAAGAGTGATCAATAACAACACAACACAATAATTTTGTTCTTATTTTCGTCTCTATGAGTGATAATTTTATTGTGGTTTTTGTTTTTTGTTTATGCTTTTTTTTTTTTTTTTTTTTTTTTTTTTTCGCTTAGCTAATATGAACACATAATTTTGTGCATTTATAGAGTTTTAATTGTTACATATATGAAAGCTTAATTTTAGTTCACTGAGCACATGTAATAAGTGTAATTGTTGTAGGTTTTGTGAACACAAGAAATAATGCTATTATATTTTGAATTTGAGAGTGTAATTATTGAATTTGTTAAGAGCACAAGAAATACACGTCCGTTCTCATCGAGAGTTTTGCGCGCTGATCGCTTTCTAACGACGTTTAACAAACTATTGTAGGATGCATATGATAAGACATATCATATGCTTTTTTAACTCCATATACCTCGAAAATACGGGGTTTTAACCGTTATTCAAAATTTTGATGTGCACGAAAAATTTGTGGCATGCCACAATGTTACATTTAACTATATCTACAATCTACACTATGTCGCATCCCAGAAGTTTTTTTACTGTCACACCGTGTAATTTACTGAAAACAAAGCATTAAAATAACAAAACAGCAATTTTTTTCATTGTAAATACAATTCTCCTAATATATCCTATTTATTCTTCAAATAATTTCCTTTTTATTATTTGTCTCACATTTATCGATAATACACAAAAGTGGCAATGCTAAAATACATTTTGACATTCGAGGTCGGTGTGGTGAATCTCCTTTGACATACACTCCTTTTTCTTCTACACTATAAAAACATTTGGTATTAATTTAATATGATTGCTTATCTGAAATTGCTTGAATGTCCACTTGTTCTTCAAGTTGTTATTTTGTTATTAACGCATTTATTATGTTATTTAAACTGTTACGCAAAAATTTAATATCGATCGATTGATTCGATAAATCGAGTGCCGCTGCACAGATCACACAAATTCAAATTTTTGCATAAAATTGCACAAGTAAAATGGATGGAATGGAGAGAACTTAATTTGGAAGAAATGTCCCTAGAATTACTTAAATTGGCTTAACAATATGCTGCAAAAATAGTCTTTATGAACCACAAGCATAGAAGCATAGAAAAACACGCTTTCTTGTCTGCTTTTTTCTCTGTTTGTTCTTCGTTTGCTTCATGCAAAGATTTTTCCATTATATTATTTGAAAAAGTACTATGTTTCTTCAACAAAAGTACATTTTAGGTACTTAAGCTCATTTTACATTCTGTATATGCTGCCATGTACAGCAATCAAAAAGTGAACAAATTTAATTCAAAATTTAAATTTAGCGAGTTAATGAATGCTAAAACCGTCTTCAAAATGCTATCTCGTAATAGCCAACTCACACGAGATTGTTTGATTGGCAATCAATGAACTTTTCCTACACTCTCTTAAATTTTGATTGTTGGTTCGTTGATTGCTGATCGTTGGTAGCTCAAGGGCTCTATAGACGAGCAACTAATCGCAAAACTGGTTGATAAACTGGTTGCTGGTTGTTGAAAGCAAATCGTGTGTAGATGAGTTGAGGTGTTATTTTCAGTTTTTCAACCAGTTTATCAATCAGTTGGCAAAATTTAAAAAATTTTGATTTTTGCGATTTCACATCAACCAGTTATTCAACGGGTGATGTGTTTGTAGCAAAATCAACAACTAATCGTCAGATTCATAATAAAAAAAATTATTTGCATTCATTTTCAATATAATATGCGCGCTGTTTTCAAGAAGAAAAACTTTTTGTACTGGAATTGAAAAATTGGTTCATGCGTCTATAGATAAAACCATCGTCCTGATTTTCAATCAGTTTTGCGATTAGTTGCTCGTCTATAAGGGCCTTCACACGACACGCCAATCTGCATTTGACATTTCGTTGAATTACAGTGCTTTTTCTCTTCCACTTTATTTTGTACTATAAAAACATTTGGTTTTAATTTAACATGATTGCTTATCTGAAATTGCTTGAATTTCCCTTGTTATTTAAATTGTTGTTTTGTTATTAACGCATTTTTTATGTTTAATCAAATTAAATTTTAATGACAAACATTCTTCAATGACGAAAAAAACGAACTTAATACTAATTTTAAAGCATTTCAAAAATATATGCAGTAAACAACAAAAGTAAAACAAAAATTATTTTTCAAAGCTTTGTCACATTTTCAGTCTTAAATGATTTCTTTCAATTCATAAAAAACTTTTAAGTCTTTTCTAGACACTTCAAATTCAACATTAAAAAAATATTTATTCAAACATCCAAATGCCATTTAGACATCGATTTACAGTGAAAAAATGAATTTAACATCGTAATGCAAATCGAATTTTTATTACGATTTGCATATTTTCACAACGCCTTCTAGCTATGAATTTGATTTCGTCACTGCATATCTAAATCTGATTTGAATGTTCAAAAACACTCAGGCGCTATATTATATAAATATAAGTGTTGAAATTAAATTTATCACACTCTCCTTCTTGTTTCTATTCTGCTAGTTGAGATCGCGCACATCCCTCGCGCTGATGCTTTGCCTCCAACAAAGAAATAAGCAAATTCACTTCAACTGTTGAGTAAGCCACCATAATTATCCTATCTGGAAAAAAATATATGAGAGATATAAATACATTTAAATTTCATATTATAAGTATTGTAACTTAATATTATTGCTTACCTATTTCTTGTTTCAAGAACACACTCAAGAAGCTTTTTTCTTTGTTTACTTCATTAATTCACTAGTTCAGAATAAGGGTTTCAAGCAACGATTTTTCCATTATGTTATTGCAAAAAGTACAACGTTTCTTCAGCAAAAGTGCTTTTTAGGTACTTAAACTCAGCAAAAATTTTATTTCGCCTCCCAGCAACACTGCTCAGATTGCTGATTGATGCCATGTACAGCAATTCAAAAATGAACAAATTTGATTGCTGCAAATTTGAAATGTAACCAAATTTGGTTAATAACAAATTCAACACTAACTTAAGCTCAATATGCTGTAGAAACGCATAATGCAACTAAGAAGGTGGTAGTAACGGTTCCTTTTGCGATTATAGGTTGTCAAAATGGTACAAAAAAGAAAACGAAATATATACTGCTGTGTGAGAATTCTTTGCTATAAGTGAATATAGCCTGCTTGAATACATGGTGGAATAATAATAAGGTGTTAGTGAGTTTTTGACAACACCAAGAATTGCTGTCAAATTCTGTCAAAAAATTGTGAGCGAAAGAGCGGAATTGTTGATAGTTGTTAATTTGCATTATTTGCTTGAGTTGCTAAGTTATGATGTGTTATAATTTTTATAGTTTATAGTGCGAATTAAGATTAAATAAATATTTAATGCAATTAATTGTGCCGTGTTATGTTGGCAAAAAGTTTTTGCATTTGTCCTCGCCCATTTGCCAAGTTCGCCATGCCAGAGATTTAGCAGATTTGATGCAATCTCTAGATAATAATTTACACTCTATGCTACAACTATCAAAAATTTGCTTTTATTTGCCACAAGGTGTCTCCAGCATCGGTTTGTTTGTATTGTGAATGCGTTTGTGGTGCTGTTGGCATAGAGTATAAATTATTATCTAGAGATTGCATCAACTCTGCTTAATCTCTGGCATGTATTAACAGAGGCTAACAGAGTTTTTTTCTTCTATCTATTTAAAAATACTATTAAGCAGAAATGCCAACTGTAGAGCTTCCAATAAGAATAACTTCAAAACGCCGAAAATTTCTAGCTAACTATACCAACAAATGTAAACAATCTTAACAGCTGACTACAATAACAACAACACATTCATTCACACGCATGCTTGCTAGCGGGCAGAAGGGAAAGGGATAAGATCATATCGACAGCAGAAAACAAAAAGAATTTGCTTGAAATGAAAAATCCAAAATTTATTTCATTTCAGCTTACACACATACATTGAAATTTGTATCGACCTAAAAAACACTTCCACATGCGCTACTGCTTACACACATTCATTCACAAATCAGTATTGCAAAAAAAAACCCTTGCGCATGCGCTAAAGCGCGCACATGCGACTTGATTCATGTCTTAGCTTTTTAGTTCCGTTTAGTTCTTGATTCATGTCTTAGCTTTTTAGTTCCGTTTAGTTCTAACTTTTTTCGCATATTTTAATTGGGAACTCCTCAGCGAAAAACGCAGAAAAAATATATCTGATAGTCATGCAAACTCTTGATTATAATATACTCTCATTGTTAACAAACGCATGCATGAGTCAGTGCCGCCAAGTTCACAACCATGTGTGGAGAATTAAAATGGAGAGTCCCAGCGACTCTTATATGCCCGTATATGTAATTGGCGTGGAAATTTGACATTCAACAATAAAAAAATAAGCAGTATTTATGTTTTCTGTATATATGTAATTTATTTTAAATTTTTGAATTTAAAAGTTAATTTATTAAAAAGCAAAAATTATTAAGCTATCAAATCTATGTAACTGCGAAAAAGCTTCGCTTATCTCGTGTGTTCAACGACGCACCTGTATTTTTTTTTCACTAGGGTGGTCCCATGAAACTGTTTTTTGTTAATTTACAAGTTTTATACATGTGCTGGTAGTATAATGGAGTCGCTGACTTAATATATGATGTTAGCATTGAAAAATATTTTTTTCACCAGGGTGGTGCCATAAAACTGTTTTTTGTAAATTTACAAGTTTTATGCATGTGCTGGTAGTATAAGGGAGTCGCTGACTTAATATACGATGTTAGTATTGAAAAATATTTTTTTATTTCACTAGGGTGGTCCCATAAAACTGTTTTTTGTTAATTTACAAGTTTTATACATGTGTTGGTAGAATAAGGGAGTAATATATGATAATATATATGATTATATATAATAATTAATATATGATGTCAGCATTGAAAAATATTTTTTTTCACTAGGGTGGTCCCATAAAACTGTTTTTGTTAATTTTCAAGTTTTATACATGTGCTGGTAGTATAATGGAGTAGCTGACTTAATATATGATGTCAGCATTGAAAAATATTTTTTTCACGAGGGTGGTCTCAGTCGCCTATTTCTTTAACAATCATGTACGCATTCGCGTCGTGTAATACTCAATTTAATACATCTTATCACATGTGGTTAGAAAATAATAGAAAATAATAATAACATTTTTTTCAAATGTGATCAATGCACAAATAAATAATTTTTTCACATTCTTATTAAAATCGAAAAAGCATTAAAATCTGTCCAAGAAGTAAAACACTTGTTTGAATCTGTGGTAAATGTTTATCTCGCGCCCGCTGTAAAGAGTAATACGAAAGGGTCAAAAACAAACATCGATACCGAAATACTTACACGCTCTAAAGCAAAAAATGCAGAAGTTGGTCGCTTGCAAAACATTTCTTATCATGACGGTTCTCTTAATTCGCCCGCTCATTTAGATAAAAATATTAAATCAGATCGTGCTATACCGACAAGCAATCGCGCTACCAAGGCATTGCATGGTAGTTTGACATGTTTAAGCAGTAAATCTGCATCACAAACTAACAATGCGGCCGTTATTCATGGTAGCGTGAATGCACCGACAGCTTTTCGGTCTGATTTCTCTCCTGATGTCGCTATAAATCACACTGTTTACAATGCTGCTGTTATCGCTAGTGGAGTAAAAAGGAAGCTGTATGTCAAAATTGGCTGGTCGAATTTTAGTTTTCTTATTGTTGTTGTTTCCTTTTGCATTTGACGTTTAGCGTTCTCACAGCTTTTTTGTTGCAAAATTTGTTGTTTGAGCAGCCATTTAAATGTGAGCATACCTTATAATTGTATCATGGTTCACCGCAGGGTTCAGTTCTATCGCCAACTTTGTTTCTGGTTTTTATTCATTCGTTTGCGGACAACAGCAGCATTTGTCATTCATATTTTTTCAAAAAACGCCCGAGTTCTTTGGAGATTGAGAGTAAGAGGCAAAATATGAATGGCACACTTCTTAATGACTTGAAAAAAATCTCCGAGTGGGGTTTTGCTAATAGAGTAGAGTTTAATGCAAACAAGACCCAGTGTTGCCTGTTAACCCACAAGCGGATGAACTGTCCCTTAGCTCCCTTGAATATGAATGGTGTGGATCTTTTGGAGTCAGATGCTCTTGACGTTCTGGGCATGTCGATACAATCAGACCTTCGTTGGAATGATCACATTTTCCATGTGACGAAAGAAGCGGCCAAGTGCCTAGGTTTCTTAAAACGGTGCAAGCGATACTTCACCCCATCTGATCTGCAAATGATCTATACCTCTTATATAAGGCCTAAAATGGAGTACAATTCGCACATTTGGGCAGGAGCTTCGAGATCTTATTTGGAGCTTCTGGACCGAATTCAAAGACGTGTGGTATATATGATAGGATACGAAAACATTTTATCTCCCCTGAGTTCTCTTGGGCATCGGCGTAATGTTGGTTGCCTAAGCCTTTTGTATAGGTTCTTCCATGGGAAATGTTCAAGAGAGGTACATGGCCTGACGCCACCAGTTCGTGTATTTCTTAGGTCTACTCGGGCAGTTTTCCAAGCCCATCCCTTTACCATTGCATCGGTGTCCAACAGAACCACGCATTACCGAGATAGTTCGTTTTTTGGTCGCACGGTAAGATTGTGGAATAATCTCCCTGTGAGCGTGTTCCCCGGCAGTTTTGATCTGTGTCAGTTTAAAGCAAATCTTCACCGTCACTACTCCATCTTTCCACCCTCCAACTAACTATCACACGTCTTCCGAATTAACGCAATGCTTTCGCATTTAAAGGGGGCATCCCCTGAGCGTTGGTTTAGTTAAAAAAAAAAAATGGTGCTGGTAATGCTGTCGCTCTGGATGCTGTTGCTGTTAACACTAAAGCTGATAATGCTATTTCTGTTGTTTCTGATAGCTCTCTTAGTACTGATACTGTATGCGCTCTTAAAAATGCAGGCACAAATTCTAACGCTGTTTCTACCCTGCAACCCAGCTGGAGACAATTGCTACTTTTGCACCAGAAATTGCGACAGTTAGTGGTTAGTTTTCTGTCCCAAAAGTCTGCAAAGATACGTCAATTCTCCCCTTTCTGTTCCAAAGTTGTGAAAAGATGCGTCAAGTGTCCCCTTTTCTATCCCAAAGTACTGCAGAAATGCGTCAATTGTCTCCTTTTCTATCCCAAAGTACTGCAGAAATGCGTCAATTGTTTCCTTTTCTATCCCAAAGTACTGCAGAAATGCGTCAATTGTCCCCTTTTTTATCCTAAAGTACTGCAGAGATGCGTGAATTGCGTTGCCTGGTAACGGATGAAACTTAACGGTAAAAGCCGTTTGTTTTTCGCGATTGCTTCGATTGCATGCGCATCTTACTTATTGTAATTAGTTGAAAAGTTGATATTTAAAGTGCGTGACGTGTATAGAAGACTAAAGTGTAAAGTGAGGTGAAAAAGTGTTTGCAAAATAGAATTTATAAAAAAAATATTCAATAAAATAAAACAAATAAAAAAAGAAATGAATAAAAGTGAAAAAAGAAAGTTAAGAAGGGACATTAAAAGAGAAAAAGATTTACTTCTTAGTAAATGTGTAAAAAAGGAATGTGAAGAGGAGGAAGATGTGTGGAGCGAAAACATATCCACAGGTGGCGATTGTCCATTGCAGTTGGAATTCGATGACCATGCTGAAACCAGTGGTATCGATTCGGGCAAATCTAGCCTGAATGGCAAATTAAAAAAATGGTACATTAAAAACATGATTACCTTTAGATTTACCTCTATGATTACGCAAATACCTTTAGATTGTATGCACCTTATCGATTTGGGTGTAATGAGAAAATTTTTGTTGAGGATAGTGAACAATAAAGGCACGTTCAAAATTAACGCCCAAAATGTAAAAAATATTTCTGTGAAGCTACAATCAGTACGTTCACAAATTCCACGCGAGTTTGTTCGAAAACCAAGACCTTTAAATGATTTATCGAATTGGAAAGCAACAGAATTCCGCCAATTTTTATTATACACAGGAATCAGTGTTTTGCACGGCGAGTGCCGGATGATGTGTACTATTTGTTTTTGCTTTTGCACTGCTCTTATAGAATCCTTTGTTGCGAAAGGCATCGAAATTCAGATCTGAACACTGCCCAATCAATGCTCAACTTATTTGTTGAAAATTTTTCTGTTGTTTTTGGTGAAAATAGCATTTCTTATAATGTTCATAGCTTACTACATTTGGAGGAAACTGTTAAACAGGTTGGTGATCCAACAAAGCACTCGGCATATGCGTTTGAAAATCATTTGCAACTTTTAAAGAAATGCGTAAAAAAGCCTACTCAAATTTTGCAACAAATTCATCGCAAAATAGTAGAAGATCAGTACGAAACCATTAATAAATTAAATGGCGTGCAATACAATAAAAAGGAGCGGGCTTATATTTTTAAAGGATGTACAATTAGCAACAAAAAAAATGAAAATGTGTGTATTCTTAAAGGATATATTCCCATCAAAATACATTCGATTACAGATAAAATTATCGGTAGACGATATATTAGTCTTAAAAGCTTTTACGAAGAACCGATGAACTCCACGCATTTGGGTATTTACCTGTCAATGTCGATTCACTAGGAGAAGAAGAATGGTTTTGTTTTGAAGATTTAGAATGCAAAGCTTTGTCCATTCGTCACAATCAACAACTTCTCATCGTTCCTATTTTACATTAAATAAATAATTAATATATAAATAATAATTATAATAATTATAATAAAAGCCTTATAATTATATTAAAAAATTAAATAAATTATAAACTAATCAATATAAATTAATCAAAAATTTTTTAAGATGTCCGAGAACAAGAGCGCAGCTTTTAAAAGGAAGCGATTTGATGCAGAAGAGAACACAGATCCAAAATGTGTGTGTCGTTCACTCGATCGAAAAGTAGATGCGCTTCAAAGTAAGTTAAAGTCATTTTTACTACTATCCATTAAGGTGCGCCGATTTTTGGAAACTTAAGGCTTAAGCAAAGGAAAAACTAAATAAATCTATTATTCTGCAAAGTTGGGCGGGCAACAAAAACTATATTTTTGAAGTTCTAGAAGAAAGAAAATTTTTGGAACATGAGTTATTAAAGTATTTAACAAAGCAAAATTAATTTTATTTTTTTTAAGGAATGACTTATTTAATAACATAAAAAAAATTGGGGAAAAATATCATATTATAAAAAAATTAAAAAAAAAAAAATTAAAAAGTTAAAAAAAATGTCTATAAAATTATTTTCGTTTTTATACAGCTCAATTAAATGTTGTGGTTGAAGTACTGGCAGAGCAAAGCGTTATTCTTAAGAGGCTAATCCGACAGCAAGCAGGGGAACTGCCGTTGCGTTCAAAATTTCCGATAGCGACCATGGCAAATTTGATGGCAATAAATGACAAGATAACATCAGAAAATAAACAGTTATACGTAAGTTTAGTTCGCAACATATGTTATCATGCTTTTTAATATGAATGTCTCTCTTTTTTCAGGTGAAGAATCAGATCATTTTAAGTGCTGGAATCGTAAGAAATTTCAAAAATATCATGACGGAAGAGCTTACGAATAAGTATAATTTATACGGTACTCATGGTAAGCTCTCTCTGAAAGAATACAGAAACTTTTACGAAGCACTTCGAGGTAAAACATCCACTTTTCCCTTTTTTTTATCATTTAATATTAATCTCGTTTTTTACAGATGCTATTTCGTTAACATCAAATTGCGATGCTGAAAGTTTGCTGCGCAAAGCTATTCAAGCGCAAAAGAAACGCTTTTTTAAAAATGAAGCAAAAAATTGTACTGACAAAAACAAAGAATAAAAATAATAATACATTTTATATGTTTTTAAGCTATTATTAATTGCATTAAACCTTTTTGTCAGATAACTAACAGTGAGGGAGGAAAAAGTAACTAGTGAAAAAACTATTCCTGAGTAGACAGAATACTCACTAGTCAAAAGTCTATCCCTAAGTAGACAGAAAACTTGCTAGTGAATAAATTCCCCTGAGTAGACAGAATACTCACTAGTGAAAAGTCGGTCGCGAAGTAGACAGAAAAATTACTAGTGAAAAACGTCCCCTGAGTAGACAAAATACTCACTAGTGAAAAATCTATACCTAAGTAGACAAAATACTTACTAGTGAGATTTCTGTCCCAAAAGTCTGCAGAGACACACCAATTGTCCCCTTCGTAGGACAAGTACATGTTAATTTCGACAGTTGAAAGCATTGCTTGGAGATTGGAGAGGAACCAGTTCGTGTCCCCTGCGAACTAGTGAAATTGCTAGTTCTGTACTAGTACCGCGCGGTGCAGGTTATTGTTGTTATTGCTCTTTTGGTGGGGATGCTGTGGTCACTGGTGATAAAGTTATAGCTGGCGCAAAGGTTGATGAACGAGTTGAAGGTCAGTGTTTGTTCGTTTCTATGATTGATATAAAATTAAAGAATTACAAAGACAAAGAATTATTTAATGAATCTAGGAACATTTATTCAATACGAACTCAAAATTAGAAGTGAAAAAATATTTTTTAATAATTGACAAGATCAGAAATATTTTTTCAGGTAAATAAACAAAAGTTGAACATTAAAGATACAAGTGTTTTCTACAAAGTATTTAATTCAACACGCCTCCTCAACTTTGTTTATATATATACCATGGCAAACTTGGTACTGCATAGTTGATGTTTGATTTTTGAAACTGGTTTCGTCAACGCATCAGCTGGCATTTCATGAGATGACAAATATTGCAGCTCGATTATTCTGCGTTCAACAGCGTCTCGAACAAAATGATACTTGTAGTGTATGTGTTTCGTCCTTGAATGGTGAGCGCCAAACTTTGCCATTTGTTGAGCACTTTGCGAATCCGAAAATAGTGTTATAGGACCTTCAGACTTAAAACCGAGTTCTTCTAACAAGTAACCAAGATAGCAAGCTTCTTTTGCAGCTTCGGTTAATGCAACATACTCAGCTTCTGCACTAGATGTAGCGATGACTTTTTGTTTTTTCGATTCCCAAGATATGACTCCGCCTGCAAGAATAAAACAAAAACCACTTTGAGATTTTCTGTCATTAACGTCTTGAGCCCAGTTAGCATCAACGAAACCTATTATTGGCAACTCAGTTTTAGAGTATTTCAATACAGCATGTTTTGTTGAATTGAGATATTTAATAACATGAAAAACTGCATTCAGATGTTGTCTACGTGGATCTTTAGAAAATTGCGACAGCATATTCACACTACAAGCAATGTCTGGACGACTATAAAGTGAAATGTGCAACAAAGATCCAATAATTTCTTGATATAAAGTTTGATTTACTTTCTCCGCTTCCTCTGAAATTTTTGGATCTTTCTCTAATTTTATATTTGCTTGCATTGGCATTTTAACTGATTTAGAATTTTCGAGACCATATTTTAATATTAGATTTGAAATATATCCTGGCTGAGAAATTGTTAACGATTCTTTTTGAACTTTTATTTCCAAACCAATGCAGTTTTTGATTTGTTTTAAATCACGAATTTCAAAGTTTTCTTTGAGTTTTTCTATAAAGGTTTCCGTGTAATTTATATCATTAGAAGCAATGACAATATCGTCTACATAAAGAGCTAATAACAATATTATGTTTGAATTTCTTAAGTGGTAAAGAAATTGATCGTATTTTGACTGTTGAAACCCAAACTGCTTGATAACTACATCAATTTTTTTAAACCATTGCCTTCCAGCTTGTTTTAAGCCGTAAATGGCTTTCTGTAACTTGCAGACTTTATGTTTCGATGACTCTTCTATAAATCCTTCTGGTTGTTCCCTGAATATTTCTTCATCTAAGTCCCCATTTAGAAATGCAGTGGAGACATCCAGCTGCCTTAAATTTAAATTTTTTTCAACGGCCAATGCATATAAAAGTCTAAGTGTACTCTGGCGTACCACAGGTGCAAAGGTATCCATGTAGTCTACCCCATACTGTTGTGAATAACCTTTTGCTACAAGCTGAGCTTTTCTCTTTTCTATAGTTCCATCTGGGCGATATTTAGACTTCAACACCCATTTGCAACCTACAGGTGTTCTGCCCTCCGGTAAGTCAGTCAATTTCCATGTTTCATTTTTAACAAGAGAGGTAAACTCATCCAGCATTGCACTTATCCACTCTTTAGCATTTGGTGATGAATGAGCACTTCGTACTGTTTTGGATCCTGACATCCGTCATTAACTATTTGACTTGATTCCTGACTGTTTCCAAATGCCCAAGATCTAAGTCGTTGCTTTATTGAAGATTCAGTATTTTTAGACTTGCTTTCAATTGGGATATTGTTCGCGTTATTTTCTCGAGGATGCACAACATCAGAACAATCCTCAAACTCATGCTTTGAGTCATAATTGATGCTATCAGGTATGGTTTTTTGAGATAATTTATTGCTTTTCAGCTCAAACTCATAAAATTCTTTCGTGGCAGATTTCTCTTCATTTGTATTAAATTGATTTTCTAAAAATTTTACATCTCTACTTTTAATAACTATTTTTGAATTAATATCCCATAATCTATAAGCTTTCGACTCATCCGCATATCCAATGAACATATATTCATTACTTCGTGGTTCCCACTTTGATTTATTTGGCCTTTTTTCTAACACAAAAGCTTTACAACCAATTTTACGTAAGTGGCGAACTGATGGAGTTTTTCCACTCCATAACTCTTCAGGCGCCTTACCTTTATTCAAATTTGTGGGTTCTGCTCATAAACACTGCGGTAAGCTTGCTTCCAACATAAAGCACCTTGCCATTTCTACTAAAGTTCGGTTCATTCGTTCTGCTACACCGTTTTGCTGCGGTGTATACTCAACAGATAACTGGCGTCTAATTCCATTGGCTTTTAAAAATTCGTTAAATTTATGGCTGACTAGTTCGCGAGCATTGTCGCTACGAATTACTTTAATCTTTCTGTCAGTTTCGTTCTCTACAGTTTCCTTGAATTCCTTAAATATTTGCAAATAGGCGTCTTTTGTTCTTAAAAAGTATACAAATACCTTCCTAGAGTAGTCGTCGATGAATGTCGCGAAATATAACTTCTTGCTCAATGATTCTACTTTCATTGGACCACATAAGTCCGTGTGAACTAAACCCAATATTTCGAAAGAGGACTTTTCATTCTTGTGTAGAAAGGGCAGTTTACTCTGTTTGCCTTGAATACAAGCTACACAGTCGAGTTGCAGCTTTTTAATCGTTGGTAAGCCCAAAACCATTTTCTTTGCTTGAAGTTGCGCTGAGAGAGATTCAAATGGTCATAGCGTCTATGCCATAGCTCTGTTTCAGATTCCGGATTATAATAAACTGATCTGCAACAGTCGCTGTTGTCCTTAAAGGATTTAACTAAAAATAAATCATTTTCCTTAAAAGCTTCTACCATCTTAGTTGCATCCTTTGTAACTAGAGCTCTGTTTGACATAATAGCGACTTGACAACCGCTTTCCGTTGCCTTTCCAACAGAAATTAAATTTCAACGTAAGTCAGGTACATAGAGAGTATTAAAGAGATAAATTTTCTTTCTCTTCCCACTTTTTTCTACAGTAATCTCTACTGTCCCAATTCCTTTAACATTAAGCTCCTTTTCGTCTGCTAGTCGGACTTTTCCACTGTAGTTTTTATCAAATTTAATAAATGGTGCAGTGCTACAACACATATGAGAAGTTGCGCCACTATCTAAACACCAATTTACAAACATTGCATTCTTCGATGCACTAAAGGACTGAACTCTATCAACTGTATCTACTGTTGCTATCATACCTGCATATGACTCTACGCATTTTGAGTTATCATTCTTGACAACAACTCTGCAGTTTTTCGCCATATGTCCCTTTTTTCCACAGCGATAACAATTATAGCGAAAATATGATTTTGACATACCTTCGTTCTGCATCTTTGAACTTTGATTACCATATGTAGGTTTCTTCTTGAAACGGTTAACCTTCATTGCGCTATCTCCAGTCGTTTCCTTCTTATCACCAATTTCTAACAGTCTTGACCGTAAAACATTAATAGTTGGAAACTCATTAGCGGTATCAATGGCAGCTTTAATTGCGTGATATGCACTCGGTAATGCATCAATTAAAATGACTGTGAGAAAATCTTCATCAAGTTCCACGTTCATCTCACGCAGACATGAAATACACATATAAAATTCAATTAAAAATTGTGTGATCGTCTGATTGTCGTCCATTTTTAAATTTAGTAACTTACGGTAGCTCTTTGCCTTGCATATTATTGACTTGCGATCGTAGGTTTCTTGCAAATAGTCCCAAATTTCTCGTGCTGTTTTAAAATTTTTTACCATTGCCACTATGCTGGCTTCCAACGCTATCAATATTTTAGCTCTTGCGTCCATATCAATGTCGTTGTACTGCTGGAGATATTCCAGCTCCTTTTCGTACCTTTCATTCTCCGCTGATGTTGGCTTTTGCGGCAATCGCGTGATTTCCGGCTTTTCCACTTCACCTAACACCATCCTTAAGTAACGGTTTTTGTGCAAAATGGCTTCCATCTGCGTCTTCCAGTGTAGGTAGTCACCTTTGAACAATTTTTTTTTTTTTTTTTAGAACGTAGTTACGCTGACTTCTGACTTTTTGAAAAAATTGTTCGTACTTAAAGACAAATTTCGCGGAAATTTACTTAGCGTTATGGTCTGGGCCCATAACCTATGATTGATATAAAATTGTGCGAAATTAAGACAAAGAATTATTTAATGAATCTAGGAACATTTATTCAATACGAACTCAAAATTAGAAGTGAAAAACTGTTTTTCAATAATTGACAAGATCAGAAATATTTTTTCAGGTAAATAAACAAAAGTTGAACATTAAAGATACAAGTGTTTTCTACAAAGTATTTAATTCAACGGTTTCTAATGCTCCCGTCCACTTTAATGACAGTGAAACATGTCATAAAATTGTATCGTCAAAAACTGTCTCAATAAATACAAAACATTCAAACATAAATAATACTATTATTGGATGTAACGACTATGTTGGCGAAAACTTTGATGTTATGAGGCGACGTAAGTGGTTTCATCTCTCAAACTCAAGATCAACTACAACATATCAGGCAATTCTGGAATAAGTATCTGCGAAAGCGAATATTGCTTCAACGGAAATATCCGTATCAGTCTGGCAAAAAAAAGATGGTCGAACTCGAAATTAATAAGTTTTAAATTAGCCGTACCCGCAGAACTTGTCAGTATGGTCTATAATTCAAATTTTTGGCGCTTAGGTGTGCGTGTGAAACCTTTTTATGCTTCAAAAAACTTCATGCGTCAGTCCATCCAAACACAGCAGACTTAATAATCAAAATTGTGGTGGCCTCCGTACAAAGTCCGCACAGTTTTCTTTAAATATTATGGATTGCCATTATGATGTTATTGCTTTAACGGAGACCTGGTTACATCGTAACATATATACATCCGAATTCTTTGATGAAGCTTTCAAAGTCTTTCGCCGTGATAGATCGTTGATAGCGACTGGTTTAACACGAGGTGGTGGTGTCTTAATTGCTGTTCCTACTGTTGATCGTTGTCAGCAGATGTCATTGTAAAACACGTCAGATATTCTTGAACAAATATGCGTTCGCGTTGATTTGCCTTGCTATGGCAACGGATCTAATGTCTATTAAAAGTAAATATGTATTTGTATCTTATATTCCACCCTGCTCTTCTAGTGAAATTAATTCGATGCACTTTATAAATATTCGGCTATAATATTAGGTGATTTCAATTTAAGTAACGTAATTTGGTCTTATTCATATGATCTTCTGAGTGTGACTCCAAACTCGATAAGCAACAGTTTTGAAATTGACTTCTAAGATTCTTTATATTCTTTAGGATTAAATAAAATATATTCTACTGAAAACAGCTTAAATAAAATTTTAGATCTTATCTTTATTGATAATGAGCTTAATGCAAATTGTGTTGAATCAGATTTTCTTCTTACTAATAATAGCTTTCATCACAAATCACTCTTCATAAAATTAGAAATTCTTATTAATAATACATCTCCCATAGAAGAAGAAACTTTTGCTTTTGAATTTAAAAGAGCTGATTACATGGTGATATCTCATTTTTCATCGACAGTGGATTGGCGTGTATGTTTTGGTGATAATTTGTCACATAATTATGAGTTTTTTATTGAAAGAATAAATGAAGCATTTAATAGCTTCGTTCCTATTAAAAAGATAAAAAAAAGTTCTAAGCCGGAGTGTTTCAACAAAACCTAAACTAAAAAAATCGTATGAACAAATTTTTCAAAAGAAGTAAATTTAATATATGTATCTTTTCGTCATAACTACTTACTAGCACGTAGAGAATACGAATCTCTTAAAGAATTGCTCTATAAATCCCATCTTAATAAACTCGAATAAGATATTAGAGGGAATCCGAAGAATTTCTTGAATAAAAAAAGAAATACGAACGGGTTTCCTAAAAATATGTTTTTCAACGACAAAACTGCTAATAGCACTCAAGATGTAACAAAGTTCATTATAGTCCCTATTCATAAGTCTGGCTGTAGGCAAAATATTTCTAATTATAGACCTATATCAAAATTACCTTTGATTCCAAAAGTATTTGAAGCAGTTGCCAAGAAGCGCATTTATGCTGGAATAAAAAATGCAATCTCTGATTCTCAACAGGGTTTTGTCACTGGAAAATCTACTTCTACTTACCTAACACTGTTTTATTACTTCTTAAGATCTGAAATGGAAAGTGGCAATCAGGTTGATGTAATTTTTACTGATTTTACCAAAGCCTTTGATAGAGTTCACCACTCTGTTCTAATAAAAAACTTTCCCAAATGGGGTTTCATTCCTCTATGTAAGCCTGGCTCGGTAATTACCTTTCTGACCGATATCAAGTCGTTCGCATAGGTAACTGTTACTCAAAATCCATTACAAATCATTCTGGAGCGCCACAAGGAAGGCACTTTGGACCTCTCTTTTTTGTTTTGTTCATTAATAATTTCCCAAACTTTTTACAGTATACTAACTGCTTAATGTATGCCGATGATGTTAAACTTTTCACTTCAGTTTCATCACATTCCTACCATCTGAGGAATGATCTTAAAAACATGAATAAATGGTGTTCAATTAATAAACTCTATTTAAATATGGCTAAATGCAACATAATGAGTTTTTATATGATAAAAAAACAAAATTTCTATAATTACTCAAGCGGAAACAGTGATCTCTTACGAGTTGAGTCGAAATCAGATTTGGGAATTTTATTTGACGGAAAATTGTCTTTTCCAACCATTATGACAATATAATTACCAAAGCTAATGCAATGATGGGATTTTTGAGGCGTAATACGAAGGATTTTAAAGATCCTATACCCTTAGAGCTTTATTTTTATCGTTAGTGAGGTGATCTGGGATCCATATTATGAGCTAGATTCTTTTCGTTTGGAAAAAATACAAAAGCGTTTTGCTCGTTATATCATGTTTAAAATTAATTGGAACTTTATGCCAACCTATACAGATAGGTGTGCTCTTCTAGATCTGAGCACCTCAGCCTCCAGACGCAAATATTTTTTAATTCTATTTGTTCGCGATTTTTTGATGTCACATATAGACTGCGCGCCACTCCTCGCTCTCTTGATGATCTACGCGCCTGAAAGATATTTTCGGCAAAGAGACTTCTTTTATATTCCATATCATAGGACTAATTATGGCCGTAATGATCCTATTAATAGCATGTGCTCAGCATTCAACTCCTTAAGTGCTGAAATAGATCTCACATTGAACAGAAATATTTTTAAACAAAATCTACTCAGAATTGTTTAGTTATCTATAATTATATTAATTGTGATTCTATTCACAATTCTATTGCAAATATTTCTTATTTTTAACTCTTTAAACTGGTGAACGATTGTTGATAGTTAAATGAATGAATAAATTAATAAATAAATAAAACTGTTTTGTATTAATTTACAAGTTTTATACATGTGCTGGTATTATAATGGAGCCGCTGACTTAATATCTGATGTCAGCAATTAAAAAAAATTTTACACTAGGATGGTCCCAAAAAACTGTTTTTTGTTAATTTACAAATTTTATATTTACATTTATTTTAACATTATATTATCAAAAGTAATACTATTTACATTTTACTTAAAATTCATGAACACAATTTTTTCAAATGCTTTCTATTATTTTTGTTAAATTACACCTTTGTAATGTATCTGGATTGCACTGGATTTCACTCTCGTTCGTTTTTTAAGTTATGAAATTAAAGTTGAATTACACAAATTTTTCAATATTTAAAAATGCGTTTTAATTGCAATTAAAAAAAAAAACCTACGCCTCTTTTCACATCAGCCACGAATTCGAAAAAGAATTAAAAACTAAAGAATATTGTTTTTGATGCTGACATCAGATATGAAGTCAGCGACTCCTTATACTACCAGCACATGTATAAAACTTGTAAATGAACAAAAAACAGTTTTAAGTCAGCGACTCCATTATACTACCAGCACATGTATAAAACTTGTAAATTAACAAAAAATAGTTTTATGGGACCACCCTATTGAAAAAAAATATTTTTCAATGCTGACATCATATATTAAGTCAGCTACTCCCTTATTCTACCAACACATGTATAAAACTTGTAAATTAACAAAAAACAGTTTTATGTAAAAAAAATTATTTTTCAATGCTAACATCAGATACTAAGTCAGCGACTCCATTATACTACCAGCACATGTATAAAACTTGATATTTTTCTTGATTTTATTAAACAAATATTTTTCAATTCTAACATCAAATATTAAGTCAGCGACTCCATTATACTACCAGCACAAAATGTAAATTAACATATTTTATGTTTCGTTTGCTTGAGTCTTTATTTAGAACTGAAAATTAACAACCAAACATAAAGGCTTAAAGCTATCCCTACTTGATCTCTGCCCGAAAACATCGCTGCGATAAGTTGCTGTTGGCGAAAGAGCTGCAGACGCTACGTCAGCAATTTGTCAAGCGCTAGCTTCAATTATTGTTGTTTGTGCTTAATATACGTTTTTAAGTTTTATTAAGGCAGGGGATTTGCTTACGATAACTTTTCCCCTACTAAGTTAGGAACGTCCCCGGTCCTATTAATTGTTGTCTTGAGGATAGTTTCTACTGCTTTCGCCGTTGCAGCATCCTGCTTTCTTTTTACTAGGAAAAAGATGAGGAGCAGCAAAACGCCAATGATTGCCAAGATGGATGATGTTGCAGTTAATCCCGTTTTAAAATCACTATTAAGGTCATTCATGAGCTGAAGATTCTTAAGTGCATGGTGACGCAGGTAGGGTAGGTCTATTACTTCTTCGGATCTCCGCAGCTCTTATGCGGAGTGCGTTTCTGTTCGTGAATATTGTTTCATACACGTTAGCTTCGCCCGAGAAAGTAATCAGATAAGTGCCCTTTCGAAGTGTAGTCGTTTCGTTAGCAATCGTTACAGTTGCGGCACGGTCGTTAATGATGACCAGGCCATCATCGATCTCTTGCACCGGATCAAGCTGGCCAAATGTTTTCCTGCATTGAGCATCAGAACGGGATATAAGCTGTTGCGCACAAGTTGTAGCACGTGATTTTTCGCAGAATTGCATAGTTGTCCCCAAACAATTTGCTACTGAGTAGGCGTCCTTTCCGCAAAGTGCGACGGCGTTGTCTCTTAAGGATAGCATCTGGTTGTCGTGTGCTACTGGAAGAATGGTTATCTTACTACAAATAAACTTAGGTCTAGGGTACTTATCTAAGAAATGAATTAAATTATTCTCATGGTAAACTTTAAACTTAGAGACAAGTAACAAATCTGTTATGGTTAAATTGTTGAGAGACTCGCATTTTAACAATGATTCGACCTCAATACTATCCAAAATAATGGGATTCAGCAATCCTAACTGTGCTAGTGCTATTGATAAAATTATGTTATCTAAATCAGAAATAATTGCTCTATTTCTAGCCAAAAGAATTCCGTAAAGGTGGTCGGTATCAATCCGCTCTTTTTTTTCGATCTTGAGGATTTTATTTACCACATCAGTTAGTTCATTAACCTGTTCATGAAGTTTTGAGTTTATCATTGCCTGTTGATTATTGTTATCCTTAAGCTTGTCTAATTCTATTGTGACTTTCATGAAGTCGTCGAAGTCGGGCGTGCCCGCTATAACTTTAAGTGTGGTTCCTAAGAAGTTCAGACTACGCTTGCGTCTTGGTGGACCATTTATTGTCCGGAGAAGTTTATCTATTTGTGCCAGATCAGCACTCATAAGGTCTCCTCATGTGACTCTGAGGGTACAGTTTCAGTGCAGAGTTGGTTTCGTCTAGTGTTTCTGCTTATCTGCTGATAGGTTGGTCGTATGCCTCAGGTAGCCGTAAGCGTCCCATATTACAATGTCTCCATCTTTAATTGGGTCGTAGTCCGAATGCGAATACTCTATTATTTTGCAATTAGTTAGGAGTATAGATGCGAAGAGTCCAAATTTCAATAGTCTGAAAAATGATGAGAATAGAATTTGTCTTACTTATGAACTAATTTCCCATTTATTTTAACCGTAGAACATAGGTCCTCTTGTACTACTCCCTCGCTGTACAAAGGTGTAAGCTTATTGCCGAAACGCCGATTTGACTTAATGAGCACCCTTTCACCCACCGAAAAAGTTCTTGCTTTCCAGCCATTGTTGTGGTTCTTAAGGGTGATATTTTGGGCCTGCTTTATTTTGTCATGTGTTTCTTCAACTATTTCTGAGCATGAGTGAAAAATATCTAACGGCCTCTTTTCAGTGACAGAACGGATAGTTTTATTATACTCAATCGTGGCCAGTAATATTAAGTCAGTTGTGTCATCAATCCCTTTCTCCAATTTTAGGCACCTAGCTATTTCGCTCATGGTGCTATGGAACCTTTCCACCTGCCCATTCGACGTGCTGTGCAAAGGAGGTGCATTCACAATTTCAATGTTGAAATTATCTCTAAGACAAGACCTAATGGTATTAAAATTTAACGATTTCTCGTTATCGCAAAAAATAGTTTTCGTACCCGAAAACAGGTTCACTAGTTGCAGAATGCGTGATTTTATGTCAATAAGGGTGCGAGAAGGTATTGGTTGCACGACGGCGAACTTTGATAGCTTATCAATGCAGGTCAGAAAGTATGTTGCATTAGTTGAGAAGATATCAATATGGAGGATTTCCCCCGGATATGCTGGAACAGGCGTTTTTCCAATTGGGTGTTTTGCCGGATGCCTATCATATTTGGCCCTTATACAATCTCTGCACTTCGATGCACCTTCTTTAGCCTTCTTCTCCATTCTTGGGAAAAAGTAATCATTCAGAATTTGTTTCACGTTTTCTTGGGCAGCGCGATGAGCCCTATTATGTTCTTGGTTTATGATCTCTAATTGTTCATTTGGGTTAAATATATCTGTCACAAATTTTGTAGTATGACGGAAAGTTGTGCTGGGGAACATAGTTAGCAAAGGCAGTTCACAGCGAACGCAGCTAACCACATCGGTTTTTACCACTTCTCCCAGCGTTTTAAACATCCCAGCCTCCTTATCGGGAAAAATAAGGAGATGACGAAGTTTGTTGCCAAAAATTACTAATGTTCTTTTGGATGGATGTTGACCCGCTTCCAAAATGATTTGGTTTTTATAGACGTTTACAGGTTTTAAGATAGCTTCTATTGTGTAGGTTAGAGATTCCTCAATGGGAACAGTGGCGGCAACAGAATCCATTTCATGTTCCAAGGCATTTATACATTGGCGTGACAAGGCATCTGCAACCAGATTGTCCTTACCCGGCTTATAATGGAGCGTAGCATTATATCCTTCGATAAAGGCCTTCCATATTTTTATTTTTGGGTTTGGGTTGCGGTCTGACACCGCAAAAGTCAGTGGCTGATGGTCAGTGTAAATGTTTAAGTCCCTTACACCATACAAATAATGCGTCAGACTCTTTAGGGTCCAAACAACGGCTAAAAGCTCTAGCTCATTTGTGGCAAAATGTTCTTCTTTTTTGTCTAACGTCCTCGAAATCATTGTAATTAGTCTGCCTCCTTGAGACAGTACTGCACCTAGCGCATGAGAAGACGCATCGGTGGTGAGGTCGAAAGCCTTCTGGAAATCAGGATAGACTAACATTACATCCTCTGAAATGAGTATTTGCTTTAATTTATTAAATGCTCCCACCTGATCTTGACCAAGCGAAATTTTTATCTTTTTTGATTGCGAAGCTGATACTTTACCAAATTCGCCTCTGAGGATGTTGGTTAATGGTTTGGCAATTCTAGCGTAGTCACGAATAAAACATCTATAGTATCCAGCCATACCTAAAAAAGGTCGAATACCCCTTAGAGTTGTGGGTTGAGAAACATTTTGAATTGCATTGACCTTCTGCGGGCATGTTCTTATTCCGTTTCCCGATATTGCGAAACCAAGGTACTCAAGTTCCGTTTTAAAAAACATTGATTTCTCTACGAAAACCCTCATATTCGCTTTTAACAAGCTTTTCAATATAGCTTCGATGTGTTTTAAATGTTCATCTGGATCATTCGAAAAAATTATAACATTGCCAATATAAACGAAGCTGTACTTGCTCATATGTTCTCTAAGAACATCATCAATGGCCCGCTGAAATATGCTGGGCCCGTTCTTTAGGCCAAAGGGAAGGCGGTTGAATTCATATTTGCCATTGCAGACTGAGAATGTTGTTTTCTCGTGATCTCGCTGTGCAAGCTCGATTTGGTGAAAGAGCTTTGATTTTCCCAGGTTTGATAGGATCATCCCAACATTTGGTATTGGATATGAATCTTCAATTGTTTTATCGTTTAACTTACGAAAATCTATCACAAGCCTTTTTTTCTTGACCCCATTTCCGTCAGTTCCTTTTTTATCGACAACCAATATGGGGTTGTTGTATGGCGACCTCGAAGGTCGTATTATATCATTTTCGAGAAGGTTTCTTATTTCCGATTTTACGAAATCGGCGACACCCAATGGATACGGGTAAAATTTTGCGTAGGTTGGTTCACTATCCCTGGTGCGAATTGTAGCTACAACGTTCATGTTATAACTAAGTTTTTCGTTTGGGTCTGCAAAGACTGCGGAGACACGCTTAATCATGTATGAAAATTTTCGCTGACATCTTGGCATTTGAGGAAATTAATAACTTCTTTACCAGAATTATATTCTATCAGATTTTTTTTTAAGTTAATGTTTGCGTGGACCTTATTGAGTAGGTCAAGACCCACAATACCGTCAAAGATAGCTAGGTTCGGTAAAATTAAGAATTCTGATACAACTCCTAATAGATGTACCTTACATTTTTTTGTTATATTGGTAACTCCATGTATGGATTTTACCTTGAAATTTCTGTCGACAGACCTGACTCCTTTTAGACCCTCTAGAGGACCGATGTAGCTTTTGAAGGCACCCCTGTCGACAAGCAATTTTATCTCCTGCCCAGCTAGTGTTTTGGAGATCCAGGGCAGGAGGGAGCTTCCCCTAAAAAACTGATCTCTTCTGTTTCCTGTTCTTCGACTGCTGATTCAGCTAACTCCTCATATGATAACTCCGAGCCTGCTTCATGCTCGGGCTCCACTTTTCCCAAATGGTTTACCTTTTGAAACTTTGGACCAGTATGACGGTCCGAGGACGCTTGGCGTTTTTGAAACTGGTCATTTCGAGGATTCATGAACTATGAGTTTTGTCTCCAGCGAGACGAAGTCGGGTCTATTTCCATTGGTTCTGGACGTGACTGTACCCCTCGATTGAATTCTTGACGGCTCCCGCCGACGAAATTGTCTTGACGGAAATTTGCATTGCCCAACCCCTGTCTAAAATGCTCATTCCCGCTATTGGGTTTGTACTGCCTAGAGAAATGAGGGTTCCCTGTTGTTATTGTTTGGGCTATCAAGGTTAACCCTGTTGTTGTTCCGCTGAACGTTTTTGGGTTTTCCTGTGGCATTGGCCGCCCTGTTCGCAAAACTAGTAGCGAACACATAGCGTTCGTGATTCGCGTCTACTTCCTGTGCCAGTGCTAGTGCAGATGGCAAATCATTTGGCTGTGACGCGAATAGTATGTCACATAATGGCTTCTTTAGCCCAGAAATAAAAACTCTTGGGGCATCAGCCCTGTATTTTTCATTAATTGCATTTGCAATGGTTACTTCGTAAGACATTTTTGCCTTATTTGCAAGAAAAGATAATTTTTTCTCCACTTCGTCGTACAACTCCAGTACGCTGGAAGAACCCTGTCTCAGAGTCAATAGCTCCTGTTCCACCAAGTCGCTTATCAGAAAAGGTGAAGTCTAGCCGGGTTATAATAGCCTCAAAATTTAGTACCGTGCTGAAAGAGGAGAGGAGTGCGTCGGCAGCACCTCGAACCTTGTTTCTTATGATTGTAACCGCTTGATAGTGCTTCCATCGTTTGTTTTAAATAACTCACAGGCATGATGAGCCGCTTCGCGCCACGATACGTAAGACTCGATCTGATCCGAAAATTCCGGTAACGTTTTCACAACGTCAAGGGATTCGTCACATGATATGCCCGGTATAATCCTGACCCTTTCATACTTTGCTATAACTGGTCCTGCGGAAGCACTAACAATCTGATCATGTAACACTTTTAATTTTTTTTCAAACTCCTGCCTTTGCATCGCAAGGGCAGCCGACACCGAAGCGCTTACCACTTGCGTAAGCTGTGCTTCATTCATTTCTATGCTATTTGTTTGTTGTTCTGATAAACAAAAATTCTCAAGGCTGACAATTATTTTTTTTATTTTTATTTATTCATTAAAGTCTTTGGATAACACATCCTTACAGACTACTTAAAATGAAACTAACTTAAATACTAATATAAAAATAAGTTTAAAAAATGTACAGTATGAATTCACTAAAAAATGAAGACTAAGATATAAAGAAAACCATAAAGATAATAAAAATTAAATACGAAAAATAGAGTTAAGTTTGTTCTTCAAAGATAATTTCGAGACAGAGAGATCTAAATTATTATCAATAGATAATTCATTAAACACAGTTAAAGCACGAATAATAGGCTCATTAAGAGCATAAAGAGTTCTATGAATTTCGGAATGGAATAGCGAATAATTACGTAACGTTCTAGCCGGAATATTAAAATTTAAAAATAGCAATAGCTGTTCACAGTCGATATACCCCGAAAAAAGACCATAAATAAATATCAATGACTGAATTTTCCTTCTAGTTTTCAGTGTTTTCAATCCCAATAGCAATAAACGAGCATCATATGATGGCAGAGGTTCTGCAAAATTTATAGAACGTAGCGCAAATCTAGAGAATGATTTCTGGATTTTCTCTAAGCGAGTAGAATGAATTATGTAGAAAGGACTCCATATGAAGGAAGCATACTCTAACCTTGATCTTACAAATGAGTTATAGAGACTAATAACGGTATGAGGGTCAGAAAATTCTGAGCCGTTTCTACGCACAAAAGCAAGTAAAGAATATGATTTTGGAACAACATAATTTATGTGATTAACAAAAGTGAACTTAGAATCAAAAATTATACCTAAGTCCTTCGTGGTATTGACTTTCACTAGGGGAGTACCATCGATGGAATACGAAAAATTTAAAAGATTATTACACTTAGAGTACATCATTGAAAAGCACTTATTCAAATTTAATGGTAAAAAATTTAACAAGCTCCAAGAAAGTAGGTTACTAAGATCTCTCTGTAACAGAGCAGCATCATTTAAGTCAGTAATAACGTATAACTGAATAGCTTAAGTCATCAGCGTATAGTAGAAATTTTACCGAATGAAAACATTTACTAACATCATTTATAAACAATGAAAAGAGCAAAGGTCCAAGTATACTGCCTTGAGGCATTCCAGATGACGCTATAAATTTATAGGATTTAACTCCCTCTATCTCTACAAAAGACACTCTGTTATGAAGGTAAGACTGAATCCTATCCAAAAAATTTGAATAGAAACCCATTTTAGCAAGTTTGGCTAGTAAAACACTATGTGGAACCTTATCAAATACCTTGGAAAAATCAGTATAAACAACGTCAACTTGATATCCAAGTTGAAATGATGAAATGCAGTATTTAGAGAAAACAGCTAAATTAGTGACAGTTGATCGCCCAGCAAAAAAACCATGCTGTTCAGGGCAAATATGTCGCTTGGTTAAGAAGAATAATCGATTCTTAATTACACTTTCGAAGAGTTTTGAAACATTTGACAATTTTGAAATAGGTCTAAAATTTGACCTGAATTGAATTAAGTCCGAAACGTCTATATAAACCAGTTTTATGGGACCACCTTAGTGAAAAAAATATTTTTTAATGCTGACATCATATATTACGTCAGCGACTCCCTTATTCTACAAACACATGTATAAAATTTGTAAATTAACAAAAAACAGTTTAATGGGACCACCCTAGTGAAAAAAAATATTTTTCAATGCTAACATCAGATACTAAGTCAGCGACTCCCTTATACTACCAACACATGAATAAAACTTGTAAATTTACAAATAACAGTTTTATGGGACCACCCTAGCGAAAACATTTTTTTTTTCTTTGCTGACATCAGATATTACGTCAGCGGCGCTCCATTATAACACCAGCACATGTATAAAACATGTAAATTAACAAAAAACAGTTTTATGGGACCACCCTAGTGAAAAAAAATATTTTTCAATGCTAACATCATATACTAATGCCCTGTTCAGGTAAAACGAAGCCTTCGTGACAAGATTCGTTCGTTTTCCGACGTGATCGTCCAAAATTGGGACTTTGTATTTTTTTCTTGCGTCATCGTCCAACATTACGTTGCTTACGTTTCTCAAATACTCTCAACGTGAGTACTTGTTAAAAACCTTATTACCATATTGTAAAAGTTGAGCATTTAGCGTAAAACTGACAAAAATCTTGAAAATTGTATGCTTATTACTGTCATTTCTTTTTTTTTTGCATCAGCTGTTGACTTTTGTTGACTTTTGGAGGAAATTAAACTGTTTTTAAATTGATTGCGAAAGTTTGAGACAATTTATGCAAAAAATGTAGTCGGCAATTGTCTTCTACAATTTTAATGAGGACACAAGTGATAGTGATAGTTGTTGTTTTCTTTGTACTGAGAAGATTAGAATTGATAATTTTTTCATAAATATACTTATAAAACAAAATTTACGTTTTTTAAGCATCCATTTCCAAAACGATAATAATTTTGCTCTCGTCAAATTTTGACGTTTCGTTCAAATTTTTTTTTCTTACAAAGGCCCAACTTCACACTGAGGTTACGTCTTTGCTCGTTACTGAGTCAGCTGTATTCGTTTGTGTCTGACATTCTTCATACGTGGATTCAAAACAGCTGGTTTTCGCCTGTTTGACGATGCGTTCGTGAAATACACGCATGTTTGTTTTACCTAAACAGGGCATAAGTCAGCGACTCCCTTATACTACCAACACTTGAATAAATCTTGTAAATTAACAAAAAACAGTTTTATGGAACCACCCTAGTGTTAAAAATATTTTGATTCTCTAACGTCAGATATTAAATCAGCGACCCCCTTATAAGTACTGTTTGTCCATTTAAAACATATTTTTAAATCGCAAGCCTAGCTGCTAAAAATTTTCCCACCGCAACTTACAGTTTTTAGTCACCGAAACGAGCCCCGAAACAGTGCACCGGCAAGCACATAAGCGTGCCTCGGCCATGATACAATTATAAGGTAGATGCATTAGAATCACCCTCTCTTCTGCTACACAACAATAACAATGGCGTAGGTATACTGTCAAAATCAGCTGTTTTGCAAATATTAATTGGCAGACAGACTTTACTTGGAATATTCATTTGTGATTTGTTGAAGTGCTTAAAAGTGCGATCAACAATGGTTCAACTGAAATGTTTGTAATACGTTACACGAAAACAATTCAGTTGAATCTAGTCAACTTAGTTGAGTTTTTATTCACAATAGGGCCCTTAATTTTTGATTTTAAAGAAAATGTTTGAGCTTAAACTTGTGAATGAGTCGGGCCACGGAGATCCCAAGAGTTTGGTTTTTAAATGAACCACAAACCTTTTTAATTTTTTTTCAGATGACCCAGTAGGATTTATTTGTCCCACCGGAAAAGTATTTTTTTTTTTACGTCAATTTGCAACGCCATCTGCGGGCTTACTATGTTTCTAGAAAGTCCATATTAGTTTTTATGTATGTGACAATTTAGCTTTGTTTATATTGCTTATGCTATTCATTATACTTCAGTAATGTGTGTTCTTGCTATTTACGTAATTAAAATTTAATTTCTTAAGCTCTGTAAATCCAAAAATCAGGCCGTTACAAGCGCTCTTGTTATTTTGTTAACTTTGATAATGTGAGAAGAATCTTCTCCATAAACTTCAACAGAATCACATTTAATAATGATGCCATTTGGTATAAGTTGCTCTAGCTTAGACACCATATCTGCATCGCAATGTTCCGGCAGGCCTACAAAGCAAATTTGATAAAATGGTTACTATTTTTACTTCTTGATATTAGACAAACCTTTTATCTCACAATCGGACGTAAAGGTTGGATAGGTAAATTGTGGTGGATCTTTAATATTCACCATTGATATATTACCATCGAACATTGATATATCGATAAAAAAAACATCCTTAACTTACTCCGGCTTTCCACAAACAAAACGGTGCATTCACCAAGCTTTGTGTGTCCTTCCGCACTAACTAGCGACTTTAGAGCAGCAACTAATCCTCAAGAACGCGCATCAGCTATGGCTAACATTGCCACTGATTCACCACTTGTTTTGCTGATGTTTTCCTGCCATTCAGTTTTATATGCAAGAATTTTGGATTTTCGTTTTCCCTCCGCGACATTAATATTTGCTTCACGTACACCATCAAGCTCTAAAATAACAGCACGCTTTCGTCTTTCAGCTTTCACTGGCATCTGCATAGCTTCATGCGATCTGGTATGTAAAAGGAATAACTCTTATTTCGTAACGTAGATACGCTACGCCCACATCTTTGCTTACCTTATGGATGGAGTCCACAATGCTAAAATTGTGACGACTCAAAACCAGATATGTGTGTTATGCCAAATTCTGGATCCTCAACGCCATAAGAAGCTTGGTGTGGATCAATGATACGTAAGTAGAGGACACCATGAATACTTAGCGTGACGTTATCCGATGAAATTGCTGGTCACAAATGTTTGGGCACATCCATGGTAATTTCTTTGAGGCTTTGTAAATATTTTATCATTTTAATGAGTGGCACGAGTATGTTAAATAAAATAAACACTTACTTGCAGCTTTATTTAAAAGAACATATTTTAATTTTTCCATCTGCAATTTACCTTGTCAAAATATATTTTGACAGTTGAAAGCAGCCGTGCAAAGCGATGTAAATAAATCGGTTACCGAACAATCGAAGTAAGTAGTCGAGTTCAAATTATATAAAAAGCTAACTTGTATTTGCTTCATTTAAAATCAAAACACAATTAATTTTGTATTGTATACCTATAAAATAACACGGCTAGATTTATTATCTTTTTTATGGTTTTTACTCACTTTTCTTACATTTTCTCACATAAAATCTGGGTACTCAATTGAGATATACGGTTACAAGCAAATTATACATTCCTATGACCGAACGAGTAAACGGCAAATGTCAAAAGTGACATTATACCTACGCCAATTTTGAAGCGAAGCTTTTTACTCCTCGTTCTGTGATTTGCTTGGAGTGAAATCTGAAAAATTTTCGACAGATTTTTTCTTGGAAATTTGATGGTTTCTTTGTTGCTAGTGCTTATTACAAGAAAATTTAATACAGGGTCCGCCATCTAACGTTTTTTTTTCAACTAGTGCTTATTTCGTGAATGGTAACACTTAGCTCATGTCTGATTTGACAGATAATTAGTTTTATCCTTCCGCTGAACGAATATGGTTGTGTATACGCTTGAACAACGCTGGGAAATATTGCCTGCGATCGACTTACAGAAGATGTCTATTTTGCCAAAAAAAATCATCTCTTCAGATGAAGCCCATTTTGATCTTGGCGGGTATGTAAACAATCAAAATTGTCGCATTTGGGGCACAGAAAACCCGCACGCATACATTGAAAAGCCGATGCACCCAAAACGAGTCACTCTTTGGTGCGGATTTTGGTCCAGAGGCATAATTGGGTCATTTTTCTTCGAAAATGAGCAAGGAGTGGCCGTTACAGTCAATGGCCATCGTTATCGGGCCATGTTGAACGGATTTTTGTTCACAAAAATTGAAGAGGAGGATATTGGCAACATTTGGTTTCAACAGGAAGGCGCTACGTGCCACACAGCCGAATCTACACTCGATGTTTTGCGCCCTGTTTTTGAAGATCGCATTATCAGCCGCAGAGCTGATGGCGTTTGGCCACCTCGGAGCTGCGATTTGACACCGTTGGGCTATTATTTGTGGGGTGCCCTGAAAGATAAGTGTTACGCCGACAAGCCAGAGGCAATTGACGCTTTAAAGGACAATATTCGTGAAGCTATTGGTGAAATACAGCTGCACACAATCGATAATGTGCTTAAAAATTGGACCGATCGTGTAAGCTACTTCATGGCCTGCAGAGGCAGCCATTTGAATAAAATTATTTTCCATTATTAACCGGACGGATTGTACATTCAAATAAAAAAAGAAATTTGAACAAATATTCAATAGTTTTTTTTTGCATTTTCAAAAAAAAAAAAAGTTGTTTGGCGGACCCTTTACTTTAATATTAAATACTAAAAATATTTTTTGGCCAGCCCGTAGGGATCGAACCCACGTCCTCTTGAACGAGAGTCCAATGCACTATCCACTAGGCCACAAAGACTTGTTTGAAATGGTTGTTAATTCAATGCTAATTATAGCAGAAGCTATGCTGCAGTAGATCGTAACCATCTGTCAATAGATAGAGGATTGTGTATTTGCTATGCTACAACTATCAAAAATTTACCACAAGGTGTCTCCAGCATCGGTTTGTTTGTATTGTGATTGCGTTTGTGGTGTTGTTGGCATAGAGTGTAAATTATTATCTAGAGATTGCATCAACTCTGCTAAATCTCTGACATGTGTTAACATAGGTTTACAGAGTTTTTTTCCTTCACGTTTTTAAGTAAAATTACTCTGTTAACACATGCCAGAGATTTAACAGAGTTGATGCAATCTCTAGATAATAATTTACACTCTATGACAAGTGCGTTCATAAGTGCGTTTTTAAGTGTCAAAAAATAGATGATATCAATAAATATGGAATTAACAAACGCATGCATGAATCAGTGCAGCCAAGTTCACAACCATGTGTGGAGAGTTAAAATGGAGAGTCGCTGGTATTATATGCCCGTATATGTAATTGGCGTGGAAATTTGACATTCAACAATAAAAAAATAAGCAGTAAATATGTTTTCTGTATGTATCTAATTTATTTTATGTTATTTAAAATTTTTGAATTTAAAAGTTAATTTATTAAAAAGAAAAAATTATCGAGTGCGCAGTACACTGCATAGAGCTCCGGTGCTGGTGCTTTTGGGTGCGCACCTTTCCTTAGTAGCTTGATAAACTGAAAATCTTGTATTGTTTTGTTTTAAACTTGAACAAAAAACACGAACTTAACAAAATTTATTTTCATTGCAATTCACCATCAGCTGTTTTTGACAAGAGCCGGGAAACATAAATTTATAATTTTGAGAGAGAAGTGTCAAACTCACTAACACCTTATTATTATTCCACCATGGTGGCAAATACTTCACTAGATCAATTAGTTTTCGTCGTCTACCATTCTAGAACATATTTCAATTATCAATAAAAAATCAATTTTAATTAAAATACTTACATTTCGTTTCAATAAATAAACGCAAGCAAGAAAAGATTACTCAAAAATCAAAGTGTGATGCTAGCAACCTTACTAAAAGCACACTGTATGCTGAAATGTCAGCCGACGTAACATAGAAATCAGAGTTCAACAGAATTCTACGCCGCGTTATGTTTCGCCTAATTAGAAACACAAAAAACGCATTTGGTAGATTTCTATGTGACAAAAAAAACGGCTGTGTTGCGTTGATCTATGTTTGGCTAATTAGGCCATAAGAAGTACATTAAGATTTTTGACAGCGAACAGGCCGAGGATTTTTTTTTGGAATAATGGAAAAAATTTGTTCAGTACTGCCAAGTTCACTATCATCGCGGAAAATTGACATTCAACAATAAGCAGTAAGTATGTGTTGGTGTTGAATTTGTTATTAAACATATTTTTGTAGTTAATTGTGTAGTTTTGCATTTTATAGAATATAAAATTGCAGCAATAAGAATATGAATCTGTCAGCCAGAACAGTGCTTTTTCTCCACACAAAAATTTTGACTCAGCACCAAAATTGCGCGTGTAGAATAATATGCCCAATTTTCGCTGCTACAGCATACTAAGCTTATTTTTTATTGTTGTATGTCAAATTTCCACGCCAAGTAAATGTACAGGCATATAATTGCCAGCGAAATTTTGGCATTTTATCTCTCCACACATGATTGTGAACTTGGCAGCACTGAACAAATTGTTTCCGTCAACAGCGTACTACCTAGCGAAAAAAAAAATTCCGCTGCCTGTTCGCTGTCAAAAAACTCAATGTACTTTAATGGGAATTTTGCTTTCATTTCTACAGCATATTGAGCTATATGTTTTGCAAATTAACCTGCCAAGAATTAGGGTTTCATACAACTCTTTTTTTATTATGTTATAGTATAAAAGTAGTACTTTTTCTCAAAAAAGTAATATATATATATACTATATAATATATATACTATATATATACTATAATAGCCACAATGGCAGACTGATCTGTCAAAATAAAAGCGAGCCCATGTAAATATATGAGCATACCCATAATTGGAATTGCCACAGTTTCGTTAAGTTTCTTTAACTTTCATTGGCTTTTTGTAGAGCGATTCGAATCGCTCACAGCATAGGCAAAAGTCAAAACAATTTTTATTCAAATTTATTAAACAAATTATTCATGCGAAATAGCAAAGGCTGCGATTGTTTATTTTTTTATATTATTTTATGTATAAATTTAAAAAAATCGCACAATTAAACGCAAACAAAACCGCAAATTGTATTGTGACTCTTCTCAAAGCCAATGCATGGTAATTATGGGTATTTTTATTTTATTCTGACAACAGCCGGCTGACTTTCCGTTTAGTTCTTGGTATTAGAGTCTGCCAGCATGTGTCTAGTATAGTTAGGCCTTAAGATTTAAAAGACTGACACTGGCAATGCAAGCTATTAAAGACCACTTCAATATAGCGGCAATTTTACAATTGAGTGAAGTCTGAGCTACAAAAATAGTGTGTTGTAAATTAATTAAATGGGATATTATGATAGGCAAAATAAAGATAAAAATGAGATTAAAATTAACTACGTTTGAACTAATATTACAATGAACTACAAAAAATGCATCATTAGTTTTAATAGTATATATTTTGCATTCAATTTATGCCAGCAGCTAGTTGTGATGAAGCAGCATCGCTGTCACTGTTAAAGTTGTTTGTGTTCTTGTGGTGAACTTCATCACGAAAAAGGTGTCCGTTTCGTCCGGATGCGTTTGTCTGCTCATTTCTATCATGACTACAGGATAGCTGATCCAGTTGTTGGACGGAGAGCACACATGTGGAGCATCTTCCGTTTTGCGTTTGACATACACCAGACCACGATAAAATATAAATAAATAAAATGGTTTCTGATAAATTTCAGTAAGTGTGGAACATCCGCAAAAACAAAAATTTTGTCATCATTGTCGAACCAAGGCTTTTCTGTTATTTTTTAAACAGAATATTAGACAAGGGAAAATTTTGCAATTTTATTTAAAAATTACCTGCATATATCCCAAGCTCTTTCAACAAACTTTGGTTTGCTGTCTGGATTCTTCTCTTTTCTGATTTGGTTATCAGTTAAAAAGTTGGACAAGTTGTCTTTCAAGGTCTTATATTTTTCCAGCTTTTTCCAGTTTTTTAAATTTTTATTCCAAAGATTTGACTTTAAGAATACCTCTATACTCTATACTCTATGAAATCATTGCTAAAGCAAAAAAATATAATACTGCCAGCATTAAAAATAAATTTAAAACGATTTATCAAAAACGGTAACAATTAAGAAGATTTAACAATTGTGTTACCTCACTTTATAAATGAAGAATTTACCCATTGTCGACCTTGAACTTAATTTCAAAGAAAAAAGCATAAATACCATAATCCAATATAATAACTCTTAAACTACAGCCGCACTCATGTCTACAGACAAACAGTAAATAGTTGCCCATATACTGCCGTTGAGGAAAATTTGGGAGCTAAAATAAATTTGTTGAAGAGGTTTTTGCTTTACTTACTCAGATTGTATGAAGCAGTCCATGTGTGACACTTCAGGCGCTTCCTCCATTGGCAATATCGGATCTGCTTTCAAGCTGCAAGCTGCTGCTTCACAACTGTAACTTTGTTCTTCCATGCTGTATGCTGCCGGTGTTTCAATGCTGCATACTGGCGCTGCTTCCTGAGATTTGATGGGCATCAAAGAGACTGCGCCTGGTTGCAGTCGCGCTTTTTTGTTGGGGTCACCCGGAGAGTGAATGAAATCATTTGCAGTGAAATGATTTTCATAAATAACTGCGTTTGCCTTAAAAGTCATTGCGTAGAGTTCATTTCACCTTTGCAGCCATAACTCGCCTTTAGGCACTTTAAAAAAGGAGCGTTTCCTTCGGAAAAGCTTTTATTGCATAAAGCGCACTTTTCCCACCGCATTTTATAATTTTCAATTAGTTTTGACTTTATTTCAATAATTTGCACTGCACTTCAACATTTGTTAACACAATTTTGCACGCGAATAAGAAAACCAAAACAAAAGCACAATTTTTTGTGCTAATTTTTTGTACAAATTTTTAGCACAATAAAATTTAAACAAATTTTAGTTACTTTCTCTCAAGTAACAACCTATATTAATGAACCTTGACTACGATCAACTTTATTATTGCAAATACATGGCATAGCTAATATTTATTTTTTTATAATTTCCACCTTGTTAGTTTATAAATATTTGTTTGACACAGTAGGTGTGTTTCCGTACTCTACACTGTGTAAGATTTGTGTAAGTTCAAATGAGAGAGTAAAAATTAACCTTGAGAATAGTTGCAAAAGTACGGAAACAGCTTCTAGTAAGTTTCAAGCACAAAACAGCTGATTTTGACTGCGGACATGTCAAACGTAAATTGCGCCAATTAAAATTATCTTCAATTTGTTTGTGAAGTTGATGCTTGTTCTTTTTTGTGCTTGTTCTTATTTTACTCGGAGTCTTGAGTTCTAGCACTCTCTGTGCACTATGTGTGCTCGAGAGAGCGGTTTTATGCTTGTTCTTCTTATCCCATTTTAAACACAGAAAGTACGGAAACAGAAAATACATGCATGTCCTGCAATTCACTTTCGCACGAAACTGAATGTGAAACCGAAATATTTCGTTTCGTAGTCCACGTTACACTTTACTTTTTATAACCATGTCAAATCTACCGTTTTAACAAGTAACAGACATCAGTTTTTTTACGATGTTACGCCATTTTTATTCACTCGGGTGCTTTTTTATAAATTGAATTCACTTCAAATTGAATTCGCACGAAATGCAGCACATGTCTGACAGTGTCCCACAAGTTACACAGTGTGAGTACGGTAACACACCTAGTTTAATAGAATTTGCAAACAATCAAAATCAAGAACACCGGTGCAAAGGGAAAACACGTCCAGCCTTCGCGACGGTCACTTGCACTTCTGTTAAAATGTTGTTTTACTTTGTGGCGATGAAAAAATTTTGCAATGTGTTTTTTCCGGAAAACATTAAAATAATGTGCTTAATACTGTAGGTATTCATAATCGAAGAAGATCGACATCTAAAACTCAAACCTGTGGCGAAATGTTATAATTTCGTATGCTTCGATGTTCGACAATTTGTCGAAAATTGGTATGTTGCAACACTTTCGACAGGCGATCATTTCGATAAAATATCACTTTGGTTTCATTTTTTCATAAAATTTTGTTGTTTTTTATAACATGCTGCCACTTCGATAATTCGCTTCGATGTTCGCTTCGAAAGTGAAGTTATAACATGTCGCCACTGGTCAAAACATTGATTCACCAGTAAAAATAGTCGTTAAATTTAGTAAATTTCTTTGTTCCCCACGCAAAGCAGCTACTTTTTTAAATAATTTATTATGTTTACCGCACTGCTTATGCAAGAATGTCGATGTAATGGAAAACAGAAAGTTTCTGTTCATATTGTTGGTTGACTTTCATTTCCTTTGTTTTCAATCCATCATTTATGGTAAATGATCTATTGAATAATATTATAATTAAAACGAACGAACAAATATGGCCATTTCAGCCCTATGACCGAGCTTCGTATGATCAATTGTGTTGTGCGTGTTGTTTGAACACAAAAAATTTTTAACACAAATGATCGAGAACTGGACCTAAATTTTTTATGCCGACTCCGAACGGCTTATATTCTCAACATCCTTTTCATGACAGTTTTTCAGGGATGGAAAATAACGATTTTCGTTATTTTTTCGATCAGAAATAAGAGTTATTTTTTTATCGTTATTTTTTCGATCAGAAATAAAAATTATTTTTGATCGTTATTTTTTCAGTCAGAAATAAAAGTTATTTTTTTAATCGTTATTTTTTCGATCAGAAATAAAAATCTTTTTGTGATCGTTATTTTTTCGGTCAGAAATAAAAGTTATTTTTTGATCGAAATTTTTTAGATCAGAAATAAAAAAAAAAACATGAATCGATCAGTTAAAAAAATTATTTTTTGACTTAAATAATATCGATTAGAATTTAAACCAAATCAGTATTTACGCATGTTATTGGGATCAGTTTGGAATGTTATTGAGGATACAAAAAAGAAAATTCATACTTACCACCCTTCGAACCCACATTTACTATCATAAAAACAAGTTGTCTTGGACATGGATTTTATCTACGATTTTGACAAGGATAAGGACAAGATTTTTGACCTGGATTTGGAAAAGTACTTGGATAAGGAGTTGGTCAAGGATTAGTAAAAGTATTTGAACAATGATTTGGGCATGGACTTGGACAAGGACTTGCGCAAGGATTTGAATAACGACCAGACCAATGTTTTAAATAGGGAAAAAGTGCAAAATAGTAGTGGTAATCGAAAACGGTAGTATTAAACAGAAGTAGATGTGGAAGTAGATAGAGGGTTGCTGATTTAGAATATAATGTTAGATTTTGAAAAACTTTTTTGACTCTAGGATGGACCCTCAAAACTTTTTTGCTTACTACAAATTCCACATGGCATTAGTAGACAGTCGCTGATTTCGAATTTGATGTTAGAATTTCAAAAAAATTTTTGACGCTAGGGTGGACCCCAAAAAATTTGTTTTTTACTTCACACATTTTGTGCATGCGCTGGCAGAATTAGACAGTCGCTGAGTTTGAATTTGATATAAGAATTTCATAAATTGTATGTGCCATTAGGCCGGACCCCAAAAATGTTTTATTTTTTACACATTTTGTACATCAAATAAATATTGTCAAGTACAATCTTTGAAATTCTAATCACAGATACTAAATCAGCGATCCCTTATACTGCCATGTACAGAATGTAGTAAACAAAAACAGTTTCAGGGTCAACCCTAGTGTCAAAAAAGTTTTTGAAATGTTAACCTTGAAAATTCAAACTCAGCGACTCTCTAATTCTGCCAGCGCATGCACTATGTGTAAATGTGTAAAACAAAAAAAAAAAAAACATGTTTAGGGTCCACCCTAGCATCAAACATTTTTTTTTTTAAATTCTATCATTAAATTCGAAATCAGTGCCTAATAATGCCATGCGGAATATGTAGCAAGCAAAAAAAGTTTTGAGGGTCCACCCTAGTGTCAAAAGTCTTTCAAATTCTAGCATCGTATTCTAAATCAGCAACCCTCTATCTACTCCCATATCTACTATCTACATTTAACTGATCGGAAATATATCAATCAATGATTGGTTTTTATTTCTGATCTAAAAAATATCGATCAAAAATAAGTTGTATTTCTGACCAAAAAAATATCGATCACAAAAGGATTTTTGTTTCTGATCGAAAAAATAACGATTAAAAAATAACTTTTTTCTGATAAAAAAAAAACCATAAAAAAATAACTTTTATTTCTGATCGAAAAAATAACGATTACAAAATGATATTTCATTTCTGATCGAAAAATAACGACTAAAAAATTACTTTTATTTCTGATTGAAAAAATAACGATTACAAATAATTTATATTTCTGATCGAAAAAATAACGATAAAAATAACTTTTATTTCTGATTGAAAAAATAACGATCAAAAAATAACTTTTATTTCTGATCGAAAAAAATAGATCAAAAAATATTGCAATAAAATGATTGATTGATAGCGATAATCATTATTTGCGGTCCCTGCAATTTTTTACTTTCTGGTGTTTGCCATTGTCTGCAGAGAGGTGACGGCCGAGCAGAAAAATTAATTCAATTGAAAAACTTTTTGTGTTAGGTGGGGATTGAACCAGGGTTCTATGGCGTATGGGCCACGCACTCTACCTACTGCGCCACGGCTGCCACAAATTACGTTGCAAATTCTAATAACATTGCATTTAAAAATAAAAATGTATTTTCTGATTGTTTTGTTAAATTTTCTTATTTTCAATGTATTGCCTTAATTACATTTTGTAAGGTTTCAACTGTTCTTAATGTATAAAAAAATAAGTTAACATAAGTTAAGGTATTTGATAAACTCTAAAACTTAAATGCTACTTACAGATCGATTCTGTGCATTATTGATAAGAGTTATCCTGTTACCGAAATTCGTTACCAGTCTAAGTAATTGGTATTTTGTACACTCGGTAACGCTGTCAAACATCGTACGCTCTTTTAGGAAGAAATAAAGCTCTTTTCTTGGAACTGGATGCTTTGCTTGTTACCTCCTAAAGATATGGTAACAATGTTCACTGGCAAAACCCGCTCGCAGAATAACAAAAAGATGGAAATGTTACCAAAAGGTCAATTTCTTCGGTAATGAGATTAACGTTACCGAGTCATAATCGATCTGTTAAGGAATTCAGGTTTGATTATATATTACAAAACATTTATCTTAAATATAGAATTTAATAAGTTAAAATGGAGATGTACAAAAGTTAAGTATTGAAAAATTTACATATAAAACTATTTTCAGCTTAGGCCTCTAAATTTTTAAAAATGACTTTAGGCATACATAAGGTTTAATTACCCCCCAGAAAATTGGATTAAGTATTAACATCTTTTAGAAATGCTTATGCTTTATATAACCTAATTTTTTTGTATTAAAAATAGCACCTTTGGATTAATGTGTGCTTAAATTTTATTCCGTGTAATTTATAGATTTTTTAAATTGATTCGAATATGTTTCTTTTGCAAAATGTATACATACGATTATTATATTGTGTGCAGAGTCGTATCTTATTTCCTGTAGTTATTTCGTTCAAAACTAATTATTTTTCTTTTAAAATTCAAATATGCTTCCGTAGATAAAATGTTAACATACACAAAATTTAATTAGCATTATTTCTAAATATTAAACAAACTATGCTTATTTAAGATGGACAAAATTGTTCTCCACATAAACATGGATAAAAATTTAAACTTGATGATTTTCTATCAGCTACTCTATCTCAATTAATATAATTTCCAGTATTCTATAAATACAAATGGAACTTCATTACACACACAAATTTTGAGATGCTTTTCTTGCGATATGAATGATGGAGAATTGGTCCAACATTTTTATGATTAGCCATTACGACTCGAGTTTCTTTTTCTTATTCTAGAATCTCTTATACACAATTGGAAACTTTAAATATCGAAAGGATGTTGACTAAAACCGCTAATTTAATTTATTACATAATAGGTGCTTTTTGTAAATTGTTCCCATACATATAATTTGGGCGTGTCGTGTTTTCTACATTATGGTTTTTTATAGCTCATCGTTTCTGCTTTTTCGAATTTCAGCTTCATACAAGCGGGACACAAACCCATTCGAGAATTCGAAACAGCAGCGAACATAGCCAATTCTAGGCGGCAGTCGTTATTTTTGGTGTCGCTACTGATGCTGATGCATTGTGTGACATTTCGCTGCTTTCGTTATTATTTAGGCCACCTTCGCACTCCGCATTTTGGTTGGTGTCGTTGCTGACACCCGCGCTGCCAGATTGACTAGTGCGAAGTTCAGGCGGCAGATAGATTTTGACAACGCTTATGATTTTGACGCGACAATTAGGACAATTGGTACATCTGTGAAAGAGAAATTAAGTTAACTTAATAAAATTCAAGCTAAATTGCTTTATTCGAATATTAGAAATTTTCACAAGAATTTGAAAAACTCCAGTTTATGTCTGAGAATTTAAAAAAGAACTGTGATTTCTAAAAAAAATTATTTTACCTTGATGCACATTGTGCGCAGGACATTACGTGACAGCAAGGATTGAACATTGTGTTAATTGCCCGATCCATACAGATTTTACATGTCATCGCCTCCGAGATTCTCGTGTCAACGCAACGTTCAATCGCCGCCTCACGCTCTTCTTTCTCGCGTATCGCCAAATCTAACTTGCCAGTCATCAAACAGCCCCTTTCTAAGCTCAATCCGCTGCAGGAAGCAGCCGCTTCATTCTCGTTGACGCCACAGGCATCAGCTTCACCATGTACCAGCGAAGTGGACTTTGGCAAATAACGAGCAATATCATCGACTCCACCAGCCATCTGAGCAGTTATTCCAATACCACGTTCGTGAAGAATTCGACGCGCTTGATCGTGCACCTCGCGACAAGTTCGCTGAATATCAAACACATAGCGTTTTCCTAGCTCCGTATCCTCTTTGAACATTGAGGCTATAGTGCCTTTGAGATCGCGTGTAAATTGGTTGGTTACGACACCACGCACTTTGTCGCAAACGTAAAAAGCATGACGCTCAGTTATAGATCTATAGAGGCCAGCTGCAAAAGCATGCTTGGCAAGCTTTATTTCAAAATTTTTGCGATCGTTATGGCCGTCGACATATTCCAATTTAAATGTTCGTCGAAAAGACTTGGCAGCAGCTATCGCACTGAAGGGGATTCTGCAAAGAATAAAAAATAATTATTTTAAATGTTCCGTGTAAAATGCACGAGTTATATAAAAATTAAGTGCAGTAAGGATTTAAACAAAACATTAGAATCTTCATTTAGGAAATCTGTAATCAGTCTTTTTATTTTAGGATTCAAATCGGGTCAGAAACTCTTGACTGAAAACTAGAAACCTATTGTAAAGCTTTCTATTATTCCTAAGGTATTTGATCAAATTATTGAAAAAATTTTTTTTGTTGAAGTTAAAAACCATTATCTCTTCTAGCACGGAGTTTTTTGTTGGTACGTATAGATCCACTACTACAAATCTAACAATTATTGTTCCAATTTCTGTTTAACCGTTGTGTCAACAGCTGTTGGGTTTTATCCACATCGACAGTAGATGTACCCGGGTACTTCATACGTTTTGTATGGCAGATAGTTGCTTTTGATATACAAATATTAACTACTACCTGGATTCTTGTAATTTTCTGGTTTTTTTTTTTTATTTATTGGAAATATTGTCTAGTTAACAAAACTTTTATCATAATTTGGGAAAAAAAAAATTTGGTACCTAAATAATCCATTTTTACCAAAAATGGGAATTGCCAAAATCCATAAAAATTTAACAATTTCCAAATTCTTTTTTAATCCTTGTAATTTGATCCCTTTTTACCAAGAAAAATAATTAACATTGAATTTTCATTCGCAAAATTCCGTTATATTTGAACTGAAAATCAACCCCTCTTGCTCATAGTGCTATTTTTAGTACCTGCGCAGAATAATTATAACTCATAAAATATTTGTTCAATGTAAACATTTTTTTTTTGGAATGTGTAGGAAAACACGTCTACTAACAGGAACAAAAGGGTATTTGGGAATATCTTGCCTACCTACCCTTGCACAACCAGTTTTGCAGGCAGAAACATGATTTTTTGCGCAGGTTTCGTTTTGAGTAGTTTTGTATGCATAAGTCAGTTTATGTGCGATTTTTGAAGTGTAAAGACCTAAAAATTTATTTTGTGCGGCAAATATATAAAAAGTGAAAATAAAATGGATGGTGCAATTTGTAATAAGCCTGTGTGCGCAGAGCACTCGAAGGATCATCCACAATGCCTCAGATGCTGCTAAAATTCATAAAATATATTTTTTACTTTCATTATAATGATTTTCTATAAATAAATAAACAAATTTCCATAAAATAAACTAAATATTTCCATTTATTTCTATATATTTGTATGAATTTTCATAGAAGTACCTGGGTACATCAGCTGTTGACGCTAGGTCATTTTCTAGTAACTGGGTTATATTTTCCAAACGGTTGGTCCAATTGACCTGAAATTTCACACCAATATCAATTACATATTTCCAAGCTATGATACGAAGTTTCATCAAGATTGGACCAGCCGCTTGGAAGATATAGCAATATAAAGTGAACTTTGCCATTTATTTCTATATATTTGTATGAATTTTCATACAAGTACCCGGGTACATCAGCAGTCGACGCCATTCCACTAACTTGAATTTGGGCTGTATCGACTGAACTGCTGCTCCAATCTTGATGAAACTTTTCCACATGATGCAAAAGTGTATGGTTGAGGATATCATGAAATTTCAGGTCAATCGGACTAACCGTTTGGAAGATACAGGAAAATTAAAGTTGCAAATGTACCCGTGGGCTCTACGATCGACACAACGGTTAAATGCAATTGAGAACGGTTTTCAGGTAGGTACTTTGTACACAGATATTTCTAAGGCAATTGATAGCCTGGTCCACAAAATATTGCTCATAAAGCTAGAAAAGTATGGAATACACTCCCAGTTTTAAAAATGCATTGAGTCATATCTTGTTGACATAGTTCTAATTGTTAAGATTGGTGACCACATCTCTAAGGACATAGCTGCTAATTCAGGAGTACCACAAGAGAGCCACCTTGGTCTCCTTCTTTTTATTCTGTTTATCAACGATATATTGCAAAACCTCAAGTCTTGGAATAGTCTTCTGTATGCTGATGACTTGGAGCTTTTTCATAAAGAAAAGAGCTTCAGTTAGCTTCAGTGTCTAAAATTCTCAATCACTTAAATAATATGATTTTTTAAGGAAGGTCTAAGAAAAACAACTTTTTGAAAATCTATTTTTTTTCAATTAATTTTTGTTCAACTATTCAAGAATATGTAAAAAAACTCAAACTAGTCCTGCTTAAAATACAGATTCTACAGCGCTTAAAACCCAGTGAGCCAGAGTACCTATCGATCAAATCGAAGAAGCTGTTAAAACGCGTGATGTTCTTATTTTCTCTGTATGTGTGTATGTTAAAGCGTAAAAGTATGTGTATGGCAGTTATGAACATACCCTGTAGAAAAATCAACTAATTTAAAAGTAGTTGAAAAAGTAGTTTTTTGTCAACCACAACTAGTTGAAATTCTGACTTTTTTCCATAGAACGAACTAACATATTTTGTATGGTGATGTCCGCTAAATAAGTCAATTGACTTTCGTCTGCATATATTTTCCACTACTTGTTAAACTAGTTAAATTTTAATTATTTTTTAACTACTTTAAAATAAATCAATTGAAAACTAGTTCATATTCCACTAACTGAAGATAAATTTAAAAGCATAAAAATTTTAAATTTCTATACATCAAAAAGATTATTTATTTGACTGTTTTGAAAAAAAAATACATAAATTCATTACGTGAATGCATGCGTGATAAGGCATATTAAAAAATTAAATAAAAAGTCTTTTGAAAAAAAGTTTGAAAGAAAGTCTGTTTTGAAAAATATATACATAAATAAAAAAAGTCTATTTAGAATTGAAGTGGATGCCGCCTTAATATAATTCAAAGCAGTTCATATACTAGTTTATTTAAAATTAGTTTTTTAATTAGTTGTTTTTAAAAACAAGTTAGTTTGTTCCTATAGGATAATTAGCACGCGAGCTAAGAGCTTTTTTAGAAATGTATCAGCATATAAACAGTATGACCAAAGTGGAATATTATATTCCACTTTGGCATATTTTACCTTCGGTAAGCATATTATTTTTTTCAAAAATATGGAGCATAAAAAGTGGAATATTTTTCAATTCCTATATTTTCCAGAATTCAATAAATGATTATTTTTTTGCTATCAACATTTTATATTTTTTCTTCTTCAAACCACCTCGTAAAACGTAAAATAAACAGTTTAGTTTCTCGTGTTTGAACATGGCTATATATTAAAAAAAAGTGTTGCAATTCCTACCAAATAACTGATAGCTTAATAAAGAAATGTGAGGCTACGAATTTCTATGATAACAATAAAAGCAACAATTTAAGTATTGATCTCGAAGATCCCAATAAACAAAATGATTCACTAATGTTATCGTTTACGAATCGTTTTCTCGTAATTTCATTCATTAGCAATTACTAGTAGCGATTCATTTATAATATCTCGAGCGGGAGAAAGTTCTCTTTCGTTAATGAATCGTCAAAACCGAAAAAAGCAATTCGTTAACGAGTCGCCAAAACTATTATAAGCAATTCGTTAATGAGTCGCCAAAACTAATAAAAGCAATTCGTTAACGAGTCGCCAAAACAACAAAAAGCAATTTGTTAACGAGAACTTATTCATATGAAAATCTTGAACAAATTATAATTGGAAATTATTTATATGAAGAATAAGCTCGAAATAACATAACAGAAGAAAAAATATTTCACAAAATTTTTTCATATAAAAATTTATGAAAATTTATATTTAAGTCTTTTTTCACTTAAAACTAAAAAAAAAACATAAAATTTAAAAAACAAAAATATTCGCTTAAATGGCGTATTAAGAATAGAAGGTAGTAAAAAATTCTTTTTTTTTAAAAATTTGTATATTGAAAAGTCGGAAAAAATTGTTTTTTTTTTGTTTCAAAACATCTTAAATGGAGTTTAGGAAAGTCATGAGTTTAATTGGTTCTTTCTTTAATCATCAAGTCAACCTCTGATGAAGTCGGTATGAAACTATTCGAAAACTTTAAAAAAAAACGATTCACAAGCGATTCGTTATCGAATCACCCCTCGCCACAATGTTTATTGGGATATGCCTTAATTTTTATTTTGTGCATTGTATATCGTTATTTTAATCCAAAAAACCATAACATTTTTAATTATTCATAGGAGAAGCCAAAAACAATAAGAAAAAGCACATATATTAAATTTAAAAGAATGGATTTCAAATCGGAAATATGTCCAATTTTAAAACGATTTTGGTTTTTTCTATAAAAAATTAAAATTTATGTTACGGCTTTTTAGTTTTAAGTGACGATATTTAATACACCTATTTGTTTGTGTTTTAAAAATCAAGTTTTTTCTGTGAGAAAAATGATATGTAACTATTTTTAAGAGAATATAATTCTTGAAAAAACTTTTAAAGTACAAATGAACTGATATATGTATTTTTGCTTACATCTTATTAATGTAATTTTATTAGTATTAACTTATGTTTTATAAATTCTGATTGTTCTAAATTCTAAAGTCTGATAATAATCAACAAATTGATGATTTTCAATTTGTTTTTGTGTTTCTTTTATATCTATAATCAATTTTGTTTATATGTATCTTTCAAATTGAAAGTGGAATTTTTTTGTGGAATATAAAAATTGTAAGTGGAATATTTAGCATATATTTTTTTAACAAAATGCATATTTCTACAAAAAACTTCTGGTTACACTGGTCCTCACGCGTCAACGAACAGTGGAACATGAGAATGCCGGCTAAATATAAAATGTTTCCAAGTTGTAAACTGTGCTGTAGCGTGTGTTAAATTTGTGATAATTCGAGTGAAAATATTATAAAAACAATGTAATAAAAACTATAAAATATGGAAGAAGCCTTAAATTTGCAAGAAAACCTGTAACAATTTGAACCTAAAATCAACTGCGAAACGTGAACACAAAGAAATTCGAGATGATCAACTGATTTTGACAACTAGCCGGCTTTTTCTCTGCTGTCTATTTCATTCTTTTCCGAGTCGGCCCTACCTTATAATTCTACCATGCTAGGAACCAAGCAGTTCGAAGTTACCCAGCAAAATCTAATGTAATCGAGAAAAAAATCTAAAAACCTGTTACCATCGATTACCTTCTAGCTTACGGAACGCATTACTTTAACATAGACATGTCATTGGTGGCAATCGAATGCTCTTTCCATCGACATGGAAAGAAAGTAGAAGAAAAAAATCATCTATCGTGTCTACGTAGGTAATGTGTTACAGAACTAGATGCAGCAGGAAGGCATTACAAATTTCTATTAAATTTTTGCTGGATAATTTCGAAAAAGAGAAGGAGAGACAGAGCGGACAAAATTATTTTGAGCGATGGAGTGAGCAGGGGATGCCCAACCAGTGATGTGATTGAGACCTTGTGAAAAATCCCGAATGTTTTAGCAAAAATCCCACTTTATCCCGCCCGAGGTACCTTAAAGTCCCACCAAAAAAGTATAAGTAAAAGATTAGAAACAATTTTTTTTCAACAAAAAAGCTCATGTATTTATTACATTCGTATATAAAAAAAAAAATAATGTAACATTAAAAATCTTACCTAACACTTCATTTTGATAAAAAAAAAATAGTAATATTAAGGAACTGGTTTGGTTTATAACATATATCACAAAAAACAAAAATTTTGTTTAATAGTTTTAAATGTTTTTTGCTACATTTAAATAAAACCGCGTCTATTTGTTGGCTTTAAATGAAGATTTAATAATACAAACATCGCTTAAAGTATAGTATCTTTTCCAAGTCTGTTTCGTTTTTATATCCCTTAATATTGAGAATATTTTTTGGTTTCGACGTTGGAGTGCCTTTATGGCAGTACCAAAGTTGACAGTATTGTTAAATTTGGAAACAACGGTGCTTAAGGCCTTTCTGCAGGCCACCTTTTTGCCAAAAACTCGAAACACTATTGGCATTGAGATAATTAAATAAAAATGGGTAAATCATTCCATTAATTTTCTAGTAAAAATCTGTTTACTACCACGTAATCTGATATTTCTGGGACCGATTTTGGGGCAATGCTACCAACTAAGATTTTCTTTTATTTTGACTGGTATGAAAATCCCTCTTTGAAGCATAAAATCCTGTCCGCCCTCCAAGGGGTTAAAAATCCCGAAAAGTGGGCGAAATTCCGCCAAATTACATCACTGTGCCCAACAATGTGTAATGGAATGGATGAAAGCTGTGCATAAGGAGCGGGAGGCAGAGCAATGAGTGAACCACGCTCTCTTTCCACTTTTTTTCAATTCATTAATTGAAAAAAAGCCGACACATGGTTGAATTATAAGGTTGTCGCAAGGGAGAGAGCGAGTGCCCGTAATTGTCAAATCGAAGCTGACAGCTCATTTCGTTTTTCTTTCGTATTCATTCGCAAAATTGGCTGATTTTGACAATTATGGGTACTGCGAAGAGAGTGCGATCAGAGAGAGTGCCTTGCGGCAACCTTATAATTCAACCATGAGCCGACATTGGATCGGTAGCGTATTTACTTTTTTTTAACCTATTACCGCTTAGCATTCGCATATGATAACGCATCTTTTTTCTTTATTTCTTTGAGATTGAATAAACAAAAGAAGAATTCAGTGCGTTATCATGTGGTTAAGCTGAGAGATAATAGATTAATGCGCAGCATACTTTGTGCATTGATTCGTTTTACTTTTCACTCTGACAGCTGACAGCTGAACAACAAATAGCCCAGAAGGAAATAACCCGAGTACCGTGTAATCTCTTTACACTACTTGCGTAGCACTACTTTTGTGAGCAATAACAGAAGTATATTTAGCAATCTACTGCTTAATACTCGATGTATGCTGAATCTGAGCACACCGTTACATCGAGAAAGTAGTAAGTTTACTTATTTCTTCATGCATTTACAGAAGCAAGAAGTAGTTAGACTTGATACTTTGCGCCAAACAATATGTGTTGAATATTCATTGATTCTAAGGCGGCCAAGTGCTGTGTAAAGTAATGGAAAGTTGTATTAAGACTTGAAGCGCTTCGTGCTTCATGGTGTGTAATACAGCATTGATATTGTAAGCAGCAAATTTCCTTCTGGGAGGCTTGCCCACTAAAGAACAATAGAGAAAAGATCAAAACTTGGCCTCTGTACCAGTGATGGCAACTTCACGGATATTACGGATTTCTACGGATATTTAAGCCTTGCACAGATAAACGGGTAAGAATGGCAAAATAAAGCAAATCTACGAATTTTTAAGATTTTCGCAAGGAATTTTCGTAGATTTTGCTGTTTTTTCACCATATTTTATGTTTAAGTGAATTTGAATCTTAAAAAAATATACTAATCACTCAAAAATCAGTTAAAATAATTTGTTAAAACTTTGCGGTTATCAACACTTAACATTAATATTAATTATATTTTGCAATAATATACACACAAAAACTTTTCAAGAAATGTAATAGTTGTGAAATGCAAATAAATGATTCACTGCTATCAAAATTTTCGATTCAAATGTATGATCATAAAAGATAATTTTATACAGGTATTTCTAAAAAGATATTGATTCATTTTGCGTTAATTTTCAAAGAGAATACATTCTGTAGAGTTTCCTTAAAAAAATATCACTCCAAAAACTGGTTCCTCGACATTGAGTTCTCCAATTTGAACATTCTATAATATAAAGAAAAGAAGCTAAGTAATACAATAAATACATCATTTATATTAGGAGAATAGGTTTTATCATAATGTATGGCCTTAACTTCTGAAAAAATTATTCTAATTGCTTAACTAGGAGAATCAGTGTTTTTAAGTGGAAATTCTGATGACAACTCTATAGAATTTATTCTCTTTGTGATTTCATAGAAAATTTTATTTTTCAAGAAAAACAAAAAACTTGAAGTATAAATTGTGTGCTATTTTTTAATTTAAAAACTTACAAAACTTAATAGTGCCTTTGAAGTGTATTTTCATGTTATTGCATTTTTAACGATTTCAAAAAATCGAACGTTCCTTTAAATTAATAAGAATTATGTTTTATGTTGTTTTTAAATATTGTTACTTCTAGTTATTTATTTAACTTGTTTTTTTACTTTTAGTTACGTCGTTTAATGCAAATTTTGAAAAAAAAACATAAAATTCAAACAATTTTTAAAAAACTATTTACGACTTTAATTGAGTGATTTTATTAGCTGTTAGTTGAAAATTGAAAGAAAAAATTATTAGGCTATTCACAGCTTAAACGTATACTAAGAAGGCGTATTTGCAGCATTTGTTATTTTTGAAACTGTGAGTAGATCAGTATGTGTTTGCCGTATTCAATGATTTTATAAAGCTGTTATATATGGTGTAGATAGGGCATAAAAATACGAAACACAAAACACGTCCAATGGCTACTTTTATTTACGCGTGTTTGCGTATTTGCGTATTTGCGTTGGCATGCAAAACAACAACAATGAAAAATACGCTTACGTAAGTTATCGAAAAAATAACAAATCATAAATTAAACAGGCCTGCATACTTAAACTGTGAATAGCCTATATCTAAATTTGCTTGCACGGATTTACACGGATTATTTATGTCGCGTTTTAATATTTTTACTCTCTTCGGGTTGGCATCACTGCTCTGTGCTTGCTTGCTTGGAGAGAAACGCAAACAGAAATTCGAAGAGTGTGCGCTTTCCTGACAAGCAACAGTGATGAAGCTCTTCAATCGTGATTCTAGGTGAGCTGCTTCCATTTCGGACCGCTGGGTGGTGTATGGAATGTTTCTATGTGTATATACTATATAAAGTATAGTTGCTGAGAAAAATTTTGAATTGTTATAGTTTTGATTCCGAATTTGGCCGTTTTGATGCGTTTGAAGCTTTAAATGCGTTTTTCTTGAAATATACTTTTTCAAAACGGCCCACACTACTGCAAACAAACTAATTTACCGATTTTAACTTTTTTTTTTTCTTAATCTGCTTGTAATGTTATTCAACACATCTTTTAACAAAATGAGCGTCTTTGAAAAATTTGTTTAGTTTTTACATGCAACAATATGGTCAAAAATTACCAAAATTTTCCGACTTTTTTTTCTACGATTCATAATTTTCTTAATTGGCATATTTTCATTCCATTTTGGCAAAAGATGTGCATTCAAGGGTATATTTTTGAATGGATTTTTTTTTTCAGATAGTTTTACATATCGCCAAGCTCTGATGCAAACAAACGAAAAAAATCATATTTTTAAGTAGGGTTTCTGTAATACCTGATTCTTCACACTATTTAACTAGCTAGATTCTCGCGAAATTATTACGCTACTAGTATCACTTGCGGCCGAAATTCGGCTATATCAAAATCGTTTTTTCTTTTATTGTTTTTGTTGAACGCAGCAACCTATAGCCTGAACAGAAGTATTGAACACAATAAACAATTATAAATGTCTTTGCATGTTTTATATGAAGCAAGCAGCAGTTTTTACAAATTTATATTGTTGACAGAGAAATTAAGAGAAAGTATCAACAACAATAAGAACCAGTATTGCCAGAAAAAATATCCATTTAGGGCTACAATCTCTTGAAAAAAGGGTTAAGAAAGGCTAAATAAAAAATGTTGTAGCTAAAAAAATGGCTAGTTTTAAAATTCATTAATTTAACATGGTTTTTAGCTGTTAGGGTACATTAACTGTTCTACAAAAAATTTTTTTGAAGCGAAGCTTTTTACTCCTCGTTCTGTGATTTGCTTGGAGTGAAATCTTGGAAATTTTCGACAGATTTTTTCTGGGAAATTTGATAGTTTCTTTCTTGCTAGCGCTTATTACAACAAGAAGATTTAATACTTTAATATTACATAATAAAAATATTTTTTTGGCCCACCCGTGGGGATCGAACTCGCGTTCGCTTAAATGAGAGTCAAACACACTATCCACCAGGCCACAAAGACTTGATAGCAATAGTTGTTAATTCAATATTAATTATAACAGAAGCTATGCTGCAGTAGATCGTCACCATTTATCATTTTGTTTCGTGTGCGTTCTTTAATATATATTTAATATATATTTTTATCCTCGTTCTGTGATTTGCTTGGAGTGAAATCTGAAAAATTTTCGACAGATTTTTTCGCTAGGTAGTACGCTGTTGAAGGAAAAAATTTGTTCAGTGCAACCAAGTTCACAACCATGTGTGGAGAGTTAAAATGGAGAGTCTATTTCGAAATGGAGAGAGTCGTATATGTAATTGGCGTCGAAATTTGACATTCAACAATAAAAAAATAAGCAGTAAATATGTTTTCTCTATATATGTAATTTATCTAATGTTATTATAAATTGTTGTGTTTAAAAGTTAAATTTATTTTAAATTTATTAAATTTATTAAAAAGAAAAAATTATTAAGCTATCAAATCTATGTAACTGCGAAAAAGCTTCGCTTCTCTCGTGTGTCCAACGACGCACCTGTGTTTTTTAATTTACAAGAGTTACCACCAATATTTTACATTTTGCCGATTCATACGATGAGTTTCTGCATTTTCAGAATGTTTTAATCACTTCGATTTTTTCGCCATTGGCCATTTAAAGAAGTCACTTCGAATTTTCGTACCTTGCCTTACTTAGTGTATCATAACGTTGCTTCTGTTCACCAAAATTTTATTTTCTATTAAGGATAATAATAAAGAATAATGTTGTGTTCCATTTTTGCCTAAATGTTTTAAATCCTTTAATTTTTTACTAAGTTATAGACTCTTACATGAACAGAAAAAATATTTTTTTTATAATTTGAGGTTTGCTTTTAAAAATATTCCAAAAAAATTCTTCTGACATGATTTTTTTTTTGAATAATTGTCTATAAAGGCCAAGGTATTCGATTTTAAATGTTTGTAAAAAAACTGAAATCGGTAATCAAATATTTAAGTTATGGAAGATAACAACAATAAACATATTTTTATAGGGGTTCTTTGTATAACCAATTCTCAGAGAAATAAAATATCTGCCGCTACGTCAAGCGGTTGAAATTAAAAATATATGTATTTACAAAAATAAGCTAAATGCGGTCACCACAGCTTAGATACTGAAGTTGCTGAGTTTCTAGCTTCAGAACATAAGCGCATTTTAATAGCCCACGACAAACATTTTTATCAATTCCCGTATCAGTTGTCAAGAGTTTTTATATCCTTTTACCTATGGCTTTAGTAAAGTGATTAACACTGACCAAAGCGTCACGGTGAAATATTTTCAAGATTTTTTAATAAAGACTTAATTAAAAAGTGCGATAAATGGGATAGCTTTTTCTTCATATGTAGTTTGTTAATATAGTCGCGATTTGCAGTTATTAAAATGCCAAACAGAATTATAAGGATTCAGAATGCAACAGTGAAACTTCATTACATTTGGTAGAACTATACAAACGAGTGCATTTCATTCATTCACTGGGGACAGAGAGTGTAGTTTTTTAGTTTATTGCAACGATGTGAATGCAATATTTGGAAAATTTTGTCTTGAGTATGGAATATAATAAATATATATTTTATGATAACCAAATAATGCCAATGAATGGAAACTTTTTATTGATGGTTCCACCAAAAGTAAAAATGAGTTTTCTTTTAATATACTCGTATACTTGAATATATCTCATTAAATATTTACATTATTTACATTCATATTAGGATATTTTCCCACCCACAAAACTTAGATAAATTCAGTGACGAGCATGGTGAAAGATTCCACAAGGAAATTTAAAAAATGGAAACAAGTTTCGTAGAAAAAAGCAAAATTGCCTGGAATATTGTTAGTCTCTTCAACGCGAAACCAGCGATTATTGATATAAGGAAAAGGTCGTCGAAGAGTTTTTACACAAGAAACTAGTATATTAAAACTAAAATATGTTGTAAAACTATATTCATGACACATAAGAAAAAAAAAAACCAAATTATCAATATTAACTCTAATATTTCTAAACTTTTTTTTTAAATTTTTAAATAAACAAAATTTTAAAATGTGTTAAATCGTGCTTTCATCAATAAATTTATTATTAGTAAACCGATTTATTGTAGTTTGTTTCTAAAAAAAAAAAAAAAACGAAATTTCACATTCTTAGGAGCTACAGGGTGTATTCATATTTCACGACTTTGGTTTACACTATTGTTTCTACCAGAAAAACTAACTTACATAAAACTTATTTTGATAACTTGAAGGCAATGAAATCACCTTTCCAACGGTATATCAACCAACCCCATTAACTTAACCGTTACCGAGCTATTATCGTGTGAAGATGAAATCAATCGATTGAGACTACCAAATTTCAATTTTGAGTGTAAATTTCTCAGAATTTCGCGTAACAAATGAAATTTTATTTAACTAATAACTAATTGTAATGCCATTATTTATCATTGCTTTCTAATAAGTATAATTTTAATTACAAAATTGGTCTAAAAAAAATTTAATTTACTGCGCAAAATTCTGAGAAATTTGCACCCAAAGTTGAAATTTGGTAGTTTCATCCGATTGATTTCATCTTCACACGGCCACAGCACGGTAACGGTGAAGTTGGTGGGGTTTGTTGATATACCGTTGGAAAGGTGATTTCATTGTCTTTAAAATCAAAATAATGCCCTGTTTAGGTAAAACAAACGATGCGTGTATTTCACGAACGCATCGTCAAACAGGCGAAAATCAGCTGTTTTGAATCCATGTATGAAGAATGTCAGATACAAACGAACACAGCTGACTCAGTAACGAGCGAAGACGTAATCTCAGTGTGAAGTTGGGTCTTTGTAAGAAAAAAAATCCGAACGAAACGTCAAAATTTGACGAGAGAAAAATTATTATCGTTCTAGAATGGATGCTAAAAAAACGTAAATTTTGTTTTATAAGTATATTTAAGAAAAAATTATCATTGCTTATCTTCTCAGTACAAAGAAAACAACAAGTATCACTATCGCTTGTGTCCTCATTAAAATTGTAGAAGGCAATTGCCGAAAACATTTTTTTGCAAAAATTGTCTCAAACTTTCGCAATCAATTTAAAAACAGTTTAATTTCCTCCATAAGTCAACAACTAAAACAGCTGATGCAAAAAAAAAATAGCCACCTTTTAAAAAATGCTAGTAATAAGCATACAATTTTCAAGATTTTTGTCAGTTTTACGCTAAATGCTGAATTTTTACAATCTGGTAATAAGGTTTTTGAGAAATACTCATGTTGAGAGTATTTGAGAAACGTAAGCAACGTAATGTTGGACGATGACGAAAGAAAAAAATACAAACACCCAATTTTGGACGCTCACGTCGGAAAACGAACGAATCTTGGCACGAAGGCTTCGATTGACCTAAACAGGGCATAAGTTTTATGTAAGTTAGTTTTTCTGCTAGAAACAATAATGTATACCAAAGTCGTGAAATATGAATTAACCCTGTAGCTCCTAAGAATGTGAAAATAGACCCCCCCTCCGATACGATTTTTTCTTCAGCTCAACAGAACCTTTCAGGTCCGTAAATAGTTGCACTCAATTGCGGGACACCCTGTATAACTACTTAATGAAATTTCTATGTTGGAGGTCTTGTACAGTTTTCGTGTATAACAGTGATATTATTATATTCTTTTTGATTACAACATACTGTTTTCATTCTAGACAAACAGTCCGAGCTTAATGACCGTATTTTGTAAAACGCAAGCGATCACATCACTTGGGATTTTTTTGTCTCTCAATACCGCTTTCGAATGAAGTAAAATGAACTCTCTTTCTGTCAATGAAATTTTCTAATGAAATTTGTGGCCAGACAAATAACTCAAGTTAGGTGGTCGCTTGCGTTTTACAAAATACGCCCGTAAAAGTCATACAAGAAAAAAGAGATACATTGCGAATTCATTAATTACTTCCACTCGTAATAAAAACAATTCTTGTACATTCAATACCTTTATTTCCTTATGAACTATGGTCCGCTAAACTCTAAAATTACATTAAAAATTTTATGGATAGGTTTTCGAAATATGAATTTTGGAATATTTCTTGGTTTTCAGACTACATATCGAGTAAGAGTTTTAGAGTTGCACAATATGTCATTATAAAGGTAATTCAATTTGTAACAATTGTTTAAAGCATTATTTTCCCAATCTATTTCGAAAATATATGACAAAACTTGAAGTTTTTTTTTAGTAAAACATTTACTTAAAATATAAACAAAATTATTTACGTATATACCACATTTTTAGAAAACAAATGAGTTATTGATGTAAAAAATCTTTGAATAAATACCGTAGTTTGAGCAATTGAGTGATGGTACCAAAATTCGATTTTTACTTTGCTTACATTGAAGTTACATTGAAGTTAAATAATGTCTCTTCTTCTTAGAGTCATATATACCTGTTTTGGTAAAAAGTTTTAAGAGATTTCTCGTTATTGGGAAATTGTGGCAGCATTTGTGTACCCTTTTGTGGCCACTCCTTAAGGTAAGCAAAGTAAGTCCTCTCCATTTTCGAATAACTCTGCCGCCATAACAATTAGAAATTAAACTCTTGTAATTATCGATTAATTTGCGCTCAGGTCTCCATTGATAATTATTATCGTTTTGTTAACTTGAGTTGCCAAAACAACAATAAAAACATTTAAAATTAAGTTATAATTTTTGGAGCCAAAAAAGGCTATTTCCAATTCAAAAGGGCTAAAAAAAGAGCTAGGGGCTAAAAGCAAATTTTTGGGGCAATTTAAAAAGAAAAAATGCTAAATCTAGCCCCAAAATCCTCAAAATGGCAATGCTGCTAAGGATGCACAGTAGACCGTATCACCTTGTATGGCAGAAAAATAAACCTTTATTTGACCTCGCCTCAAAAAGTTTTTTTTTTTAAATGGTCTCTATGGTGCTTTTTTCGTTTTTTTGTTATATCTTCGGTGTTTCTTGTCCGATTCTTAAAATTTTTTATGTGTGCTTGTTGATTTTTTGTAAATTTTTTCTCATATATTTTTTTCTAGAATCTTTTTTTTTGGGAATATTCACCCACTATATCTCAGTTCCTACTTTATAATGAAAATCTTCAAAAAGTCAAATTAAAGCTCATAAAAAAATATTAAGAACATGGGAACAAATGTTTTTCCTTAGCCTGTTCTAAATTTCGAGCCAATTGCAATTGGCGAAATGCCTACATTGATGGATGGTTACTACGAAGCGATCAGCGTTACTTGTACCGCATGGTTCTTGCCGTTAAAAGTGGTCACTGCGATGAAGATTTAACCTGCTAACAGCCCGGTGCTACAAGTACAGCCCATTGGCTGTACCCATTGTACCCACTGTAGCCCATTGGCTGTACAACAACAGCATCTCGCATTTTACGTTGGTACGTAACGCAAGCGCAGCCATCCAATATATTGAAAGATCTCGCTACGTTCGTCGTCAGAGTGTATGCGCCATTTTGGTTTTTAGTTAAAAGTCAACCACGAGCCATTCATGTTAGCCGCAATGTGTTCAAATACATTTCATGGATTCGCGATTTGCCGAACTACGTTCAGGTAGCCATTAAACCGACCATCGACAACAACCCATATTTTTTTTACCATGAAAATATACTACTGTCGATGATTACTGATCCGGATGCATCGGTGCGTGCAGATGGATATAGCAAAACTTTGGAAATCCGCTCAAACCTAACAGGCCGTATTTGGCAATTTCGTGGACCCAACCACCAGCCCTTTATCCAATTTAGCAGCACAACATACACTGAAATGATCGATTGGACCAAATTTCAGATCATTGAGCCACCATGTCTTCAGTTTTTTACTCAAGAGCAGTTGGCTGATCTGCAGTACTCAGATGACATTATTAAAATTTCAGGTGAGCATTATAGTTGACATTAATTTTATGAAATAAATGACCACATATATCAAATCGTATTTCCATGTTATATGTTTTAACGGATTATCCTTGTCACTCGCAAAACACCAAGCGTTACGTCCAAATTGTGCACAAGTCGGTCACAGCAGTCACTGACAAAAACCGTTTGGGGCACATTTTCTCGAAGCTTGATAGTTGCGAGCGCTACAGCCAGCTTAAATTCCGTAAAAATTTAGAAAATTAATAAAAAGTCGAGTATGAGGTGACGAACATTTTCAAAGTGTTATTTTTGGGATTAAATGGGTCGGAACAGCGCCAAAAATAAATTTTATCGATATCATTTGTTTCCATGGTTTTAATAGTTTTTTGTAAGCTTTAATTTTTTAACATTTTTTGAATTTCGTAACACAGTAGGAACTGAGATAAGGAGAGTGAATATTCGCAAAAAAAAAAGATTCGAGAAAAAAAAATAATCAGAAATAATTGATAAAAAATCGACAAGTACACACATAAAAAATTTTAAGAATCGGACAAGAAACACCGAAGATATAACAAAAAAAGGAAAAAAGCACCAAAAAAATTTTTTTGAAAATGTCTTTTAAATGGCAAACGATTGAGGCGGGGTCAAATATAGGCACATCTCCTTTAAAGTGTCTGTGACTCTCTCGAGTTCTACTCTTTCTCGTGTATGCTACAGCAACGATGTTTAATATAGCTGTGCCCATGATACAATTATAAGGTAGGCTCACATTTAAATGGCTGTTCAAACAACAAATTTTGCAACAACAAAGCTGTGAGAACGCTAAACGTCAAATGATTAAGGTAACAACAATAGGAAAACTAAAATTCGACCAGCCGATTTTGACATACAGCTTCCTTTTTACTCCAACTTGAGCCTACCTTATAATTCTACCATGGCTGTGCCCATGGTATAAGAACCCAGGGGGACATATTAGAGACTCTAATTTACTCTAATTTTAATCAACTCTAATTTAGAGTTGAGTTCCGAGAAATTGATATCCATGTTCTGTCAAACTCGGAGATCATATTGCCGCCTGTTGAATTTTGTAAAATTTTGTGGGACAAAATAGTCTGTTGGGATTTTTTTGTCGGATAAAAATAAAAATAAATATGTAAAAATTAAAAATAAATTGTGGCATTTTTTAATTTATATTTAGTTTTAAGCAATTCTTAAAAAAATGTATTTTTAAGAATTACACTTGTGAGCTTTATGCCAAGTAATTTCATGAAGCAACAGGTCTCCACGACAACAATGTTCTTTACAGAAAAATCACCAGCAGACTAGACAGCTGTTTCGTTGGTCGCTACACCAACTCATCAGTAATCTTCTGTGGCTCATGCAGTTTATTTTTCATGTATAAACTGGTACGAGCCCGACCTCAGAATATAAGATGAGTCATCTTTTTAAAAAAAAAACTTCCCACGCTTTCTATGGTTTAATACCAACGAATTGTTGGTGCCAAAGAATGGAATCGTGCAAAGAAGTAAACTTATGGACCCTTAGGGTCCAGAAAGTATAAAAAAATAAAATATAATCATTAATATGGCATTTTTTATATGCGCATACTTAATGCGCATACATTTCTTATCAGTAACAGATAAATTGCAACAGCAACACGCTTAAGATATCGAATAAAGTTCGATACATTCAATTGAGCCTTATCCATCACCAGCGATTTAAGAATCTATTGCGTTAGAAAGTATTAAACGAAAGTGAGGGAAAAATGTACCTTTTACAATTGTTTTAATTGTGGTTTTCTAAAATTTAACCCATTTGTGTTAAGTTTTTCTATTGTTTATTTTATTGTGCCAAAATACTAAAACGATTACACTTAATTAGCTGAAGAAACCGCCATTAAAAAGGCCAGAAAGGAGGAAAGTAAATCTTTTGTTTTTAAGGATTTTTTTTTCTTTTATCAATTTCCGCCCTTATTATGGAATATCGACTTCTTGATATTCTTTAATACTTTGATCCAATGTTACAAAATTAAATACGAATAATTATAAAAAGAAGATGACATCGCCGAAGTCAAAGCGACATTAGAACTACTTTGCTGATGAGTGCAGCACTGCCAGAATGGTGTAGTGGTCAATGTGTGCTGTGTTCATTTTATATTATAATTATTTGATGGTTACAATTTTAGCTAAATCGTAATAATGTAATATTGTATTTCGTTTGCATTGTAGAAAGCGTGCAAGAATCTTTAAAACCTGAAAAGTGTCCAGAACTGCTTTGTAACCGGCAGTTGTAGGAAGTGGTAGTATTGATAGTTAAAAACATTAAAAATAGCACAAGCCACGAAAATTTGCATTTATTTTAAGCGTTTCATTTGAGTGTTTGCAAATTCATGCAAATTGGCGAGCAAACAGCTGTTAAATGACATAACTTGCAACTGTTGAGTAGAAGTAGCGTAATTTATTTCGCTGGGTAAAATGCACATCGCTCGAGCGTAGACAGCTGCCAGCGCTGTCAAAAGTATAGCCATTCACCCGGATTTTCTTGATCGCTTGTGTTGGCAGAATGCAACCAATGTTAAAAGCGGTCGTATACCTAGTGTTATTAAGAATATTTCACTTTTTATGTTAATAATTCTAAATTTGTGCGTTTTGTGTGTATAATTGTAGATCATCGGAACTGCCTTCGGCTTCGGCAGTACATAAAGTTGCAAGCAACGATATTTGCAATTTCATTTCATTTCAAGTTTGTAAAACATTTAAAATACCCCCCAACTTTTAATTTTCCTCTCAGTGGTTCGCGTTATGTACGATTTAGGCAGTCTTGGTTGAACCGTTGGCATTAGTTAGTTTACTCTAAATTGAGAAACGGAGCTTATTGTAAGTTTTGCGTTTTTTTCAATACTGATGCGGGATTCCAACCTCTTGGAACAACACAAATTTTTAAAAATAAATTTTTTAAACCGTTTGAATGTTGTCGAAAAAGTCAATTAAATTTAAAAATTTTGCTAAGTGATCTGTTAAAGTTTAGGAGTTGGTTACGGATTTACTTATAAGAAAATGTTAGTCTTTTTATCGTAGTAATTTTTCTAGTAGTTAACAAGTGGCTATAGTTCAACCTTGCTTTATACAAAATATTAACCCGATAGCCGCTTACGAAGACGCTTACAAAAATATCGTTTGAAAGGAATTTGCATTGTAGGTCGCATTTCAAATGGTGTGGAAAATTTGTACAAAATTACTGTTTATATAACTTTCCTTGGTGCAAGAATTTACAACATGGAAGTACTATTTACAAAGCACAACTGGCTTTTGTCATCGTTCAACTTGATTTTGATTACATCCGAAAACGAGGAACTATCAAAATTTTAATTAAACAATATGCAAGAATTTTACCTTGCTCTGGAAACACAACGATAAGAATAAATTAAATCAGAATTCAGCAGCGGATGCTGGTGCAAATATTAGGAAAGTGTGGTGATAGGTGAAAGAGTGCAATTGATATTTGAAATATATTTCTAGAAGTTCTATGCGCGAGTACCGCTTAAATGATTGTGCATCCTTAAGAATACATAGGGATAGAAAAGTCACAGAGGATGATGTATTGTCCGAATTGGCAAAAAAAAAGGAGATAACTAAAAACAAACATACAAAAATAAATAAAAGTAAGTTTTATTAAAAATTCATTAAAGTTGTACACTAAATTCCTTTGATTCATCTATATGAAAAAATATCGATATATTTTTTATGAAAAGCCCCTCCTAGGGTAAATCCTGGCTACGGGCCTGAAGCACATAACTGCAATTCCGCTTTGGTTTTAGCAGAAGGTGTGCTTATAAGATTTTCAAAGTTAATGGACTGCATGAGCCACAGAAGATTACTGATGAGTTGGTGTAGCGACCAACGAAACAGCTGTCTAGTCTGTTGGTGGTTGTTCTATAAAGAACATTGTTGTTGTGGCAACCTGTGGCTTCATGAAATTACTTGCCATAAAGCTCACAAGTGTAATTCTTAAAAATTAATTTTTTTAGAATTGCTAAAAACTAAATATGTAAAAATGCTTGAGCTTTTGTTTATATTTAATAATTAAAAACAAAATAATAAAGGGATTCAAGTCACTGCGTAGGTTTGCGTATTGCGTACTTTGCGTATATTGAATTGACACGCCATCAAATTTTGCGTGAAACTTCTTGCGTAGCTTAAAAATTATTAATAAAACACAATAGGTGCCATTTTTATATTATTCATTGCTCTCAGTCTTAAAATAAATATCATTTGTCAATTAAAAAATGCCAAACAGCAGAGAAACATCGAAGTTGAAGGAAATGTTGGTCCAAAAAGCAGTTTTTGATTTTTTACTGGACGGTAAGTACATATACCCTCAAACTAAAAAAAAATAATCCACTAAGTGCTAGTTTTATCTAAAAAACATTTTTTAATAAGAAATTGCTACTAAAAATCTTTATTTAACTGTTTATCTTATATTTCATTTAAAAAAAAAAAAACCAAATGGCCATTTCAGCCCTTGAAAGGACTTTGACCGAGTTTCTTATGATCAATTGTGTTGTGTGTGATGTGAAATGCTTGCACACAAATGATCGAGAACTGGATCTACATGTTTTACGCCGACTCCGAACGGCTTATGTTCTCAAGAAGCTTTTCATGGCAGTTTTTACTTTCTGAGGTTTGCCACTGTCTGCAGAGAGGTGACGGCCGAACAGAAAAATTAATTCAATTGAAAAAACTTTCTGTGTCGGATGGAGGATTCGAACCTGGGTTCTCTGGCGTAAGAGTCACACACTCTACCCACTACGCCACGGCCGCCACTATATTTCATTTACTTAATACAAAATACCGGCAATGCGGTTGATTATTATTTTAAAGTAACAAGTGATTTTGACAGGGTTGCTTTTTATTGTCTTATTGTACGCAATACGCATCAAATTTGGTGCGTAAAATTTTACGCAAATCGTTTCGTAAAGTGCATATAAAAAAAAATTGACATTGCGTAAAAACTTACGAGATACGCGGTTACGCTCCCCATACACAGTAAGTTGAATCCCCTTAATATGTATAAATGACTTGAGCTTTTGTTTATGTTTACTAATTTGCTTTCGAAGACTGTTTTGAGAAATCCTTCTAGCTTCAATAAAGACTGGTTTTTTTTTAAGAGATATGGCAGGACTGTATTTTGACATTATATGGATAAGAATTTTTGCTGTCATTCTAATGTGTCTACCTGGGTTCTTACATGATACAATTATAAGTTAGGCTCACATTTAAATGGCTGCTCAAAAAACAAGTTTTGCAACAACAAAACTGTGGGATCGCTAAACGTCAATGATAAAGGCAACAACAATAAGAAAACTAAAATTCGATCCGCCGATTTTGACATACGACTTCCTTTTCACTCCAACTTGAGCCTACCTTATAATTCTGCCATGGTTCTTATACCATGGCTGTGCCCCTATGTATTTTGTTGCTTTCTCGTTACTTCGTAAAAATTGAAGAATGTTGTTGCTTCACATATTACTCACTTGTTTCTCTCATCTCCTGTACAAACGGTGATGCCATGTGCTCCTACCGCAATATCACAACGTACGGAATTTTCATTGGTGGTCACTCCGCAGAACACCTCCTCTCCATATCCAGGTAATTCCTGTACTTCCTGCAGGAGCCAGTACTTCGCTGATTTTGGTGTCATTTTCAGCTTTGCCAACTTTCCGTGTTCGATAGCAATTTTATGCAGGTAGTCCTCCGGCATCTGTGCACCCAGCTCATCTGCCGGACGTATGATGTAATCTTGATAGATTCGTAGAGGAGATGAAGACATGCCCTGCTCCAATGCAGCACAGTCCCTAAACAGAATGGAGTTTGAACTTGAGTTTGTGGAACAAGATGAGGACGATATGGATGATGGAGGGCTTGCGGTTGTATCTGAGTGGTTCTGTGCTGAGTCGGATGAAATATTTGCTATGGTCACTGATGCTAAAGGTACTGAAGTTGAAGATGTTGACGCTAGAGATGTTGATGATATCACTGATGTAGATGTTGCTAAATGCATTGGCGCAAATTGCGAACTATCAATGTTTTCAATAGATTTTTGCTTAGACAAGCGGCGCTTTTTAAAGGACAAAACATAATCCTTTTCTTTTTTTTCCTGTTTTTGTAGCGCTTGATGCTGATGCTGTTGCTGTTGTTGCTGATGCTTAATCAGCTCCTGCTCCCTCTTCATACGTATAGGGCATTTTGATTTTATCGAGAGTTCATTAAAGCGTATTCCATCTGCTTGACATAGCAGCGCAGTCAGCTTAGCAGCATTAGTCCAATCACGTGCATTTATTCGATCATTTAAAAGATCAGCCTTCGCTTGCATGTAGAAAAGGTTGCGCACACTCTCTTGCAAAATGAAATGAACAGGCACCCAGAACTTGACACGGAGTGCAAGCATTAAGTGGATGCTACCGCTGCTACTGCCGTCGAAGGAGAGGCGATTGCGCAAATTTATCCACTGGCGTGTACGCGTTTCTTTCTGACTTGGAGTCCAGTGCTCCAGCCCGAAGTATTCCATCTCGCATATTATGCCCAAAGCCTTGCAGACCTGTGTTGGATGAAATAAAAATATATTTAGACTAAAATAAAAAAATGTGTAAGGAATTTTATTTGGCTTGGCTGAAGTTGGAATACCTCCACAGCCGTGTTTTAATATATTTGAATGCAGGTTTTATTATTTTGATGATGCCACTTTGTATGGCGGAAAGGCATAGTGTACATAAAATTTTTAAAAATTTTAAATTTAGAGTACGTTTAAAATATATTATTTCATGTGCAAAGTATCAAGTCAATACATTAATTTTGTGGAACTTCTGACGGTTTTGCGTTTCGACTATGTACAGTGAAGTTACAATGTAATTAATTGGAGGCAAACGTGTTATTTATCAGATTTGACACATTTTTAAACTTCCTCTTTAATTTTTAGATATAAGCTTGTATCGAGTTTCATTACGATAGCTCTGAAATTACGGATATAATCGTGATCACAGATAGATATAGACAGACATAGCGGTGGTAATGCTGATCAAGAAAAGCAATATACTTTTCTATAACTGCCACACCTCCCTATTGACTTTACAATCGGAATGACAATATTATTACACTCCTTTCATATAATGCGTGGGGAAATGTTATAAAAATTTGTTGTAGTGGAAATTTTCTTAAAAAAATACACTAAAATTTTATAAATTTTTGAAAGAACTCAATAAACCATACGATTTCAAAATATGTTCGTTCACTGAAAAGATTACACAGTGTGACGGTCAAAATGTGGGTAAGTAATTACGAGTCGACCACCCAAAATTCTCCATCACACGAGGATTTTCCATCACACGAGGGAAAAATCGAGACTTAAGATCAAACTTTCGAAAAATGTAATATTAAATATTTCGACAAAACTATCCCCACAAAAAAGTACGAAAGGTCCCTTAGAGTTCCTACCTATCTCATTAGTTTTTAAAGTGAAAACTTCATCAGACGCGTTGAGAACTTTTTGGTAGGGGTAAAAGTTATGAATTCGCGTTATCAACGTCAGCAATGTTAAAGTCGAAATAATTGGGCCATGGGCAAAAATAATAGGATCATGGTGTAAGAAAACAAGGTGTTAGCGTATTTTTTACATCTTAAAAAAATGTTCCCTCTATCTGTCAAAAACAGCTGTTGGTAAATTCTAGTAAAACCATTGCAGAATTATTCGGGTAGCATTGATAAGGGTTGATTTTCTCTTCTACAAGTAAGCCAGCTTCTGTCAAAACAGCTGTTTGTGCAACAAACTCAGAAGTAAAGCGAATGTAAAAAATATAAATTCTATAAAAATCATGCGTTAAACATTTATAATATGCCAGAAGAGGACACTTTAAGGATTTTTTTTTTAAAAAAGACAACTTTGAACATCTTTAACTTTCGCTTGCGAATTTTGTTTTTTGTAATTTTTTGAACAAAATAGCTCAAGATTATGATTTAAGCACGCGGCAACGTTGTTTTTATAGTTTGGATTTTTGCGAATTTTTTTCATAAAAATACTCAAACTCGCAATTTTTAAAACGGTATACTTCTCGGAAAATGTTCATTTCGATCAGGTTATTTTACGTAATCGCACAATTTTTTGTGCCAATATTAATTATAGTCTTAGAAAATATTTTCACTGCCATTTATTGAAATACTGTCATATTTTGATTTTTGCGATTTTATTTTAATAAAATAATAAGATTTTTCGAAAAGTAAAAACTAAGCTTTTTTCGAAAAATTAAAAATAAGATTTTTTCGAAAAGTAAAAAATCACAACTCTGTTAGTTTTCTTCCAATTTTCATATTTGGTAAGTCATTTCAATTAAAAATTAGGCAAAAAAAACGAATTGCATACCATATTTTTTAAAAACTAGAACTTAAAAAATGTTATTAAAATAATGCCATACTAGCTGCTCACATTCATAGTTTATTTAATAAGAAACCGTTGGGTGTCCTATTATTTTCTGGCCAAGAGTACAGGACTGCCAGAACAGAATAGGGGAATTTAAAACGATATTTACTCTCATCTGTTTTCTTATTGAAATTTACATTTCTATACAGATAATATTATTACGAACACGATGGTATTGGGTTGCCTAAGTAAAATCGGCCAAGGCTAGGGGTTGCCGCAATTTTAAACAGTGAGCGACGCACAGTGTAAGCCACGAACAAAAATAGAAGGAGTTGCCGCAAGATCATGAAATTTCGTGAAAATAAGTTCTACGACAAGAGAATCTTTCACGTCATTATATATATATATATATATATAACGACATGTGCATAGCTCTAGATTATTTCTTTATGATACAAAAGTAAGCTCTTAAACTTTCAGAAGAAGCATTGGTATTTAAGCGTGCTTCTAGCGATCTCTATGTTGAACAATTGGTTTATATGGAAAATAGTGCTGTTTTTCCAAAAAAATCAAACAATATTTTTAAGCAAAATGTGGGGTTACATTTTCTAAAAACTGGTACGAACTTTGTTTTTCATTTGATTGTTCATAAAAATGAATTATTGGACTTAAATTATCAGAGTTGAGATTTTCTACTTTTGGACAAAAATGTAAATTTTTTTTTGTATTAAAATAAATAGTGTGGCGAACGTGGCGTAGTGCGTAGAGTGTGTGGCTCATAAGCCAGAGAACCCAGATTCGAATCCTCTATCTGACACAGAAAGTTTTTTCAATTGAATTAATTTTTCTGTTCGGCCGTCACCTCTCTGTAGGCAATGGCAAACCTCAGAGAGTAAAAAACTGCAAAAGCTCCTTGAGACATAAGCCATTCGGAGTCGGCATAAAGCTGGTAGGTCCAGTTCTCGATCATTTGTGTTCAAACATTTCACAACACTCACAACACAATTGATCATATCGTTTTTTTTTTTTAATAAAATAAAAAATAAAATAAATCGGAAAAATCAAAATATAAAAAAAAAATCTAGTGATATGCCACAAAAATATTTTTTAAAACTATAACTGTGAAAAACTCAAAGTAAATCTATGTTTTTTGATTTTTTATGATTTTTTTCTGTGTTCGATGTGCCAGAAAAGGCAATTTAAGGATTTTCGGAAAAAAGTCAAGTCAAACTTTTTTATCCGATTTTTGGTTTTGTACTATTTTGTACAAAATAGCTCAAAACTATTTTTTGTTCATTTCTTGTTTGAATTTTCAAAATTTGTATTTTTGGGTTTTTGAGAACTTTTTTCATAAAAATACTCTAACTCCATATTTTCAAAAAGGCATAAGTCTTCCGAAAAATTCGAAATGACCAAATTATTAAACATAATAGCAATCTTTTTTATATTTTTGTATATTTCCACGATTTGAGGAAATTTTTTATACATTTGATTTTTTGCAAATTTTTGACACAAGAAAAAAATTGAATTTTTTTCCAAAAGTAAAAAATCATAACTCTGGTAATTTAAGTCAGATTTTTGAATTTGATAACTTATTTTGAAAAGATTTAAATAAAAAACGAAGTGCGTACCAGTTTTTAGAAAGCTTTTAGAAACATTTGAGCTAAACAAAATGTAGTTGGGTTGGGATTCTAGAACTAGGATCACTTTTGAAAACAATATATAGTAATACAATTTTAATGTTGTCTACCTCTTCAATTATTTTACTGAACATTTTTTACTTATTGTTATCGTTTTAAAATGACAAGCGTGCACTGCAGTGCTGTCAAACTAAAATAAAATTTCGTTCAGACGATACAACATGCTCTCAGACCTTGAATGACAATTTGGCGACCCTCTACGAATGGCGCCCGGGGCAAGTTTGCCCCCTTTGCTCTCCCCTAGCTACGGTACTGCACACCAGAGATAAAGGAACAGGAGAAACAGGACTTCACCGACCGAACGTGCTCCAAAGAAGGCGAAGACGGTGATATCGGCCGGAAAGGTTATGGCGACAGTATTTTAGGATAAACGCGGTATAATCTACATCGCTTATCTTCCACCGAAAAGAACGATTAATGGCAAATATTATGCAGCCAAGTTGGACCGTTTCAACGACGCTTTGCAAGAGAAACGTCCCCATTTGGCGAGGAAAAAAGTGCTATTCCAACAAGACAATGTGCGCCTTCAATTGGAGTAAAACACAAGTTGCTTCGTCATCCAGCATATTCTCCAGATTTGGCCCCCAGCGAATATTTTCTGTTTGTAAACCTAAAGAAATAGCTAGGCGGAAAGAGATTTACCATCAGAGAGGAGCTCATCATCGAAACAGTGGCCTATTTTGAGAATCTTCCGAAAGCGTATTTTTCGGATGGTATCAAAAAATTGGAGGAACATTGGACGAAGAATATAGACCTAAAAGGAGGCTTATATTGAGAAATAAAAGGTGTTTAGTTAAAATCATTCCTCGTATATTTTATTTTTTAGGAAAATTTTGTGTGTATAAGGCTTGGCGGAAAGCAATGTAAGTAGCAAAACTTAATGTTGGCAATATCAGAACTATTTTCTTGCAAATAAGTTTTACTTCTACCTTGCACTGCGGCCACACACATTTTTTTCTTTTGTGTCCAAATTGCTACAATCCTTTAGTTCAATTATTTTAAGAACATTTAAATGCATACATATATCTTTAAGACATATACATTTTCTCGTTAAAAAAATTATAAATTTCGAGCTAAAATTTATAGTACAGCAACGCATCGTTGGAAATCGCAGCATAGCAACGAAATTTGCCTTAAAACAAATGTAAAAATGGTACAAAGTCCATTTTAGACATGCTTGGACCGATTTTTTTGTTAGTCGAATTAAAAAAAATAAAAAAAAAACAAAAACTGAACCCAACACAACATCGATGACATCAACAACAAGTATTCATTTTTATCTGAGTAAAATACAAACATAAATATAAATACTATGCATGACTGTACGAGTATCTATAAAACCAAACGAGTCTGCTATTGCGCTTTTAACATAACTCTTAATTCAATTTCTAAGACCTCCAAATAGGAGAGGATTTCGAGTTTGTTATTGAGCCACGTGCATTTTTTTAATTTAATGGTTATTTTAAATGGTAAATTCGTAAATTGGATGAAGGTAATTTAAAAAAAAAATTTACCTTCATCACTTCAATCAGTAGTTGTAGGGTAGTAGGGAATTTCGCTTGTCATAATAAATTAATGAGTTTTCTATGAATTCAATTAAATAAGTGGAGTATTTGTACGAAGTAGGAATCAAGTACAAGTGCTTAAGGCAAATAGTAAAAATTTATCATTGGTAATGCAGATCGCAATGATTTTCGAAAGAGAAGATAAAAACAGTGACAGTGACCGCGTGTTTTTTTTCTTAAAAACGGCGATCATAACTTCTCATTTGCTTATACATTTACTTTTATTTTTTTAATTACTTTATAACTTTTTTACAACATTTATGGGTACCTTGTTTCTTGCATCATGGCCTAGAGCGCAGAATAATCTGCAGACAGAGATTTTGGGAACCTACTACTCTTACAACTAAGAGATATAATATTCCAACAAGTAGACGTCTACACGAACGCATGTTTCTCTTTATTGAATATCTTGACCGGTTTTCGAAACAAAGAATTGTCGAATAACTGAAGTGACTGATGGAGAAAAATAAAGAGCAGGTGTAAGAGAAAGATACTTACACAAGAGAGAAATAAAAAGAGAGAGAGAATGCATCGGCAATAGCGGAGTAAATTTTATGAGCAAAACAGAAATCATGTTAAAATTCAACTTGGACTTTGGACGGCGACCCAAACAAAATATGGACTTTGGACTTGTAGCTGCGAATGCGACGGTTGTTAAATGCCGCTGGTTTGTTTTGCAGCCGATTGGCTTTCGTTCCGTTGACGAGTACGAGAGATGAAGGGTAAATGTTAGTTTCACATATCTGAGATATGCGATGAGGTTGTGAAAAAAATATAATTTCTATTTAAATTTTCCTGCTCTAACAATGAAAATGTCTTTATGCAACTAGTCATTTTTTTATTTTATTTGGAAATTCAGGTGAAACAAACTTCAGAAATATTTGTTTAGTATATATGACAACAAATTGTTTATTAATGGCGGTCATCTATGATAACTACCGAAAAATTCTGTGCATCAATGTCCGCAATGTTTTAATCATAGAGGAGAAATAGTTTTGATGTTTCCATTATCTCATATGGCGTAATGTTAGTAGATTACGGAAGTTATTTTCATGTTTATCACAGTTTAAGAGGTGTGTATAGGTTTTATATCGAAATAATTTTGATTGCTTACTTACAAAACTTAAGATTAAAATAAACCGAATTACACGAACGAAAAAGTCGAATTTGAAAAAAAAAAAAAATTAAAGTGATTACCTCTTCGAACTACGGCTGTAACAGCTTTACGATATTGTTGAATAAATATTCTTGCCTGGCCAAACTGCAGTTAAATTGCATTCAAGTCATTCATGCCGTTCTGTGGAGTTCGTTATTCTCTTAATAATTTATTATTATAATTGTTATGTTTTGTCATCGCTTTTCTCAGAGAGAGAACATATGAGATGACACAAAAAATGTCCACTAGCACTTATTCAAGGTTCATTAATACAGGTTAAGTCACTTGAGAGAAGCTCGGTCGAACTGTCAGAATGGATAAAAGGAAATAAAAAAAAAAACCTGAATCTGTACAATTTTTAGCTAACAGCTACTTTGACAGTTCGAGCAAAGGCTGAAAAAGAGTGCTTTTCTCTCAAGTGACTTAACCTACATATATTAATGAACATTGCACGTATTTAACGAGTGATACAGAGTGATCGGTATTTCACTGGGCGACCATGTACCTAGTTATCATTGTTTTTGATTTGCAACAAGAACGGCTTTTCGTTTGGTCTGTAGCTAATTTCATAATTTGCTATACCGTGAAAATATTTTAATGCATTTAGCATATTTAGATAAACCTTAAGATCAACAATTAGCACGTACGTGCATTAAATTGCATACACTGAGCTAAGAAACAACGTAAAATCAAACTTCGATTCAAATATTTTTGGAACGGTTTGGCACCATACACGAAAATATTCAATTCATAGTGCTTCCACTTCGAAAAACACATACCCAGTTTAATGTTATTTCCACTTTAAACTAAAGTATAAAAAACTTTGGAATGATAAGTATTAAATTTTAACTTAACGTTAAAAGATTTAATTCAAAGAGGAAGCATATTCAATTGAAATACTTATGTCTTTATTTCAAATGCGGTATTACTTTGAAATAATTTGTTTTCTCATATTATTCTACGTCGTTGCATTAATGAATCAAAGTGATTTTCTTTTAACACATTTGATATTGAATGCATACAGCATCCGTGAAACGAAATCAAATAAAAAAAGAGTATTATTTTTTGCAGCAATATTCTTTTATTGAAATATTAGAATTAATTTGGGAAATTTTAATAAAAAACTATTTTAATAAAAGATTTAATAAAATATTATTTTTATTATATAATTGGAATTATAATTTAAAACCCGCATTTATAAAAATTTCTAAGTATCTAACGCTTTAATGAAAGAATGAAATTTAAGAAGTGTTTTGTCAAAATAAATATTGGTTGGAATAAAGGTTGTTAAATTATCATCAGCAAGACCTTCTACTATAACAAAAGGCTTATGAGCTTATCTACCTTCCTTCTGTAGTCATTAATCGATGTAAGGCGTATTATGAAGCTCTCCTAGGCATATAAAAAGTTGCTCCTTTCTTGTTATATCCAGTCGTGTCAGCAGCGTTTACTGGAAGTCTTTTTCCATTTATCGGAAACGGCATCCCAATAAAAATCTTCTTAGTTCTGAATAACAGTCCTTGTCGTTTGCTTCTTCAAAAGGTTCTTTTGGTACCAAAAGGTTATTTTGGTTTTTGTCGTTTGTACCTGCTATTCGTATACTTCGAGTATAACTTTCCACTTGGATATTTTTTTTTGCCTTGTCGTGTAATGAAGTAGAAATCCTTTGAAAGACAATAATGGGTAAATTCAGTTTGTTTAAATACAGTTGTTTATTCACTGTTAAATATATGACAAAAATTAGGAAATACTGAAGTAATCTCCTCGACTGTTTCGAAATAATCCGATCTCTAATAACGATGTCATTGCAGTTTCCTTCTTCGACGATCAGCCTTACAAGTTCCTTTCTGTGATTTGCTTCTAAAAATGAATTATTTTCATAAAATTTTAACAAAACCTATCGTTTTGTTGATTTTTTGACTAGTTGGGAAATATTCTGTAAATATTTCTCATCGTCTTCTTTCAAATTTGTACTTCATCCAAACTATTGACAACAATTGTGTCCAAGTTAAGAATTTGGCCAAATTCATTAAATATTTAATATTTTTATTAATCTTAAGAAAATTTAAATTATTTCAATCAAGTCAAATAGCGCGCAGAAAAATTATTGTTACTCTTTAGGAAGACAGCTATAGCGAAATAGTTGACAATTTCAAATTGAAGTGTCTTTCACTTTAAGACAAATACTACTAAAAACTTAAAATTTAAACAATGTAATTTTTTCAACTTAAACATGGAAGTGAAAACTCTTTAATGAATAATAACTAAAGTGGGTCATCATTATTTTGAAGTTTTTCCCACTTCTTATTGAAGATCAAAATATTTTCATATTTGATTGAAAGGTTTTCAATGTGAATTTAGAGACGATTTTTTAAAAATTTAACAACGTAAAATTGACACGATATTATTTCATTTTAAGTTGCGATTTTTCCCAGAGTCTACATAGAAAGGTGTATGAAAGTAGTTTTTTAAACGTTGAACTTATTTAAATTTGCGTGGCAACACTTTTTTACATACAACTTAACAAAGGGGGACTGGACTCGTCACCCATCTCTTTTTTTATTAAAGTTACTAAAAATAGTGTTTTTTTAATTAATGCTTTATTATTTATATATGGGCATTTCCACCGAAAAGTCCACCGAGACACGAAAATGAAAAGTTATCAAAAACTTATTATTTAATGATACTATCTTAGAGAAACATTTTGATTTTATTGATTTAAGCAATTTAAATATAAATTCATTTACCACAGATGTAATTTTTCTTTTTAGTTAATATTTTGTAAATGTTTCGTAAGCGTTTTTGTTTTAGTAAAAATGGAAGGCATTGGCTAAAAATAATGAAAAATGGTTGAGGCAAGGAGAGGCAGAATATATTAAATTTGTTTTTCAATAACTAAATCACATAATTACTTAATTACCCAAATGAATTATAATGGAAAAAATGTCACGTAACGCCATGTCACATAACGTTTCAAAACAAACCCAATAAAAAAAACCGAGAAAAGGTTTTTAAATTTAATTACTTTGGAAATAAACTTATACTATTTCAAATCCTTCTAAAAAAAGTTTTATACAAAAACTGTTGCCAATTTACAGAATTTTACTAATTTTGTGATCCAAGTCAAAAACCACTTCTATTTTTTGTCACGTAACGTATAAAAATGATACGGTGGCTTCTATCTAAGAGCCGAACTTTTGACAACTCTTAGGTCTTACACCTTTTATAGTGTGCTTTGTAAGCTATTAAACAATCAAAATAAGAAACTTGTAAGTTAATTTTTTCATTCTTTTTTCACTCATTAAAGTCGTACGATCGCCACGTGCGCCACCACGGAAATGCCCATATATGAGTTCATATAATTTATTATAAAAAATATATATGAGTGGCCGCCACTGATTGCAGTAGAATGAAATTTCTGGGATTGGTAATTTATTTAATTAATAAAAAAAATATTAAATTGCTATATTATTAACTTGCAAACTTCTAAAAACATGGTTGTCAAAAGGAATAGTTTTAGGGGGCGGCGTGCCACCTCGTCTGAAATCGAAAAATTAGGACCAGCCTAATATAGCGTATGTCAGGAATAATGACACTTCCAAATTGAACCTTAATATTTTACTTTAACCCTTAAACTCGTTAAATTTTTAAAAATCATGTAAATGTTTTATTGGCACTAAAATAAATGAAACAGAATACCAATTCGTTCCTCCGACATATGGACGACTTTATTTCTAATCCGTTTTTATCAAATTTTAACCCTTTAGGACCAAATTTCCAAAAATCCTTCCTTAGTGGGGTCTACTCCATCAGCAGCAGATGTATACCAAATTTCATGTTTCTAGGGTCAGTAGTTTGGTCAATCAGGACAAAATGTTTTATAAACCTATATAGAAAGGGGATGCGGCACGCCTTCCTCTTATTCGATCAGCCTTAAGCCTTGCAATTAGTTTCTTATTATTAAGATGAACAATTTTAGAAGGCGACGTGAACAAAATAACAGAAAAAAAAATTTACTATACAACCTAGGACCACCTTAGTCACCACACTAAAAGTCATTCTGAACATTGAAGTGAATTTTAATATTCCGTGCCTACAATTTTGTTCGTTCATCAAATAAATTTAAATATCATCAAAATTTAAATATAATTTGGCCAACGACAAACAAACAGTTGACGCAGATTAATTTAAAGAAATACACTTGGAATAAGTATTGACAATGTATTTCGTATTCAGTTCTCTAACAAAAATAACATTTAAAAATGTTTTCCATCGTTAAATATTTATCCTCCTTTTCTCCTCGTTTTGAAATAAAAAACCTCCTTTTTGGCAAAATTTAAAAGGAAAATCCTCCTTTTTGACAAAATTGAGATTGGATGGTTATGCATGCATATTGAAAATATGAAAACAATCTCCAAAAATATAAATACTAGTGTGAACTACAAACTAGGGTAGATATCAACCCCCACACGAGATTCACGTCTTCAAGCACGGTGCACTGTCACAGTAAACAAGATACTGAAGGGTTTCGCGACCTCGCCCTATTGCTAGAACTTCGAGCTAAATTATGGTAGAGTTGTAAATCTCATAGCTCAATTAGCTTTTTTAGCTCACTTACAAAAACTTCAATATTTCCGTGTGTGTTGTAATTCGAAGAATTGACTTCGTCGGCTTGACAGCAAGAAAAACTAGTAAGGAACAGGGATGATATTGGCTTTAATGTAAAAGGGCCAAAATTCATATAAAAATAGGGCCAATTTGACATTAATAGGGCTTTAAGATTTAAAAAATTGTAACTCAATATCAGAAACCGTACCAATTATGCATTTTATAATAAAAAGCAAAAAATAATAATTACAGGGCTGCCCATATTCGAAGCGTCCATTTTACAATTGCTTCAAAAAATCGATTGTAGTGCGGCTTGTGTGTGGTGGCGCGCCGTCTTGTTGAAACCAGTAGTGCCTGATACGCTTTCGACGAACGATTGGCATGAACAAATTGTTTATCATATCGCGATAACGCTCCTGATTGACAGTAACTCTGTGGCCATTATCATCTTCGAAAAAGAACGGCCCAATGAGCATTTTAGCACAAACGCCGCACCAAACAGTGACTTTTGCATCGTGAAGAGGTACCTCTTGAATCTCTTGTGGATTTTCAGTGGCATAAATACGGCAATTTTGTTTGTTTACCGTTCCGTTCAACTGAAAATGAGCTTCATCGCTCATGCACGTTGAGTTTTCACTATTGACTTGTTTTGTTGAATGTAAATTTCAACAATTTTAGAGCGTTCGCGTGGCGTGTACTGTTCCATTGTAAACATTTGCTTGGAATGACGCTTCAAACGCGGTATGTCATTAGTCGATTTGGCATTACTGCGGAAAGTTAGAGTGATGCCAGATGGGCGCTTCGAATATTGACAACCCTGTATATTTTGACTTTTAAAATTTTGAGCAAAAAGTAATAATTATTGCTGCTTTTTATTTGTTAAGGCAAAAATGAAAAACTAAATCTAACCGATAATTTCTGAACACTAAATAACTGGTAAGATTTGATTTTTTTTTTTTAAGGCAAAAATTAAAAGCAAAATGTGGATCTAAGGTTACGGTTGAACCAAAGTTTTACTAATTTTAACTAATTTTAAGCCAGAAAATGCACGCTCCACGCATGATGATGATGATGATGATGACTCATTTAGAACTGTTATTAAAATGATTAAATGAAATCACTTCCATCTTAAATCAAAAATTTTGGGTGAAAGTGATATGGTTTAAGGTTATACTTTCAAAAAGATTTTTTTTTCACGCTTTGTTTGTAAACGTTAAAAAGACGCCAAATATAATTATAAAAAAATTTTTAATAAAAACATTATTCTGATAAGTCAATCCTATATTTGATAAATAAAAATTGTAAAGCTTTTCCACAAAAACCACACACCAGATATTTCCATCTTGAAATAGTCGTAGAATGGCAGAACTAAATAAGCAATTTAATGCAGACTCTCTGTTAAGTCTTGCAAGAAGTCTAATTAATGAAGCGGGACTAGGGTTCACTCTTTTCATCTAAACTCAACTTGGGAAATAAACTAAGCTTGTTGAAATTACTAAAAAGTCTGCTCTTAATGGGACAATGATTGTATACTCGTATAACAAAACTTGTTTTACTGAGAACATTTTTAAAGGCGATAGGAAATATCGCCTTTACATAAAATACAATCAATAAAAATTAACATAAGAAATGAAATGAAAAATCACCCATTTTTCATACAAAATTGGGGTGAATGAAATAAAAAATGAATGGGATATTCAAAAGAAAAATCACCGAAAAAATTGGACTTTTGCTGAGGGTTTTTTTATACAAAAATCACCTACTATTTTGGATGCAATTTCGATTACTGTTTTTAACTGATAGTTCACATTGACCAATAGTGAAATGGTAATTATAGCTCTTTTTTATTTTTATCACTCGATTATAATGTTTTTTTAAAGTTTCAAATAATTAACTAAAATCGGTCGAGGGCTATCCGTCACCTCTTTCCCCCCGCGGTCGTCTTACCTTTTCATGATCGCTAAAAGATAATTTTTTTTCTTTCTCCAGATATTTCCATTTACGAAATAAATCATAGATAGCTTACAATTGGCTTCCAGAAATTTCGAACGAAAAAAAAATTACAAAAAAACCCAAAATTTCCATACAAAATCGGGCTTAATTCGTCCAAAAACAATGACCGAAATTTCAACCGATTATGTAATTTTTTCGGGTGCTTATACCAATTAAATTAGGATCTTTTTTGCAAATACTTAAAAAGGAAGAAAGGCCCGAAAAATAAGCTTGGAATTTGGGACCGAAAAAATCTGGCATTTTTGCCAAATTAAAAATAAAAAAACGCCCGAATTTTTGTTTACCGAAAAGTTAGGAAATTTTATTCGTTAATTCGTTACGAGAAAATGGTTCGCCCTTGTAGGGAAGGTAAAAAACATTATTACGTAAAATCATTCAATCATAATCATAAAATCATTTAATCATAAAAAAAAAAATACCATCTGGACCTTATCCGTACATAATGACCATGCACCCCTTGTTCATAAATTACATCAAAAAACGAATAAAATTAATGAAATCTGCAGATATTTTTACAGGGGAATATTAATTTACCCGAAAAATTATACCCTTCGTGACGGCGGATATTGTTTGTTTTATTTATTTTTGTCAAGCACTACAACGCCGCTGAATTGCATTTTAGAACATTTTTCCAAAAAAATTTTGGACATTTTTTCGTTTTATTGTGTAAAAAATTTTTATTTTTTCGTTTGGGGGATTTTTCATTTTATTTTTTCGGCGATTTTTCTTTGGCATATTGAAATCATATACTTTAACCAATCATATTCTTTTCTTTTAAAAAATTCCAATTTTTTTTTTTTTTGTAGAATTTTCCAAAAGGGCCTTAAATGAATAACAAGGGCCTCAGGGCTTTTGAAATGAAAAAGGGCCAAATAAAGCCCTAAAAGCCCCCAAATATCATCCCTGGTAAGGAATAGAGCTTCGGCAGGGTACCTAAGCTAAAATACCCCCCCGCGGCCGTATTTAAGTATATTCGAAGTCTTTAGCCATCTATAAAATGTTTATGTATAATCTGCAAAACATTTGTGTCAAACGCTTAACTTTATTTTACCCTTAGCTGTCACATAGAGTAATTTGTAGACTGCCCATTATGCTAAAGAATATATGTGCAAAATTTGATTGGTATGTGCAAATACATGCCAACGACGCAAAATAGTTTCGTTCAAAATTAAAGTGACATGCCCCCGTTTATTCCGCCCAATTTTCTAGACTATTGACTGTTTATTATTCCAAAGAATATGGAAAATTTAGCTAAAGTCGGGCAAACGGAGTAGAAGGAGTTCGATTAGAATTAAACTGACACGCCCCTTGTCCAATCCCACCCACTTTTTTGGGCTTTAAACTTCGTGTAAGAAATTTGGTTTAAGTCGGGAAAACGGTGTAGATGGAGCTAGTTTAAAAATAAAGCGCCACGCCCTCCGTCTAGTACCACCCAATTTTATAAAGTTAAGATTGCTCAAATTACCAAGAATTAGGTGTGCAAAATATGGTTGAAGTCAGAGACACGGTGCAACAGAAGTTCAATTAAAAGTAAAATGCCACACCCTCTTTTCTAGTCTAAAGGCTCCACATTATACCGAAGAATATATAGATAAGAAGATGTGGGCGGAGTTTGTGTACAAACAGACACGATGTCATTCAGTTTTATATATTTACGAAAGTTTTTTATATTGATGACGTCACTTTGTGTGGGAGGTAGGCGTGGTTTTCATCCGATTTTTCCAAATATCACAGTGATGGTCTATATTATATACCACAGCATATCTGCAAAATTCCAAAACATTTGTTGGATTTGAGCAGATTTTTAAGAGATTTTACTGTTAACATAAAGCCACTTTGCATGGGAGGTAGGCGTGGTTTGCATCCGATTTTTCTGAATTTCTTAGTCAGGATTTATATTGAAGATCAAAGTCCATGTGCAAAATTTCAAGGCATTTCGTAAATTTATGTGGGTCTATAAGAGATTTTACTGTTAAAATGAAGACACTTCGTATCGGAGGTAGGCGTGGTTTTCATACGATTTGGCTAATTCTCGAACTTGATCTTCATTTTTTAGAGAGTTTGAATTTCATCGCGATAGTTTTAAAATTACGGCACTAATCGTGATCACATACGGACAGACACAGGTGGTGATGCTGATCAAAAATATATATACTTTTCTATACCTGCCACGCCTCCTTATTGGCGTTACAAACGGAATGAAAAAGTTAATATACCCCTTACGCAGTACGCGCTGGGGCATAAAAATGTGCATGCATTGTTGTTGTTTGCTTGCTGCTATGTGTACTTTTTTGTTTTTTTCTCGAAGCGCACACACAAAGATGTGGCTAGTTTTTTTATTGAGGCTTTTTAAATTTGTACGAGTTGTTTTTTTTTTTTTATTTTTTTTTGTCGCCATCGAAATTCTAATTTTTGTTCTCTTTTTTAAATTTGTAATCCAGCTCACTTACATGACACCTCTGTTGCGGGATTCCCAAACGCCTTAACGACGGTTGTCGCTGTAGTTAACTAGCGGAAACTGTCCTTTACTATGAAACTGTGCATGCACAATGACCGATAACGACAACTACGATTATCGTTAACTGTTTGGGAATCCTGCCACTGGTATAGGTCGTCAGTCGATAATGTCACTGACTAACTGAGAAACGTAGTTCAAATTTTGTCTGGGGTAGATATCTACCACAGTTTTTAGTTCTAGGATTAAATGTACATCAAAATCAATAATGAGTTTTAACGGTAAGTTACAAAGGTTACAGTGAATACTTGGATCAAGTGCCTAGTCCTTAAAAAAAATATGTTACGTCAATGCAGAATTGTTGATAGCTTATTTATGTGATTGTAGATAAAAGAGACTTCAACTTTTTGCATAGATTTTTTTACTCAAATTTTTGATAGGAAATGGCCTAACAATGTTATAAATATTTGCACAAAGTCATAAAGCCATAAAAGTAGAAAAAACAGAAAAATATTCTGAATTTCTTTTCGTTCATGGTTTTATTTTTTTCGGTCATTTAAGTTGTTTTCCTGAATTTTTCAAGCTTCAAAACAACATATTTATACTACACACAAAAGATGCAAACGTTTTTGGAATATAAAAACAGAACAATAACAATAAGTGATAAATTAAAAAAAAAAAAAAAAATAAAAAAAGAAGCAAATGAAACCGGCTTAGTTCGCAGAAAGAGCCCAAATTTTTGACTGGTTGATTTGCTTATACATATATACGAATATGTATGAATAAATTTTGTGCATAGGAAATGTTTCTGGAGAGTCAAATTGTTACCACCTTTTTGCAGTTGTTGACAAGTTTGTAGACAACCAGTTTTGTGTTTTTATCTGTGCTTACAGTAAGAACGGAAACTGTTAAGAGAACGGACAAACTGAAAGTGCCTCGACAATCGTTGATATAAAGAATGTACAGACAGCACAGTACGAAACTAATGTTTGCTCACATCATACAAGGTTTAACTATACGCTAATGCCCGTATGATCTTAATTTTTTTTTGGGGCAATTTTAAAATCTGAAAACAAGTTGCGCGTGGGCAGGACAGACTTATTTTGTAAGAAAAGGATAAACGTTGTTACTTTTTTATTTCTGGTGTTTTTAATAGCAACTGCATTTAATAAAGAAATATTAGCTACACACATCACTTCCAATTCAGCATACATTAATATTAAATAGCATACATTAAACTTTGTTTTCATAAAATCTTCTCTAGACAGCTGTTAATGAGAGATAACATAGCCGAGTTGCCAGTAACCTTTTGCCAATTTTATTTGTTGTAGAAACCAAGTGCTCTTAGTATCAGAACTTAAACCAACAGAGATTTCCATTAGGTGCCATGGATTCTGATTTTATCGATTTTATGTTTCAATCCAGACCTAAAACAGACAATTACCGGTAACAGAAACCGATGTTATTGATTTGTTTATTTTAAAAAAAATCACGCATCTATTCGCTAATAGATTGAATCGATTGGGCTTTTTCGTTTTGTTTGCTTGAGGATAGTTCGTAAGTAGATATGCTATTAGTTTTATTCAATATGTAATTAATATTTATTATTATATCTTTGTATAAGGCTAAAACAAAAATAAAGTTAATAACTCCATCATCATGGATTTCATGGAAAAATACCACGAAATATTGTACATTTCGAAAGCATTCACGAAACGCGATAAGCCTAATGTGGTTAGTATATTACCCAAGGGTGTATTGCAGGTATAGTCAAGAGCACATGCAGCTTTACACTTGTTTGTAGTGCGAGCCTTACCACCTCTACCTACGGCGATTGTAATAAGAACTGCACAAGGCCAATGTGTAAAGCTCCATGAGCTCTTTATTAGAAAAATAAAATAAGAAGAATTTGGGACAAACTTGCCTGAAATGGTCCGACCATGATGAATAAATGTGCACAGATTAATTTTAGACACTTACAAGATATTATTACAATCGAGTGGTCGACACCATTTATTTGATTAAGTTAATTAAAATATAATCTCCGTGTTTTTTTGTAAGCTTCTTAGACATTTTATTATGAAAATCTAGTAAGTTTTCATATATACGTTTTTTTTGCACACTCATCATGCCCAGACCATTGAGGCAATAGTTTTGCAAGTTCTGCTAAAACGTACTTTAAGAGATGTATAAATGAAATCTAAGTATAGTGTTATTAATGACTCCTCCCAGAATTCTGAAGGGCTTTCTGCTGGGTGATTGCTTCGATGATGTTGGTTCCCAACAATGCGAGGCCTTGTCGCCACATTTACTAGATCAGATAGTACGATTTCTCTTTCTCGTCAAAATGGGCCTCAGTCTCAGCGTTTACTTCATCATTGGACTTGAATTTCTTTCCAGCAAGCATTCTCTTGTAATCTGAATATAGGAAAAAGTTGCTGGGGGCTAAATCTGGAGAATATGGTTGGTGGGTAAGCAATTCGAAGCCCAATTAATGTGGAAAAAAATCTAGTGACGCCATCTATGTGTCATCCTATGGACTTTTTGAACGTACTATTACATACATATGTATGTCGTATTCATGGTGTTCCTTTTATTTTCTTCGACGTGATGATCTCACCGCCGACATAAGGCTCAATCCGCTCCTTCTTTCTTTTTTTTCATATCTAAAATATCTTTTCTCACTTTGAACTCAAAATTCAAAGTAAACTTCCCTTTTTCTTTTTTTTTATAACATACAGCTACGAAGTGTTTTTTCTTGGCGTTAGATTAGTAATTCCATACTACGTCACGGCCAACCTGACATGTCACACGACCTCGTGTGATAACTGTTTCTGTAACTGTACATTTTAAAAAATTTTTTTTTAACTACCTACCTACAGCGCTCCCTGTCTGTCAGCGGTGATTTCATCCAAGCAAAAGTATGCTTGACGTCAACTAAGAATACTATTTCCACGACACAACTAAAATATTAATTACACTACACGGTCATTCTGACATTACACACGTCCTCGTGTGTGGAAAACTACAATAGCTGTCAAAATTAAAATAGGATCATACTATTCACATAACACGGTAATAATCTTTAACACTACATCATACATCCCACCACTTACCGTGGCAACAATATGAGCAATTCATCATGCTCCACAGCAGAGAACTGCACAAGCCTACTTAAAATTCAAGCTTTTTCAAGTACTTGAATTCAAGTATGTATCCAAACTTGAAAAAGCAAGCTTTGGCCTGCTTATAAAAATACCAAACAATTACAAGTCATATCCAAGCTTTTTCGTTGGCTTGCTTGTTGAGGCTTACTATGTCGGGTAAGAAAGTTGAAAAGCTTGAAACGTTCGGCAAAAGCTTGTAAGCTCGCAAGTATCCAATTAATTGAATTAAAAGCAAGTATCCGAAAAAATTCAATTAGCTTGTTTAGGAAAATTTTAAGCGTATTAAGACTTTTAAGGGTTCTGTGGACTCCGTGGTTGGCAGTTTTAGGTGGTAGCTGATTTTAAAATTGATATAAAAATTTAAAATTCAAGATGGCGAATAGAGTTGCCACCTTGATAATTTTTTGGTATTTTTGCGAATTCTTGTTATTTTGAATTTCTGATAACGGATTTGATTTCGAATCTAATATCACAGTTTTAAAATTTAAGATGGAGGATAGGCTTGCCATCTAAATTTTCACCATAGTGTTGCCACCTAGTAAAATGAATTTTTAAGAGTTTTAAACACTATTTCACAGTGTTAAGGGGTCGCTGACTTCGAATCTGATGTCAGAATTTTAAATTTCAAGATTGTTATTAGTGTTGCCACCTAAAATTTTTTTATTTTTACGAATTCGGTGCTGGAGCAAACACTAGGTAAAAATGGCTCGCTGAGTCCGAAAACGTTGCCAGAATTTCAAAATTGTGTAATTTTTGTGTAATTTTACCAAAATGTATTTTTAAGAGTTTTAAACATCATTTAACAGTGTTAAGGGGTCGCTGACTTCGAATTTGATGTCAGAATTTTAAAATTTAAGGTGGTTAATAGTGTTGCCCCCTAAAACTTTTTTATTTTTATGAATTCGGTGCTGGAGTGAACAATAGGTAAAAATAGGCCCCCCATTTGCTATATTTTTAAGGTTTTTTTCAATTTAACATGAGCTTTTTTCTCTGTGTACCAATCAAAGTGATCCCATTTAGTCAAACATTAACCGATTTTGGTCATCTTTGTCTCGTTGGAAAGACAATATCTAACAGAACAGAATTTTGAATAAAAATAACTACTACGATTTATAGTTTTTTTTTAGGTTTTTAGATTTATGTGCACAGTGCACAGGGGAACAATATGACTATTTCAAATTAAGAATATTGGAATGCATTTAACATTAGACAAAGTTGTAAGATTATGGTAACAATGGAGAGGAAAAACAACGAATAGTTAATAAAGTAAAGGTCAGTCAGTCTTCATGAGACCTCCACGAACAACGGTCTAAGACTGATTGACTTCGCCACGGCGCGAAACATGGTAGTTAGTAGCACCAGATTTAAGCACCTGGCTGTCCCCGGATCAAAAAACGCGAAACCAAATTGATCATGTTGTAATCGACGGAAGGCATGCCTCTAGTGTTCTAGATGTGCGTACATTTCGGGGGGTCAACATTGACTCCGACCATTATCTTGTTGCAGCCAAGATCCGCATGCGATTATGCAATGCGAAGAACATACGCACAGGAATGCAACGAAAGCTAGATGTCGCTAAGCTGCAATTACAACGGACTGCCGAAGCCTACTCCGCTCAACTCTCGGTTAAGCTCAACCAACCAACCTCTGGACCCGACGACGCCGGCGGACTTTGGGCGCATATATCCCACTCCATGCGCGCTGCCGCTGAAGAAGTCATTGGTTTCCGGCGCCCGCAACCTCGGAACCAATGGTATGATCAGGAGTGTCGCATTGCGACTGCAGTAAAAAACGCCGCTTATAGAAAAACGCTGCAGTCAGCTGCAACGCGAGCCGTGCGAGAAAACTACCGCGAAAAGAGGAAGGAAGAGAGGCGCCTTTTCAGACGCAAGAAAAGAGAGCAAGGAAAGCGTGAGCGTGAGGAACTAGAGGTATACCAGGGCAAGAAGGATGCACGAAAATTCTATCAACAGGTTAAGCGTCTAACCCAAGGTTTCAAGCCCGGAGCATCCACTTGTAGAGACGAAAATGGAGATCTGAATACGGATACGCAGTGTGTGCTGAGGTTGTGGAGACGGCACTTCTCCAACTTACTTACTGGCGACGATTCCACCAATGCCGCCCATGGAGAGCGCAGTTCAGAGCTACCAATCAACAATGACGGAGTGGAAGTACCACCACCTAGCCATGATGAGGTTCGAGTTGCTATCCAACGACTCAAAAACAACAAAGCAGCGGGTGCTGACGGCCTGTCAGCTGAATTGTTTAAAACCGGCGGCGATGAATTGATAAGGCGCATGCATCAGCTCATCAGCAAAATATGGCTAGAAGAAAGCATGCCCGACGATTGGAACCTCAGCGTACTGTGCCCTATACTTAAGAAAGGAGACCCAACAATCTGCGCAAGTTATAGAGGTATCAGTCTTATTTCCATCGCATATAAGGTTCTCTCAAGCGTACTGTGTGAAAGATTAAAGCCGATTACAAAAACACTGATTGGACCTTATCAGTGTGGCTTTCGACCTGGTAAGTCCACCATAGACCAGATTTTCACGCTACGACAAGTCCTGGAGAAAACCCACGAAAATCAAATTGACACACACCATCTCTTTGTCGATTTTAAAGCTGCGTTCGATAGCCCGAGAAGGGATTTCCTATACGTAACAATGTCTGAGTTCGGTATACCTGCAAAGTTGATCAGACTTTGCAGAATGACGTTGAGCAACACACGCAGCTCCGTCAAGGTAGGAAATGACCTCTCCGAAACCTTCAATACCGAAAGAGGTTTCAGGCAAGGCGATCCACTGTCTTGCGATCTCTTTAACATCATCATGGAGGGGATCGTACGAAAGGCCGGTGTGCATCGTAATGGCACCATTTTCTACAAAGGCGTCCAGCTCCTTGCGTACGCTGATGATATTGATATTGTCGGCAGAACCAAGAGAGATGTTACCGCTGCTTTCGCCGCTATCGAAAAGGAATCAGCCAAAGTGGGTTTGACGATAAATGAGGGCAAAACAAACTATATGCTGTCTACAAACAGGGGAGCTCGGCGTTTAGACTCCCACGTTTCATCCGGCAGCTATAACTTTGAAGTAGTCAAGGAGTTCGTTTACCTTGGCACCGCCATTAATACCAAAAACGAAATCAGCCTGGAGATAAAGCGAAGAACAATAATTGCTAATAGGTGCTACTACGGGCTCAGTAAGCAACTAAGTTCCAGAGCCCTCTCTCGATCGACAAAAGTAACACTCTACAAGACGCTCGTTCTACCTGTGCTGCTTTATGGCGCTGAGGCATGGGTAGTTTCGCAAACTGACGCAGCCGCTCTGGGGGTGTTCGAGAGAAAAGTTCTTCGCAAAATCTTCGGTCCTGTTCGAGTCGGCGATGACTATCGCATCCGAATGAACCACGAGCTGTATGAGCTCTACGATGACATTGTCGTAGTCCGGCGTATAACTGTGCAGCGACTACGCTGGCTGGGTCATGTCCATCGTATGAACGACGAAGCTCCAGCGAAAAAGGTGCTCGAGGCGAGGGTCGCTGGTCAACGACGACGAGGGAGACCATGCCTCCGATGGATGGACCAGGCTGAGGAAGCCCTAGCCGCACTTGGTGTATCCGATTGGAGAAGGCGCGCGCAAAGCAGAGGCGCCTGGCGAGAGCTGATGAGGTCGGTTGAAACCCGGACACGGGTTGTTACGACCAACTAAGTAAGTAAGTAATAAAGTAAAAGCAGTGAAATGTCAGCGCAGTAACACGAAAATACTCTTACAATTTTTCTACACGACCAAGCTCGTAATTTTATTTTTAGTCAAGACCTGCGCCTATGTTTCATTCGGTGTCAAAAACCAACAAAGATCCGCAAAAAATGATTGTAGGTTTCTGTTTTTATAGCGATCTTCCATCGCTCGGCACGTTTGGTAAAAGCGTTCACCTTGTTCGTCGGACTCTGAAGGCATTTGGCTCGCGAAAACGTCCAAAATAAAATGCATAAAATTAATTTTCAGGTACATTCGGACTCCCAGTATGTTAAATGCGTTCACTAAATCATGGACGATCACACGATATTTTTCAACGCGCTGTTTCTCCAGGAAATCGTTGAATGTTTGCTCCATCAAATCCCATGCAATTAAATAATCCTCAAAGAACGACTTACTGAATTCGTTACTCTTCATAAGTTTCCATATTGTAACCATAATCTTTCTCTAATGTTAAATGCATTTCAATATTCTTAATTTGAAATAGTCATAGTGTTCCACTGTGCAGTGTGCACAAAAATATAAAACTAAAAACCGTACCAAAGCAACTTTTTTTTTTAAATCTTATTCTGATACATATTGTCTTTCCAACGAGATAAAGATGACCAAAATCGGTGAATGTTTCACTAATAGCATCTTTGTGTAAAACGAAGCCTTCGCCTTAAGCCTCGTTCGTTTTCGGACGCTATCGGATAAAATTGGCTTGATGTATTTTTTCCTTGCGTCGTCGTCTACTGTTACGTTGCTCAAATACTCTTAACGTGAGTACTTGTCAAAAACATTATTACTGGATTGTAAAAGTCCAGCATATTGCGTAAAACTGACAAAAACCTTAAACATTTCATACTTATTACAACCAATTTTTAATAGGTTGCAACATTTTTTTCATCAGCTGTTTCGTTTATTTTGTTAATTGGATAATTGTTTGTTTACTTTTGCTGCAAATTCAGTTTTAGGATTTATGTACCGTGAAAATTAAATAATATTAGAAATGTTTTCGGCGATTGCACCAAAGGCTGGAGTGCCTTTTGCCAGCTCTGGATTCTTTTCCATTTCCAGCAATCCAAACTGTTCACTCGTTGTTTTCTTTGTACTAAAAATATAGAAAGTATTTGTGTATTCTTAGATGAAGATAAATTATATTCTATTTACCTTTTCTTCATAGCAACATCCATTTTAAAAATGTTCACAATGATGACAATTTACTAATTGTCAAATTTTGACATTTCGTTCGTAATTTTTTTCTTACACAAAGCTAATTTCATCCTAAAGTTACGTTATCGTTCTTTACTGAAACAGCTGTTCTTGTTTATGTACGACATGCTACGAAAACAGCTGACTCTCGGCTTTCCAGCGAAGGCTTCGTTAAATCGACGTGTCGTTCGTTTTACACAAAGATGTTATAAATGGGACCACTTTGATTGGTAGCAGAAATATATATGGGAATCAGTGTTTTATGATGAAAGAAAACGTTAAAATTGATGCCATTAAGCGAATTTTCAACCGATGTATATTAATGGATTCAATGGAAAGGTCCTTTATAGCGCAGGTTAGTTCCGGAAAAAAACAAATGTCCTCCATGGCACATTATTTTAATAAAATTAAAAGAAACACATATTTTTTGGAAAAATTTACAAAAATTGCAAGAACTGGCTTCGCTCCACGCTCCGTTTGGCTCCATATCGGATTTCTTTTTTCACAAGTCTTATTCTCGTTTCACAGTCTAAATTCGTATTCTGCTGAATAGAAGAATGACTGCAAAATGTCGCGCCAAAAAATTTGAAGACAAAATTTTTACAAATTATTTTAAAAAAATTGTGATGACATTGAGAGCTCACATTAGGTGCGTTGAGCTTACAAAAGGTTAATCTTTGAAAATTTTTACAAATGGTTCTTGTAATAACAATTTTTTTGTTTTTCGTCACACTGTGTTATTAGTGCAGTACATTTCTAAAACGCATTCCAGAGTTTGTTTTTATAATTGAAAAAAAAAATAAACACGTTTTTTTGTTTACAAGTAAACAGAACTACTGTTTCGAATATCATTTTCGCTTACCTCCATTGCGTCATTAGCTCCATGTAATGTCATTTCGTTCAACACTCATGAAATCAGCAACTTATGCGCGGATAATTTTAAAGAGGTCTTTTGTCAATCTACTACCCAATTTGAAGTCTCTCCTCCGAGCTCAACTATTGTGGCGAATATTATAAATTTACCGAAGCAAGAGATGTCTAATGCCATAAAAGGACTGAATTTATTTAAGGGACTTTGACCAGACATAATACCTACAAGCTTCCTGGTGCGATGCTTAGACCACCTTCTGCAATTTTTCATAATTTGTAGCGAATCAGTGTCTTGTAGGACATTTCCTTCATATTAGAAATCATCCCATCTAACACCAATTTACAAGAGTAGTTGAAAATTATAGAGGCAAAGCAATTTTGTCAACCATTCCTAAAATTTTAAAAAATTATTATTATGAACCGGGAAAAACTTCCCGGGAAAAATGTAAATTTTACTCCGGGAAGTTTTGTCCGGGACTCCCGGGAAATCTGAGGAAAAACCATGTATACAGTTTTAATTTTGTTCTAGCAATTAACGACCAGGTTCTCAACACTAGCAATAGTTTTCTAACAATTAGATCCAATTGAACAGAACTTTTGAAAATGCGTTGTCAACAATTACACCAACATCAATAAAAAGCGAAAGGGTTTTTTCTGGATTTGTTCTGTTTTGTTTCAAAAAACCGAATGGTTCTAACCTAACCATAAATGAGTATCATTAAAATATTATTTTTAAAAAAAATAAAACTATTCTTTATTGAACACATTATCTCATTTATAATACATGGCTTGAGGACTTGTACTTGTGCTGAAGTTCTGTTGAGCAGATAAGTTTTCATGAACAGTTCACACTTGTGATTGCACAATTTATTGAAGTAATTTTTATAAGTCAAAATCAGTTTTTTGTTATTGTTGTCGGCTAGCAAAAGAAAAGATATCATAAACCAAACATAAATATGTTGTCAAAATTTTAAATGTGCACAACTGTGTGCAGATTTTTTATGCACGTGTATTTTGTTTTTGGAAAGTGCCCAAGTACTCAACTGCACTGGCAAGTGCACTGAATCCTGAATACCCTTATTATATTCTCATTCTTTAATAAAAAATGTCTAATAAAATATTAATTTGTCTAATAAAAAATTAATTTTTTTGTAAATCTTCTGTTCAATATTAAAATTAGCCTCTAAGCTTTTTTATGACAATACAGGATTCAACAAAAATTATCCCGGGATCCCGGGAATTCCCGTTTGAATTTAAATTCCCCGGGAAACTGTAGTATCAACGAAACGAAAAAACGAAAATGGCCTTGAAAGGACTTTGACCGAGTTTCTTATGATCAATTGTGTTGTGTGTGTTGTTAAATGTTTGAATACAAATGATCGAGAACTGGACCTACAAGTTTTATGGCAACTCCAAACGGCTTATGTTCTCAAAAAGCTTTTTTATGGCAGTTTTTACTCCCAGAGGTTTTAATTAAAAAAAAATTATCAAATCTGAAACAATCTATGTCAGGTGGGATTCGAACAGGGGTTCTCTGGCGTATGGGCCACACACTCTACCGACTACGACACAGCCGCAACAGCTCTAGTATCAACCCATGTATAAATGAGCAGTAACACGGCTTCCATAAAGAACGATCTTCTACCTCCAATCTCATTATCATGGTATAGGATGTTTTAATCAATATGGGAAAAAGGGGACCAAATATATGGTGGTTGTACTCATTTCAGATCGAGTTGATCACAGCATGCTAATATATAAATTAGAAAAATTTGGTATTACAGGACTCATACTAAGGGGCTGTTCATAATATACGTAACATGTTTTTGGCCAATTTTAGATGTTTTGGCCCCTAAGTCCCCACCTCCCTATGTCACACTTCGCCACAAAGTCTTGAATAACCCGATGCATCGTAACATCTTTATTTTTTTTTCGAAATTGTTCGAGAATGAGCCCAATCGGATGAAAACCACGCCTACCTCCCATACGAAGTGACTTAATTTAAACAGTAAAATCTCTTAAAATCCCACATAAATTTACGAAATGCCTTGACATTTTGCACGTGAACTTTGATCTTCAATATAAATCCTGACTAAGAAATACAGAAAAATCGGATCCAAACCAAGACTACTTCCCATGCAAAGTGTAACCGTAAAATCTCTTAAAAATCTGCTGAAATCACACAAATGTCTTTTTTTGCACATATAAAATTTTTCAGATAGGCTTTGATATTTAATATAGACCATCACTGTGATATTTGGAAAAATCGGATGAAAACCATGCCTACTTCTCATACAAATAGGATTTATTTTAAATAGGATTTATTATTAAAAATTTAGGATTTTAATTTGAGCAATCTTAAGTTTATAAAATTTGGCGGTACTAGACGGGGGGCGTGGCACTTTCTTTTCAAACTAGCTCCATCTACATCGTTTCTTTGATTTCAACCAAATTTCGCACATATATTCTTAGTATAAAGAGAAGTTTTAAGCCTAGAAAAGAGGGTGGGATTGGATAAGGGATGTGTCAATTTAATTCTAATCGAACTCCTTTTACACCGTTTGTCCGACTTAAACCAAATTTTTTCGCACATATTATTAGGCTTAAGGATCAGTCTGTAGTTAATAAACGTGGGCGGTACTAGACAGGGGGCGTGTCACTTTATTTTTAATCTATTTCCATGTACACCGTTCTCCGGTTTCAACCAAATTTCGCACATATGTTTCTTAGTATAATGGGAAGAGTTAAGCCTACAAAAGTGGGTGGGATTGGACAAGGGGCGTCAATTTAATTCTAATCAAACTCCTTTTACACCGCTTTCCTGACTTCAACCAAATTTTGCAAATATATTTTTTGGAATAATGAGCAGTGATTAGTCTAAAAAAAGTGGGCGAAATTAGACAGAGGTGTGCCACTTTAATTTTAATCGAACTCTTTCTGTACCGTTTGTCCGACTTCTTCCAAAATTTTCATATTCTTTGAAATAATAAACAGTCAATAGTCTATGAAATTGGGCGGAATAAACGGGGGGCATGGCACTTTAATTTTGAACGAAATTATTTTACATCGTTGGCATGTATTTGCACATACCAATCAAATTTTGCGCATATATTCTTTAGCATAATGGGCAGTCTACAAATTACTCTATGTGGTAGCTAAGGGTAAAATAAAATCGTAGGGGGGTATTTTAGCTTCGGTATTTTAGCCCTGCCGAAGCTCCATTCCTTACTAGTTTTATAATTTGTCAGTTTGTTGTGAAAAAGCAGAAAACACATTATATATATTACTAGTGATAAGGCCCTAAAATCGGATGTACTTCCCTTCTTCGCTTTGGAAATCGCACTTTCTCATTCACATTGCAGCGAGTTCGTGTCTTAACTCTTTTTACCATTTTTAAACGCTCATATCTTCTAAACGCTATCACTTCTCAAAAATCTAACAATTTTCTGCTTACCTACACCTCAAGACCTTTCTAATGATGTGTTGCTGTAGCATTTGTAGATTCGCTATAATAAGGGGACCCTTACAGGAATAAATATATAGAAGATTGTTCTTAAATATTTATGCAAGCAACTCTTATTCTCTTATTTTAACTCTATTCTATGTAAGCCGATGAAAGCAACGGTTCCAATAGAAGAAAGAGAAAATCTTGAAAAGCAGAGCAGTTATGAAAAATTTGTGCTGATCGACAGTGTTTCCAGATTGGGCAATAAAGCGCCGATTGGGCTATCTTTTTTTTCATTTTGCGCTTTTATTTTGAAAAAAGCGCGGCTGGCTTTTCGCTCGTCTGAACAAGCTCACGATTATAAATATTTCTTCAAATTTGATCGACATGGTTTTAAGCCTATCAAAATGTACAATTTTTACTTTGTATATTTTTAATAACTCTATAATTTCACTTTTCTTGATAAAATCTTTATTTTTTGTTATATTCTTTCAATATTTTTTTGTTGAAACAAATGTTTATTTACTAAATTATTTTCTTTTATTTTTTTAATTTTCGATGGTGTATTTGCCAATAAATACAAGAATCAATTAAAAAAATATAAAATTTGTTTTAATTGTTTATTTATGCGAAAAATTTCATATGAAATATGAAGGTATTTCGGACTTGCGCTTTTTTGGGCTACAACAAATTATATTGGGCGATTTTGGGCTCTAAAAATTTTTTAATTCGCGCTTTTTTAAAAATAATCTGGCAAGACTGCTGATTGATAGAACAAAGAAACGTTGAATGCTTTCTCTTGCGAGCTTCTACCTATAATTCGCTCCGAATTATTCAGCGAAAGCGCATACTCTTGCACTCTGCCAAGATTATGCCTTTACGTGTGTTTTTAAGAGTGGCTCTCTCTGCTATCAATGAAATAGAATTAAAAAAAAGCTGAATTAAATATTTATTCAAAGTCTATTGTAAAACTTCATTAATATTTTTTAAGAACTATTACCTAAGTAAAATATAAAAAATAGATGAAAAAACTTGATCAAGAAATGGCTAAAATATTCGCTTTGTATACCATATTTCTCAATCACATTAGGCGAGTTCGTGTCTTAAGTCTTTTTGCCATTTTTCCAACTTTAAACGCTCATATCTGCTCAACGCTACCACTTATCAAAAATCTAATAATTTCCTGCATACCTACAGGTCATGACCTTTATAATAATATATCAAGTGTTGCTGTAGCGTTTGTATATTTGCTGGAATAAGGGGACCCTTGCCGGAATAAATATATAGAGGAAGATTAGTTTTATTATTATAGAAATTATATGGAAATTTTACGTTGTCCTATTGTGTTTGACCAACAATTTGATGAAAAATTCAACCATGTGATCAGAGCTAAACACAAATGAAAATTTTTCTGATGTTAACAGGAACACCAACCAGTGGCGACACGTTATTACTTCGATGTTGGACAAATTTTTGTAACACTTTGATGTTCGCTTTGAACGTGAAATTATACCAGCTGGTTTCGATGACTGCTTATGGGGCATTATTTTTGAAGTGATCCACCTAAAATTTTAAAGCATTCCAGTTTTGATAAAATTTTCAGCATGTATAGTGCTTGTAATTATATAATCAAGGAGGATATTTTTTTGGCCTAGATTAACGGAATAACATTTTATAGGGTGTTAAATTTTTGAGCTTATTTTGTGAACATGTGTGAAAAATGTCTGTAACTTTTTAACGAATCGACGAATTAGACCAAATTAAACTCCAAATGAAAGTAAATTAATGTTTGTTTCAACTTTTTTATAAGAATTTGAGAAAATACTTATATTTTTTGTAAAGTTTTTTGGTTAAATATAATAAATGCATTTTTTAAAAGGAATCAGATTTTTTTTTTATAATAATTTTAGAAAATGATCAATTAACTACCTTCAAAATGAGATATCATTTAGTGTGATGTCTCTGAGGATTTTGAAGTTATGAGCATTTATATAAGGCAAATTTGCACTATTTAACTTCAACAAATAAAAATTAAGCTTTAAGTCACCTGATATGCAATTGCGTAAATCTTCATAAAATAAGTTGAACTTCAAAGTCCATCGGAACAAACAATATAGCAGTAGAAAGGTTGTTTAATTATCATCAATTAGCTTAAATAAATGTTATTTAATTATATTAAATTCCAAAGTAGTGCCAAATAAAAAACAGACAAAACAAAATTTAAATGCGCCAACGCTTTAAAAATAAAAAGCCATGGAAAACGCACCTGAGAACGATAACAAAGTCATTTTATGCAAAAATTACGGGTCTGGTTTGTTAAGATCAAAAATTATGTACAACATGTAGGTTGAAGATTCGCAAAATGCTGAGACTGAATCATCTAACCTACAGAGAAAGCAGTTAAGTAAGCAAATCAGATTCCGCCGATCATTCCGATACATGGACTAGTTTGGACGAAGTCAATAAAGGAGAGACAAGAGTCACCTGAATACTGTCGAAGTGTTTCAGCAAAGTAAAAACAAATTCGAAAGTAGTAACCGCGCTTCCGAAAGACTGTTATTGCTTACTTAAGTGCCAGAATCTAGGGCCGGAAACGATTAGCGACGGAGTTTGATGAATCCAAACGACAACGCATGGTGAAGCAACTAATCGCTTAAGATATCATTTTGACATCACCAAACCCAAAAATAGGAGAAAAAACTGTAGGCCGCCCGCAGAGTAAGCGCTGAAGCAGGCAGGCAGGCGTAGACAGCATTTCGCTCTACAAATAAGCATCACAGAGTGAATGCGAGAAGCAGATCAGATCGGTGCGACATAGTTTGTTATTGTTTTCTTTTTTTTCGCATTTCTTTTGTTATGAATGCTTCTCCACAAAAAAACAATTACCAACAGCAACTCAAAACACCCACTTGCTTATGCGTACAACAAAAACAACACTCACTCAATGATTCAAGATAGATCATTTGCTTTTTTTGACAAATAAATTTGTCTATAATTATTAAAGAAAGTACTCAAATTTCGCAAGAATTGAGAACTAATATTTTTTTATTTTGCTTTTACTGACTTCATGTTGATCAGTTTTGTTTTGCTTATTGAAAAAAAAAAAAAAGAAAAGTAAATAAAGCTTTACACTTGCACTCGCTCTCGATTGCACGCATTTCTAACAAAAACAAAACACAACCCTCACTCTATCATGTGCGCCGACTCAGCCGCTGCTGTTGTTTGTATCAGTATTGCCACTTTTTGAAACCCAAATTCCTCAAAAATTCCTCAAATATAAATAAAATCCTCAAAAAAAATTTTTTTAGCGATACTTTAACTAAATAAAAATTTAAGATACGATTCATATAAGTTTTTTAGATTTATTTATAGACATAAGCGCTGCATTATTGCATATTTCTTCCAATCGTTTTTCTTTATTTAACCCGTATACACCCAGAAGTACACTTTTTGGTTGAAACTTTCAATAGAAAAATTTGAAGGCACAGTCCGAAAATATTTTAGAAAAAACATATTTTTACTATGCAATAGTTACACGATGCGATAGAAAAACAAATCTCGAAAATTTAATTTGCAATTGTTAATATACAATTTAAAGAAAAAATCAGTTTTGTGGGTGATTTATTTTAATAAAATTTTACGGTGGGAAAGAAATTTCTTTCACAGTCGGAAACATAATAAGAGATGGAAGGCATTTAAATTTTCTAAATGTGGTTGATTTTTTTTTACTAAGATTTTCTCTTAAAATTTTAGCTCAAAAAGTAAGGCTTAAAATTTTTAATTTTTTCCATGGTAAAAATAAAAAAGGAGACACTGTCCTCATATGATAAAAATTTTATTATGGAGTCGACTAAGCAGAATAAAATTTTTAATCAAGTGAATTATGAAAGAAAAATAGAAATTTATTTATTTCGGCTTCCTGGTAATTAATTGTTCAATATATCATTCAGGGTCGTAATGGAAAAAAATTAGAAATTGTTAGTCTTCCATTTTGGACCGCCATTGTGAGAGGAAAATTAAAACATTATCACCGCTTTTAATTGTGTTACCGACACCAAGAAAAAATGTTTAGAATTGTTCAAATCACCTAAGAAACTGAATTTTTTTTTAATTGTTAAGGGGTTTCATGACATTGGCAGTTTTTTGAAATCTATTTTTTGAAATTAATAATTTTGTATTTTAGTAAATATTCTTAAGATTCTAAGAAAAAATTTCATGGAAAAATTCCTACGGGTTCAAAAGTTACAGTCGGATTAGTGAGAGCGCATTTTTAATTTCTGCGCTACCTACGTACGGCAGCTGGTATATACTTGTTTTACTTGCTACCTGTCTTTTGGTGGTTGTTATTTCGTACCTACTGGAAGGGTGAAGGGTGAAGCCCGAATTGCTAAACGATTGCTAAAAACTATAAGAAACAGCACTACACAAGATAACGAAGGCATACAGTACGAAGCAGGCATGGCAGATTGAAGGTAACCTTTTTTTTTTGTTCACAAACTTTGAACGCGTTTATCTCGAAACCATGTTTTTCGTACTGGTTGCGGCACTAGCGGGTTAATTTTTTGACGAATTTTTTTTTTTGTATTTTTTTAAACTTGATTTGCTATCGTATGACACGAGCTTTTATTTTAAATTTATTTTTCGATTTTTTATGAATTTTTAAAGCCAATATTTTTTTCGAAAAAACACACTTTCAAATTTGGAACATCAACAAAAATTGAAAAAAAAGCTCGTGAGATACGATAACTAATTTTGTTAAGATTTAAAAAAAGTCATTTTTTTTCCAGATCGGACAATTTTTGCAACTCCCAGCGCTGCAACCACGAGGCCCCGTTTTTTTCTCTGCCGCCAATTTGGAGCTCTATAAAACCATGTTGGATTGAAAAATATATTTTTTTTTTAATTTTTTTTTTGTAATTTGTTCAATTCTCTACAATAATAAAAAAATTTGGAAAAATGTTTGTTTTTGACTGAGTTATGAATTTTTAAAAAAAGTCTGTTTTCTCTGCCGCGAATGTCATGTCCCATAATTAAAAATTGAAAATCAAATTTTTGAGAATTTTCTACTATTGCATCGTGTAAAACACCCTCAAAACTAGTAAGAATTGGTATTTTCTAAAATATTTTCGGGGCTTGTCGTTATTTTTCTGCTTACTGTTTCAAACAAAAAGTGTCATTCTAGGCGTTAACGATTAATATATAAGAAATGGTTACAATTGCCAAATTCCTCAAAATTTCCTTAAAATCAAATTTCTCAAAAATTACTCACAGCCACTCTAAATTCAAGAGTGGTTTATATGTATGTTCCGAAAAATCTATTTTGTTGTTGCTGTTTTTTTTTTGTTTTGAATCTTTTTGCACTCAAAAGATGATGAAAACAAAACCGAAACAGTCCTTTGAGTTCGGTTTCCACAAAATGTGTATTATATGCAAACAACAACGCATTGAAATAATTTTTCGTCTATTTTACATGTCCAACAATTACTAATTTCATCAATGCAAAATTTTCGCTGTCTCACCCTATAGGAACAAACTAACTTGTTTTTAAAAACAACTAATTAAAAAACTAGTTTAAAATATACCAGTATATGAACTACTTTCAATTATATTAAGGCGGCATCCACTTCAATATATTAAGTAACTGAAATACTACTTAAAAACCAGTGATTGATAAACTACTTTGAATTATATTAAGGCGGCAACTACTCTGATGTTGGCATGTTTTAATTGAACATTTTTATTAGATTACAAGCTTATACATATTTAACCATGTTATTTCATCAAATATTATTAACTTTTGGCCATCAGTAATAGTTTTCAATTGGTTATTTTAAAGCAATTAAAAAAATAATTTAAATGTAACTAATTTAACAAGTAGTTGAAAATATATGCAGACGACAGCCAATTGACTTATTTAGCGGACATCACCATACAAAATAAGTTAGTTCGTTCTATGGAAAAAAGTCAGAATTTCAACTAGTTGTGGTTGACAAAAAACTACTTTATCAACTACTTTTAAACTAGTTGATTTTTCTACAGGGCAGTTATGCCAAAATGATCACCAACAACAATATATGTATATGCACAAGAAAAAAAAAAACAATCTTTACACTCGTTGATATGTTGTGTTCGCATGGTGTTGTTTTTGTGTGTTTATCATTATACCCTATAGTAACAAACTAACTTGTTTTTGAAAACAACTAATTAAAAAACTAATTTAAAATAAACTTGTATATAAACTACTTTGAATTATATTAAGGCGGCATCCACTGTAATTCTAAATAGTTTTTATTGCATTATATATGAAGTAATTTAAATACTACTTAAAAACAAGTGATTGATAAACTACTTTGAATTATATTAAGGCGGCAACTACTCTGATTTTGACATCTTTTAATTGCAAATTTTTATTAGATTACAAGTTTATATATATTTAACCATGTCATTTCATCAAGTATTATTAACTTTAGACCATCAGTAATAGTTTTCAATTGGTTATTTTAAAGTAATTAAAAACATAATTCAAATATAACTAATTTAACAAGTAGTTGAAAATATATGCAGACGAAAGTCAATTGACTTATTTAGCGGACATCACCACACAAACTATGTTAGTTCGTTCTATGGAAAAAAGTCAGAATTTCAACTAGTTGTGGTTGACAAAAAATTACTTTATCAACTACTTTTTAATAAGTTGATTTTCCTACAGGGTATATACATGTGCGCTGATATACATGTCCAACGAAAAAATAAACAAAAAATGCATCTAATATAAATTCTTCCTTGCGTTACAAAAAATGTCCTTCAAACTTTCTTTACATCTAAATTTTATTACATTCCATATGGAAATTATACCTACAAACACACAAAATCAGCTGCGAGAAACCAGGACACGCAGTTTTCTCGCTGTACCTGCTTTGCCTGCCTGCCAAGTGGACTTCGAGCAGATTTATATGAAACTGTATGACTGTACTTTTGTCGCACTGGTGCCTGCCTGCCTGCCTGATTGCCTGCCTGCGTTTACTCTGCGGGCGGCCTTAGAAGCGGAAGAAAAGCATTTGTCCTTTCATTCTTCGAAGACAAAGAGAACGGCCGCCTGTTACCAGGGAGAAAAGATTTCATTTCGGTAAAAATACGAGATGGATCAAGCGAGTAAGTTTAGAAAATGCTGATTTTATCCAATCTTACCAAACTGCACCAATAATTTAAGCAAAAGTGACTTTTCTTAATTTGCAAAAAACTATACTCTAACACCCAATGCTTTGTTTGATTGGGCAAAAATAAATTTAAAGAACTATTCTATAGTTCGTAACCAAGGTTTTCACAAGTAACAACTGTAACTGGAACTCAATGTTATCTCTGTGTTATTCCAACTATCGACAAGTCCTTCTTAGACTCTAGAAGATTTTTAAAAATAGAAATTAATAAAACTGTCAATTTATTTCTGGTTATTTATCAGCTAAGACTTGCGAAAGATTCTTATGCAATTGAATATCGGGTTTCATTTTTGTTTGATGAAGTTAAATAGTGCAATTTTGCCTTATATAAATGCTTATAGCTTCAAAACCCTAACAGACATCACACTAAATGATATCTAATTTTGAAGGTAGTTAATTGATCATTTTCTAAAATTATTATAAAACCAGTAAGAAATGGAGCTTCTGAAGCTAACGTACCGAAGCTAACATACCCCCCGCAGCCGTATTGAAGTATATTCGAAGTCTTTAGCCACAATAGACACGATGACATTCAGTTGTATATAATTGATATTTACGAAAGTTTTCCTATTTTGATGACGTCACTTTGTATGGGAGGTCTTCGTGGTTTTCAACCGATTATACCAAATATCATTTCTTTAATTTTTGTGGATCTTTAAGAAATTAAACGTTTAAAATAAAGCAACAAGCATAAATGGGAAGTGGGACTGGTGTTCCTACGATTTGGCAAAACCATAGAGACAGTTAATGTTAAATCTGCCATCTGACACAGAAAGTTTTTCAATTGAATTAATTTTTCTGTTCGGCCGTCACCTCTCTGCAGACAATGGCAAACCTTAGAGGGTAAAAAACTGCCATGAAAAGCTTATTGAGACCATAAGTCGTTCGGAGTCGGCATAAAGCTGCTACGTCCAGTTCTCGATCATTTGTGTTCAAACATTTCACAACACACACAACACAATTAATCATAAGAAGTTCGGACAAAGTTCTTTCAAGGGCTGAAATGGCCATTCCGTTTTTTTTTCTTTTTTTAGTTAATGTTAAATATCAAAGACTATGTGCAAAATTTCAAGACATTTCTTTAATTTTTGCAGATTTTTAAGAGATTTTACGTTTTAAATAAAGCCAATTTGTATGGGACGTAGGCGTGATTTCATCTGATTTTGCTAAATATCATATTGATGGTCTATATTATATATCAACCCCTATGTGCAAAATTCCAAGACAGTTCTGTAAATGGAGCAGATTTTTAAGTGATTTTACTGTTAATATAAAGCCACTTTGTACGGGAGGTAGGCATGGCTTTCATCCGATTTTTTCAAATTTCATAGTTAGGATTTATATTGAAAATCAAAGCTTACGTGAAAAATTTGAAGGCATTTCTTTAATTTTTATGGAATTTGAAGAGATTTTACGGTTAAAACAAAGTCACTTTATATGGGAGGTAGGCGTGGTTTTAATTCGATTTGGCTCATTCTCGAACTTGATCTCCGTTTTTTCGAAAGAAGCTTGTATTTTGAATTTCACTGCGATAACCTTAAAAATACGGCAGTAATCATGATCACATACAGACGGACACACGGAAATCGACTCAGCTGGTGATGCTGATCAAAAATATATATACTTTTCTATACCTCTCTATATTGGCGTTACAAACGGAATGACAAAGTAAATTTCCCCCTAACGCAGTACGCGTTGGGGTATAAAAATCTGAGGGGGTTTTCTTTTCAAAAAATGTATTTTCTTTATTTAACCAATAAACATTAATTAACTTTTATTCACCGTTTAAATTGGTCAAATCCGTCATTTCGTTAAACAGTTACAGACATTTTTACTTCTACGTGTTCACACTAAACTCAAAAATTACATTAAAAAGTTAATCCGTTAATCTAGGACCAAAAAATTTCTTCCTTGAGTATATAACTTCAAGCACTATACATGGTGAACATTTTATCAAAATTGGTATGCTTTAAAATTTAATGTGGATCACTTCAAAAATAATGCCCCATATAAAGATTATGTATTAATAATCAATGAACTGTTAAAGGTGTTGTTTAATTTTTTATTTAAACCATGTTATTTATATAATGAAGAAAAATTTATTGTATTGTAATACTGATTTGCAGTAAATGACGATTTTGACAATTTTCATGGTGTGAAAATCAGAGCTTGGTCGAAAAGTATTCATTAGTTTTCAATTCCAATTCCTTGGAATTAGGAATTGGTTATTGGTCATCTCAATTCCTCAGTTATGGAATTAAAAAAAATACTTCAATTCCATTCCAGGAATTGTTATTGGTAATTGAACATCGCATTTCATAAGGAATGGAATTGGAAAAAAGTCGTCAATTCCATTCAAGGAATTTTAATTGGTAATTGAACTGCGCAATTCATAAGAAATGCAATTGGAAAAAAATCGTCAATTCCATTACAGAAATTGAAATTGAAGGCTTTGGTAAAATTTCAGCTATGGTGAAAATGACAATTTTTTTCCACCCTATCACTGCTTCCATGAAGCAACTTACGAGGAGGTAGTGATAGTTCTTTTGACGATCATAGGTTGTCAAAAATAGCACAAGGTAGAAAACAAAAAAAGTAAAAAAGAAATAAAAAGTAAAATATACAGGCAAATGACAACCTATGATCGTCGTTTGTGTGAGTATATCCTGTTGTCACTACCACCTTGCTTGTTGCTTCACAAATACTTCAAAAGAGCTGTGTGTCATTATTGTTGCTGTTGCTTTCTCTTAATTCCTCGCTCAACAGCATGAACTTCCCGACGTCAAAAAAAAAAAAACAGTTAAACAGCTGCTTTATTGAGCTTTATATAACTCATGCAAAGACATTTATAAATGTATATTTTGTTCAATACCTGGTTGTTTTATTGAGATGACGCACAGTACTTTGATCCCATACAAAAGTTGGACAAAAAGAGAAGGAGTGAGTGCTCTTATTACAATGCAATTTTGTATACCTGGCTAGTTTAAGCCCATTAAAAAAATTTTACAATTGGTTGAAATTGGTTAGTTGAAACCGATCTTAACAAAAACTCGTCAGAAAGGTAATTACATTTTCAAAGATTTTTTTATTTTATTAAAACAGCCATTATTTTAAAATATTATTTAAATTTTTGAATAATTTCAACGTATTTTTTTTTCTGTTTTAAATATATTAAAACCCTTATTTTTGTACATTATTCCTTTAAAATTTAAAAAAATAAAAATCAGTCGAATAGTGTAAAAATTGCGCTTACATCATTTTTAAATTGGTTGAAGCGCAAAAACGAAAAGTCTATAAAAATAAAATGAATAAAAAGCAAAACTACTTCTTTAACCATGAAAATTTAGATTTTTCTTAATTAAAGTATTGCATATTTACGATATACATTTGGTTAGATTTTGTTGAAAATGTTTTTTTTATTTATTCCCACTGCTCAAAGTACTGTCTGACTGTTCAGGCAATAAGTTGCGTTCAGCAAAAAAAAAAAAAACAAAAGAATAATCGCTACTAGTTCTAATGAAGTACTAGTTCTAATGAAAATTTAGATCAACTCTATGTACCAGGCGCACAAAGAAATTTTTTTTGAGGGGATTTTAAAATAGGTCGGACTTACATATAAAAAAACACGTTACTACAGCGACTATTGTGCACTGGTAAGTGAGTCCGATTTTTGCACTAATAGTTCCTGGTAAAAACCTCAGCCAGGGCAAGCAACATCTTACCATTCAACTTCTTTACGTCCAGTGGCGGACTGGCCATACTGGAGGATCTGGAGAATTCCAGAAGGGCCGGTGAAATTTGGGGCCGGTTGCCGTATAGCACACAAGAAAATGATCCATCACAATTTTAATTACCAAAATTTAGTCTTTGTTCCACATTTGCATTTATTACATATCTTTCAAATAGTTAATATTTTAAAGCACATTTATTAATATACATATCAAATAAAAAGAATTTTCCAAGCAAACTTATAATATACTTTTATAGGTGGACAATAGAGCAAAATCCAAATCCTGGAGAAAACCCACGAAAATCAAATTGACACACACCATCTCTTTGTCGATTTTAAAGCTGCGTTCGATAGCCCGAGAATGGATTGCCTATACGCAACAATGTCTGAGTTCGGTATACCTGCAAAGTTCATTAGACTTTGCAGAATGACGTTGAGCAACACACGCAGCTCCGTCAAGGTAGGAAATGACCTCTCCGAAACCTTCAATACCGAAAGAGGTTTCAGGCAAGGCGATCCACTGTCATGCGATTTCTTCAACATCATCATGGAGGGAATCGTACGAAAGGCCAGTGTGCATCGTAATGGCACCATTTTCTATAAAGGTGTCCAGCTCCTTGCGTACGCTGATGATAATGATATTGTCGGCAGAACCAATAGAGATGTTACTGCTGCTTTCGCCGCTATCGAAAAGGAATCAGCCAAAGTGGGATTGACGATAAATGACGGTAAAACAAAGTAAATGCTGTCTTCAAACAAGGGAGCGCGGCGTTTAGAATCCCACGTTTCATCCGGCAGCTATAACTTTGAAGTAGTCAAGGAGTTTGTATACCTTGGCACCGAAATTAATACCAACAACGAAATCAGCCTGGAGATAAAGCGAAGAACAATAATTGCTAATAGGTGCTACTATGGGCTCAGTAAGCAACTAAGTTCCAGAGCCCTCTCTCGATCGACAAAACTAACACTCTACAAGACGCTCGTTCTACCTGTGCTGCTTTATGGCTCTGAGGCATGGGTAGTTTCGCAAACTGACGCAGCCCCTCTGGGGGTGTTCGAGAGAAAAGTTCTACGCAAAATCTCCGGTCCTGTTCGAGTCGGCGATGACTATCGTATCCGAATGAACCACGAGCTGTATGAGCTCAACGAAGACATTGACGTAGTTCGGCGTATAACTGTGCAGCGACTACGTTGGCTGGGTCATGTCCATCGTATGAACGACTAAGCTCCAGCGAAAAAGGTGCTCGAGGCGAGGGTCGTTGGTCAACGACGACGAGGGAGACCATGCCCTACGGATGGACCAGGCTGAGGAAGCCCTAACCGCACTTGGTGTATCCGATTGGAAAAGGCACGCGCGAGAGGCGGCTGGAAACCCGGGCACGGGTTGTTACGGCCACCTAAGTAAGTAAATAAGGACAATAGAGCTCTTAGAAATAATATAATTTTTTTATAGAAATGGCTTCACAAAAAAAATTAAAGGAGGTTTCAAGAAAATACGGGTAAAAATGCAACAAAAACGTTAAGAATAGCCAAAAAGCATCGAAAGAAATTAAAAGCGAACAAATTACTACTGTATTAATTTTATAATCTAAAGAAAAAATAGTAGAAGGTATATGCATCAATCTGTAGAAGAGCATGCAAAAACTTCTTGGCATTTAAATTATTCTGAAGCTTATTTTTTTACAACATTGAAAACTGTGTATTGAAAACTTAAGTTGCTTCAATCAAATATCTGAAGTAAAGTCTTTGGATGAAGTAAATACAAAGTCGTGATATTCTTAAAAGTATTATTAACATTATATAAATAATATGCAAAATATGAATTAGCTTCAGAGAAAATGAACAGGAGGCAGTTTATACGTTACAAGATGAGTTCATTGATCATGGACATATTTTAGAATTGTTTCGTTTAATAAGTAAATATGCTGTTTGTCTCAAAGTACGTACTAAAAAGTCAATAATCAAGTATGCTATTACCACATTATAAAGGAAGAGGATCGTTAGTTTATATATTTTTAAATGCATGTTATTTATATTTTATTCCCACTGTTTTTACCCGTTTTAGGCTGGTAAAATGTCATTTGTCGTTTTTTTACACCTGCGTGAATTTTTTTACATATGCGTGCAATTTTTTATTTTGGAATTTCGACTAATATTGACAAAGGCTATCGAGCTATCGCTTGATTTATTTGCTTTTTAATTTGAAAAGTATCTTCTTCAGAGAATGCTGCATCTTTATTTATGGTTGAAAATTTTTTTTTTTCTGAACTTTAAAAGTTTCTTAAAACATTGTAAAACGTTTTGAATATAAACATAATGAAGAATAATGCCTTGAGGTGAGAGGCCCCAGTCCGTCACAGTTCACCTCACAGTAGTAAAGGGCAACTTTTGGGAGTAATATTTGCATATGAAAGTATGGTAAAGTTAACAAATAAAGAAAGAATTCCACCACAATGATAACATACATAATAGCTGCATTCCCGTGGCACTGAATCAGATCAAATCTCAGTGGAACAGTTTTAGTTCAACTTTATTACAATTTGGCACCACTCGCTGACGCTGACACTCGATGAAGTGTCAAAATACGAGTGCGAGCAGTTAAATAAAACTCGTCGAAGAGTACTTCAGATTTGCCAACTATGTTCGTTTTGAAAAAAATGCTTTAAACTTGGCAGCATTTTAAGATCAGAAATAGAGCCAGGAAAAGAGCTGGTTCTAGTTTTTGTTTTTGCATTGTGAATAAAATAGAGCCACGCTCTAGATCAACGACCACGGGAATGCAGCCAATGATAACCAAAAATAAATTTTTATAAAAAGTGTTTTATTTGTATTAAGAAAAAAAAAATTCAAAATGTAAAAATTGTGATCAATTGTTTGATTTTTACAGAAAAAAACGTTAGTTACAGGATTATTGTGATTAAGAATTCAGTTAACGCTTACTTTCAGCGAGTTTATCTAAAATAAAATCCACTAATGGCGTCATATCTCTGTACTGATTTAGCAATGTGAGACCGTTTAATATATCTTACAACATCGTGCTTTTTTAATCAGCATTGGTAAATTAAATATATTAGAAAATATTTCTTTATTGCACAGTTCTAAGGCTTCAAACACTGGCTTTTTTCCATCCCTAGTTTTATTACTAACTTTATACCAAACATTCAGACTAATTTTTAGATCATCAAAATCTCCTTCCAAATCATTTTAATAATATTCAATTAGTTTTTCAAAAGCTCCTAAAGCGCCATATCCAACGGTTTTGTAGCGTCAGGAAATAGCATTGAAATGAATAGTGGAAATAGATGTTTTTAAAATCGAACTCTTATGTCATTCACTCTAGTATCGAATCAATTTTTATTTTGTTGGCTTTATGCTTAGAGTAAATTTGTACAAATTGTACAAATAAATTCTGTACAATTTTATCTTGTGAAGTAACGAATTAAATGTTGGTAATTTAATAATAAAGTATTAGTACTTCAACCACAGCTCTATCTAGGGAACAAAACGTCCTTTCTCCCTAGTTGGCCATTCATTGGGTGGCGCCATTGCAGTGTGGTTTTCCTTTTTTTTTTTTAATTAAATTTATGCACTTTTTTATTACTTTTAATCATTATTTATCCACTTTTAAATTAAATACTCATAAATTTGTTAAAAGTTAACAAAAACACATATTTCACAAACATCGTTATGCTAATGGGTTTTGCTTACAATTAACCGTCACCTGTTTTTAACAGATCTAGGGACATTTTAGATGAGAGAGATACGATACCAAATAGAATGACAAAATACGCTACCGCCTTGTTTCTCACACCATACTCAAATCGAAGAATTGTCAACAATACCCCAAATGGTCAGAATTAAAATTAAAAAAATTGAAACAGATTAGTTTGGATAGTGTAAAAGATTACGGCTCAACGACAATAGATTTGAAATTTATATTTTGGGTTTTCATTCTTTTGATAAAACTTGTTATTATTTTTCGTGTGAGTCACTTTGATTGTGTCCTTTTTCTCTTTTTGCTACTATAATTTTGGGAGAAGGGGGTTTAATCCCCAAAATTCCCCCTTTGGTTGCGATACTGCTATGTTCTGTATACTAAGCTAATGGCATCAAGATGCATCTTATTCTATGCACCTCCAAAATTCTAACGCAGGAGCTTCGCTTTACAAGCAACAATTTAAGAATATAGCTATGAACAACTAAATAAATGACAACTTTAGCAGCAGTTGACGTCAATTCAATATTTTTCAATATAATCTCAAAGGCTATCGATAAGATTGAAATGTTATCAAAGTTTCCTTAAGCTAAGGTCAAACAGTTGAAATTATGTGAGACAAGATGGGCTTCGCAACATGTTACGAAACAAGGCAGTTCAACACTTGCAAAGCAATTAAATTCACTGTCCTTGACAACATGATAGAAAACATTGAATATTTTAAGAAATCGCAAACAATTTTAGAGTGTAGCAAGTTTAACTGAATTAATTCTATAAATTAAGAATTGATTAAAATTTCAAGAAATTTCTTTAATTTGAGCAGATTTTAACTTTTAAAATAAAGCCACTTTGTATGGAAGGCGTGGTTTTCATCCGATTTTTCCAAATTTTATAGCCTTGATTTGAATCATCAAGCTTACGTGCCAAATTTTAAGGCATTTCTTTAGTTTTTGTAGATTTTAAAGACATTTTACAGTTAAAATAAAGTCACTTTGTATGGAAGGTAGGCGTGATTTTCATCCGATTTGGCCCATTTTCGAACTTGATCTCCTTTTTTAAAAATAATTTTTTAAAAATAAATAATAAAATAATTTTGAATTTTATCGCGATAGCTTTAAAATAACGGCTGTAATCGTATCGAAATCAACTCAGGAGATGATGCTAATCAAAAATATATATATTTTTCTGTGGAACTTTTGCTTACGAAGTAACCGTTATGTTCTCCAAACGTATCTTTATCGAATAGTAATCCATATCGAATTCGATAGTTATCATCGAGAATTTAATAACTATTATTATAACTATTATTATATTATATTATAATAACTATTAGTTGGAAAGCCTCAGAATCCAACAAAAACTGATGACAACAATGAACACAAAAGAAGACAAAGATGAGACAAAAGCCATCTACACACTAGCTTTAATTTAGTTCAAAATGTCCGTCCATAGTTTAAACTGTTGAGTGTTAAATGTTAATTTATTTAATAAAAATAAAAGTAATAATTTGTCAAAATAATTGTTCAATGTTAAATTAAAAATCTTTTGTAATATTATAATGTGAGTTAAATTGTAAAATAATAACATGTCAATTAAAAACTAAATAAAACAAATCTTCACAGATTCAACTCCCTGAAGAAGCAGAAAAAAAGTCTGCGAAACGTTGGAGGAAATATATAATGTAAATAAAGGTTTTATTTAACATATATTTAAGCAAATCAGACCAAAAAAGCCCAATTACATAAATATAACACAACTATTAATTTAATTTTTCAATTTCATCCTCTTTTTTTTTTATAAAGTATATGGCATAAAAGCTTTTGTCATTACAAATAAGTTCTTCAATTCAGTACATTTTTGTCTTCACAAAAGTCAGCTTGTATAATCTCACTACAGTTTTTTCTCGGTGTAGGACAATTGTGTCCTGAGTAATTTTGTATTTAGAGAAATTTGCTCAGTTTCAAAACAACTCTCTTCCAAATTATTTTTATTGTTTTATTATTTTATTATTTTCGTTTCCTACTGTTGAATGATATTGATAACCAGGGCTCGGATTTTGTTGACATGTCAACTTTTTTCTGTTCTTACATAGCCATCTTCTGATGATGCAAAAACACCCTTCATAATCTCTAGTAGGGATGTTACGGAGGTGAGTTTCTCGGAACCGGAGTCGGAACCTGAGTTTTTAAGTTTGATTTATCGGATCCGGAGTTGGAGTTCAAGAAAAATGTTTAAGTTAATTCAGGCCCGTAAACAAGGGGGGGATTTTAGGTGTTCAAACACCTCCCCCCTCCCCCCTTAGGGTCAAGAAAGTATAAAGAAATAACACAAATAAGACTATTAAATTCAAAATGTGATTTTTTTTTTTTTTAGATAAACTGTGATAATGATGTTAATTTTCTTGAAAACTTCGCTTAATTCGGCGAAGTGAATGATTAATTTTGCTTATAAGAGTCATAATCATTTTATTGGAATCCATCTCCAAGGAGATTGTATATTAAAAATCAGTTTCAATGCTCAAAAAGTCCCTGATATCCAGTAAAATATATATATGAAATTATGCCCAGGGCGAATATAATTTTGTAAATTGAAGAAAATTAGCTTAACTGAAGATTAATTAGCCAGCAAACCATAGTTGACGACTATGTTGAAATTCCGATTAATTCGTAACTATTCGAGTAAAATTTCCTTTTTTTCGAACTGTCTGAACGAAATCATAACTTTTTCGTAACATTTTCGTTAGGACTCGTTACGAAATCGTTACGATATTTCGATACGAAGTCGTATCAACCCCTTCATACGATTTTCGTTACGATTTCGCAATATTCTTAACGAAAACTATTTTTAACGAAATCGTAACGAACAATTCGCATTCTTTCCGATTTCGGAATCCGATTTCGTTACGAAATCGTAAAGAATATCGTATGAAGCGGTTGACACGACTTCGTAACGAAATGTCGTAACGATTTCGTAAAGAGTCTTAACGAAAACGTTACGATTTCGTTGAGACAGTTCAAAAAAAAGGAAAGTTTGCATTTCAATATGTTTTACACGCAGTCTCATAACGAAACTCTTTATAAATTCGTATAAAAAGTGAAACTGTTCCGATATTTGCAGACAGCTCGATATAGTTATGAATTGGTTTGCTATGGAACTATGGTTTGCTGGGTAAGCTTATTAGACCCAAACTTTTTGAAAAGTATTCATTTGAGTGGGTTTTTTTTTTAAAAGAATAAAGTGACATGAACCACAAAATTTAACACATTATGGGGTATTCCATGTAAAGCGAATGACTAAAAAGTTTGACTATTTTATTTTTTTGTTTTCTTGGTATATACGACATCTAAAATATCCAACATGGCACAAAAATTTAGCCCTGTGCGAAGCCTTTTCCAAATAACAGATTTTTGAAAATCACGTAAAATCTAAATATGCTTTTTTTTTTGAAAAAAAATTTTCAATAGAAAAAGTTTTTGTAAAACATTTTATACAGTCCAATTCTATAGTTATTTGATGATTTTTTAATCATGTTACCAAATTTTCATGAACAAATTAATAATTACAGTTTTTTAAGCTTTTTTATTTAAGTTTTTTTTTTAATTTAAGTTTTTTTAAAATTATTTTTATTATATTAAAAAATTACAAAACAATTTGGAAGTTCAAAAAATATTGTTTTTAGTATTTTTAATTTGCAAATAATTTAAATATAAATCCACTACTGATTAAATCCTTAAATACCCAAAAAAAGTTTCTGTTTCATTTTTTTTATAAAAATTTATCCAGATGAGTAATTATTTTAATATTAACATGAACTTATTTTCATGTGATATATTATATAATAAATTGGGTATAAGATACTGGTGCTGTGCAAAAACCAGTTTTCGAACTACGGTTTTTGAAAAATAGTCTGAAATTTAAATATGACTTTATCGGAGTCGATTACTCTGCTCAAAAAATTTTATTAAAAAAAAAAATATATATAGTAATTGTTTTTGCAATTGAATCAAAAAAAAAAAATAGTCTGAAATTTAAATATGACTTTATCGGAGTCGATTCCTCTGCTCAAAAAATTTTATTAAAAAAAAATATATAAAGTAATTGTTATTGTAATTGAATCATGATGAAACTGTTAAATTTTTAAAGATCTTAAAATATATTCTTTTTAATTTATTTAAATTTTCGAAATCGTTTTCGGGAACAGTAATATTTTAGCCCTTAAACTCGAACTAGAGTTCACACAGGTTCAAATAGTTGTACACAAGCTGGGGATCAATAAAAGCGTAAGATAGCCAAAAAGAAACCAAATCTAAAGACTAAAATTTTTTTTCTCCCGTTTATATGAAATATCCATAAAAGTTGTGAATACAGCTTCACCAGCTGAACTTATTACAAAATGTTTGCATTTTTCATAGCAGATTTTAATTTTGATTTTAATAAACTGCAAGAAATCTAACCTATTTTTACCGTTCACATTAATATTGTTGAATTAGTAAAATTTTGTCCCACACATTTTTACTTTCTGTGCTAATTTTCGGAATAATACTTTTTTAAAGAAATTCAAAATTCTCAATTTGGACCATTTTTCAACAAACCATAGGCAAAAATCAAAAAGTTAGTACTCAAAATTGATTTGTAAAAAAAAAAATGGTTATTTGAAAACAGGCATATTCTCAAATAGTCTTAAAAGAAAACGGATTTGCTTAAAAATTTTCATATCCTTTCTTTCAGTTATTACTGGTATCTACTTATAGATTTTTTATCAAAATTCCCCCCTACCCCCCCTATGGTAAATCCTGGCTACGGGCCTGAGTTAATTGTTAAGTAAGGCCGGTCATCAAAATAAATATGGATTGTCACCCCATAGAATGATAGCTTACTTTGAGAGTATTCCAGCACCATATTTTTTTATGTCCCATAAAACAGCCAAAATGGTTTTCTTTATATAGCATTTTTGGTTCGATCGTAAAGTGCGATATATAGTTGAATAGGTCTCAATGAGTGCTACCAAATGTTCTTTGATATTGTTGGTCTCAAAACTCATCTTCAAGAAAATATTTCAAAATTATATTTTTTTTAACTGAGGACCCAAAAACTTTGATTTGAAATTATTATCATATCAAAGTTCACTTAAAAGTTAGGTATAATTGTAAAGGAATTAATTGATTCTATTCGCTAGAAAAAAAGTTACAGAGGTTCAAAGTATTAGTACAAGAAGTTGGTAATGTTGACGATGCCGAGGGAAGAGGCAGATAACGAGTGACTTCAAGAGCAGTGGATAAGACAATTTGCAGTTTGCTTGAGAAAAATCCGACTCTGAGCCCTAGAGCGACGAAACAAAAACTATCTCAGAACGACTTCAGGAGTTGAAATTTCTACATTTACAATCAGGCAGAGACTTTTTGAATTATGCATCTCTAACAAGAGTATCAACACAAGACCTTTGTTAAATAAAAAAAAAAACTTTGAAAACAGATTAACATGGGTCCGTGAAAATTTGGATCGCAACTGAAGCAACATTATCTTTATATACGAGCCATCCTTTGTAATTTTTAATCGGTTTAAGAAAGCTTGGACAAAAAACGGCGAAAAACTCTTTTAGCGAACAGTCAAGCACCCCTTAAAAATGCATGTGTATGGTTGCTTTTCAAAAACTGGTTCTGGGAAATTGATAGCCTTCACGCAAAATTTGAATGCAGAATACATGTGCAAATTGCACAAATGTGGCCTACTGAAGTCTGCTGAGATGTTGTATGGAAAGCAAAATAATGATTGGATATTACAGGAGGATAATGACCCCAAGCATCGGAGTCGCCTTTTCATGGCATGGAAACCGTAGAATGGTGTGAAAGCACTAAATTGGCCTTCTCAAAGCCCCTATGCCAATCTAATAGAAAAACTACAAGGAAAACAAATTTCAACAAAAAAGCAACTTATAACTACTATGAAACGTTTTTTTAAGAGGATTTCCCGTGGAATATGCTGCTCAACACAAAGTTGCACCAGAAGATATAAAGCGATTATTCATAACAACGGTAACTGGAGCAAATATTAAATATAGTGCGAAATTATATTTTTTTTTTTGAAATTTCAAATAAATAAAACAAATTTTTGAAAAGAGTAATTTTTTTAAGATTAATACACAATACTTATTATTCTCCCTAGGATTCTCTTGCACTAGGAACCTCTATTCCTTGCACTTTTTTGATCGTGAAATTATTTGTAACGGAACAACTTTAGAAGTACAATGTTAGAAGTACTTAGAAGTTTCGGGTAAATATATATGCGAAAATAAATACAAAATGTTGCTCTTATTTGATTTATTTTTACAGATTACCTTTGTCATTCACAATATACAGAGCGCGGTCACATACGAGCAACGTCTGGGTCATATTTTTGCAAAAATATATAGCAGCGAACGCTATGGCGTATTAGAATCACGTAAAAATTTTACATAAGTCAAAAAGATTTTCAAACTTTTGAATAATTAATAGGTTCCGAAACCACAATAGTACTGAAACTTTGAACCTCTGTAACTTTTTTTGTAACGAATAGAATCAATAGGAGTATCCACGATCCGGAGCTCTTTGTTAAGCTCTTGTGCAAAAGAGTAAAAAAGTGCAACAAACTGCGAACAAGCTCCATAAACAGACTAAGCAATTGAAATACAATGCAATCAGCTGTCTTTTGTTTGTATTTTAGTATTTATTTATAATTTATATGTTTTATGTAAATGAGTGTAAATTATTATCTAGAGATTACGTCAACTCTGCTAAATCTCTGGCATGTATTAACAGAGTTATTTCACTTAAAAACATGAAGAAAAAAAATTCTGGAGGAGTATCCACGATCCGGAGCTCTTTGTTAAGCTCTTGTGCAAAAGAGTAAAAAAGTGCAACAAACTGCGAATAAGCTCCATAAACAGACTAAGCAATTGAAATAGAATGCAATCAGCTGTCTTTTGTTTGTATTTTAGTATTTATTTATAATTTATATATTTTATGTAATATGAGTGTAAATTATTATCTAGAGATTACGTCAACTCTGCTAAATCTCTGGCATGTGTTAACAGAGTTATTTCACTTAAAAACATGAAGAAAAAAAATTCTGTTAACCTCTGCTAACACATGCCAGAGATTTAGCAGAGTTGATGCAATCTCTAGATAATAATTTATACTCTAAGCATCCGGTTGTATCTTAACAGAGTGTGTACACAACTTTGAGTTTTCAAAACATAGCAAGTACACCAATAGATTTTGCTGTACCGCTCAAAATAGATATGAAGATCCAGTTAAAAAATCATGTCTACAAAGTCTACTTTATTTTTAGTTTATTTTATTCAGTTTATTTTTAAAGTATTGAAGTTTAAAAAATTTCATTATATTCTTTTTAAGGTTTGTATGAATTATTTCCACAGTCTTTTATTTAATCTAACTTATATACATGTACTTGGTACACGAGCGCAAGTACACGAGGAAATTTCATATTGAAAACATTTCGGTATTGGGTACAGTACTTGAATGTTCTACTTTTATTTTATAGTATACTCACTCGAAGTTGGTTGTTGACAATGATAAAGTGTAAGTATACGAGTTTCAAGCAAATGTTTTGAAGAGGTGTTCGGATGTATTCGTGCAGATGTCTAATATCTATTTTTACGTTCTATTTAAATCAAATGAAGTTACTCTAAAAGGAGCAAATTTTACTTAATAAACAAGAGCTTGGCAGCATTCTTCCCCTCCAACCGATTTCTTAGAGAATCATATATGTATAAGACCTGCACCACTAAAAAGTTGATCGCTTGGCACTGATGCTGGAGGACACGATAAATATTGACGAACAATTGAGTGCAAATTCCGGAATTTTGTATTAACTCTCCACCATAACAACGGATCGTCACTTATGGGATAAATAATAAATACGTTTTTATTTATTGAACTCTAAAGTAATCTCTCCCCATTGATGAATTTGTCAACAAGTTGGCTCTCCCTTGCGGTGTTATTATAATCATCATCGCTACTCATCAATATGTTTCATAAAATGGATTGGACATTATTGTTAGATACATCTACTGGTGGCGATTCGAGTCTTGCTCGTTTTTCTGCAGATTCATCAGCTTTGTCCTCTGCTTGATTTTTTCCAAAATTTTATATGCTGTCTAACAAACTCATCAATTCAAACTCAATATTTTGTTTGGTCACTCCACTTAAAAAGATATTAGTGGTATTCAATGAACGACGTATTCGTGATGTAAACTGCGTATGTGTGGTAAGTTGTATGAACTTACGGCACATACGCTATTTACACCACAAATACGGCGTTAATTGAATACCACTATTGTTTTGTAAAGAGGATTTAAATACGTATCTATTGCAAAGAAGTTGTTATAGTGAAGGTCCGCAAATCTTGAATTCAATTGTTTGATGGTACATTTTATTGCGGTCTTAATTGTTCTATCAGTATCTAGAACGGAAACAAGCAAACGTTGACGTTGAAGCACGTTGCTGCCAGAGAGTTTTTAAGTAATCAAGTAGTTTATCGGAGACTGCTCCTACTTTCGGAACCAAAGTCGAAGCTTCTTTACATCCGTAATTTCCAGGTACCGAAACCAAACATTTTTAGGGCTTTTTTCGTCACTCTTATCCATTTTGTTGAGTCATTTCATTTCATATAAACGTCATTTACATATAAAGCATTTTTTTTAGGGACATTGGAGAGGCAAAATAGGTAGCAAAATAGGTAAAAATTAACCATTTTTTGGGGGCTGCTAAGGGAGGAAGCATTCTTGAGGCACACGAATAGGGGGACTTTGTGTCCCCATTCGCCATATTGTTAGGGAGGGGCCAAAACATGTGTTTGACTTACAATTTGACTTACAGTGGACAGTTTAACTCGTGTTTTGACGTTCACCCCTAAAAATATGGCGAATGGGGGACATAGGTCCCCCTATTCGTGTGTCTCAAGAATGCTTCCTCCCTTAGCAACCCCCAAAAAATGGTTAATTTTTACCTAATTTGCTACCCTTTCGAGATATGAAACAACATAAAATTTAAATATTTCGAAAAATCCTCGATAAATCTTCAAAAAAGTAGAAAAAGTGCCATATCTCTAAGGGGAAGCAAGATAGGTAAAAATTAATCATTTTTTGGGGGCTTATAAGGGGGAAAGCATTTCTGAGACGGACATATAGCAGGGTCTATCAATCCCCCATTTCCTACATTTTTAGGGGGGAGACGTCGAAACACGTGTTTAACTGTCCACTGTAAGTCAAATTGTAAGTCAAACACGTGTTATTGTAAGTCAAACACGGGACCCCCTTAAAAATATAGCGAATGGGGGGCACATATACCCCTCTATTTATGTTGGATTCGGATTCAGAAACCCATTTTTACCTATTGTTCGCTCCAGCACCGAATTCGTAAAAATAAAAAATGTTTAGGTGGCAGCACTATTCACCATCTTGAATTTCAAAATTTTGACTTCAGTTTCGAAGTCAGCGACCCCTGAACACTATTAAATGATGTTTAAAACTCTTAAAAATACGTTTTAGTAGGTGGCAACACTATTTCAAAAAATTTACACAATTTTGAAATTCTGGTAACGGATTCTGTTTCAGCTACCTATTTTTACCTAGTGGTCGCCCCAGCACTGAATTCGTAAAATTTAGAAAAAGTTAGGTGGCAGGTTCTGACATCACATTCGAAGTCAGCGACATCCTAACACTGTTAAAAGATATTAAAAACTCTTAAAAATACATTTAACTAGGTGGCAATACTGTGGTAAAAATTTCGGTGGCAGCTCTATCCTCCAGCTTAAATTTTAAAACTGTGACATTAGATTCAAAATCAAATCCATTGTCAGAATTTCAAAATTACAAGAATTCGCAAAAATACAAACAAAATCTAGGTGGCAACTCTACCCGACATCTTGAATTTTAAATTTTGATATCAGTTCCGAAATCAGCAACCCCCAAAATTGCCAACCACGGACTCCACAGAACCCTTAAAAGTCTTAATACGCTTAAGATTTTCCTAAACAAGCTAATTGAATTTTTTCGGATACTTGCTTTTATATTGGATACTTGCCTTCAATTTCAAGCTTTTCAAGCTTTTCAAGCTTTTTGCCGAGGGCATCAATTTTTTCCTTTACTTGAGGCTTCGTGCCGTTCGCTTGTAAGCTAACATACTTGCAAGTCGCAAGCTGTAGTGGGCTTATTTATATTCAAGTACAAGTCATACTTGATTGAAAATTATCAAGCTCAAGCAAGCTGGAACTTGTATTTTAAGCAAGTATTTGAAAACGATTTCAAGTAGGCTTGTGCAGTTCTCTGGTCGACATGCAAAACAACTCTATTCCAAAATTGTTAATCAAAAAAATTTCACTTACTTTTCAAACAATGATGAAGGAATGTTAGAAAATCCATGACTTACGATAAAATTAATTTAAAAGCTAATATAATTAACATCCCTTGTCATGAAATGTTTTTTTAGGATAGCATCAAATAGCTGAAAGTGTAATACATTGACTTTGATTCTAAAGATCACACACTAAAAAAAAATATACAAAAATCTTGGAAATATTGTTAAAGTAAGTTTTACTTAAGCTAAGGAAAGTAAAGTAAAGTAAAGTAAAGTAAAGTAAAGTAAAGTAAAGTAAAGTAAAGTAAAGTAAAGTAAAGTAAAGTAAAGTAAAGTAAAGTAAAGTAAAGTAAAGTAAAGTAAAGTAAAGTAAAGTAAAGTAAAGTAAAGTAAAGTAAAGTAAAGTAAAGTAAAGTAAAGTAAAGTAAAGTAAAGTAAAGTAAAGTAAAGTAAAGTAAAGTAAAGTAAAGTAAAGTAAAGTAAAGTAAAGTAAAGTAAAGTAAAGTAAAGTAAAGTAAAGTAAAGTAAAGTAAAGTAAAGTAAAGTAAAGTAAAGTAAAGTAAAGTAAAGTAAAGTAAAGTAAAGTAAAGTAAAGTAAAGTAAAGTAAAGTAAAGTAAAGTAAAGTAAAGTAAAGTAAAGTAAAGTAAAGTAAAGTAAAGTAAAGTAAAGTAAAGTAAAGTAAAGTAAAGTAAAGTAAAGTAAAGTAAAGTAAAGTAAAGTAAAGTAAAGTAAAGTAAAGTAAAGTAAAGTAAAGTAAAGTAAAGTAAAGTAAAGTAAAGTAAAGTAAAGTAGAGTAAAGTAAAGTAAAGGAAAGTAAAGTAAAGTAAAGTAAAGTAAAGTAAAGTAAAGTAAAGTAAAGTAAAGTAAAGTAAAGATATGATGACTTTAGTGCAATGTTTGTAGATTTTAGTATATTGTTTTTTTTTTGTGCATTTGTCACAGTTTGCACAGTTTCATGGAAGCCTTATAATACTATTTTTTACTTTGTTTTATATATTCTCATATGTATGCACACATATTTTCTATTTTGTTATTTTATTTAAAATGTTTTTCTGTTTTTAATTTTGTATTGCTTTTTTTTCTTTTGCTTCAACTTTTTTGCTTTTGTTTTGATGAAAGCTTAATTAAAAAACAAATCAGTGAATAATAAATTTTAAACAAACGAGCTACTATGTACTTAGTATCAATGCAGACTTCATTCGAAGCGTATTCTACTAATTTCAAATGAATATGACAAGCTTTAGAGTTTGGACATTTGTACAAAAACAAACTCAAAACAAAATAAAAGAAAAATATAATAATTCGATCTATTGAAATCTACGTTGAATTATCTGGGAAAAAATATTGACTCCAACAGCAAACATTAAAAATATGATTGAACTGCACTGTATAGTTTTTTTCCCAAAAAAGTTTTTCTGCCTTTTAATCGTCGTTCTAACCTTTAACAAGATAAGGTTGTGAACTTCTAAAACTTTTTAATTTTTATTTATTTTATTGATTTTTTTATTCACTTAAAAAAATCACATATAAATGCACACTTGCTGTCAATGGGTTTTCGGCATCCTTCACTCGTGACGATTTTTTCCAGAAGGTGTAAAATGAATGCCTGAAGGGTGCTCGAAAACCGGACATAATTTAAAATGTAATCTTCTACTTTTAGTATGCAAATGCACCAAAAGCATTCTTGACACAAAGCAGAAAAGGCAGTAAGGTGGAGGCGAGATACTTGCGGCAAACAAACGCAAAACAATTGCAGCAAGATTCAGAACAATTCACTGCAGCTATGACGTCAAGATGTTCATTACCATGTCCGAGAATTGCTACCAAAGAAAAATGATAACCGGATGCTTACGAATCTATAACTTTGACTTAACTTTAATCAAATTGTTTTTTCTAAACTAACTGCATGACTTTTCTTATAATATAGACCAAATAAAATTTGCATTACCTATTTCTTCATTCTTTTCCGAGTTTTTCATGACCTATACGAATACCTACCGAGAGCGGTTATTTGGCCCCTTAAACGTGATTGCAATAATATCGTTATTTTTCCAAGTTAATATTATCCGATTATGTTTTGGAACGGTCCTCATTACGTGGAGCTCATATAAACAAGTAATTTAAGGTTGTTGATTTAAAAAATTTATCATAAAAACAGATTTTATGTAGGTCTTATATTTATTTCACAAATTACATATAAAAAAAGATTTTTCGATATTTTTGGCGAGATTACTTTCAAAAAAAACCAGTCAAATTTTAATTGAATTTACATTTAATAGATGACCAATGATTTTGTATTTTTGTTAAGTGTTCTTTTATTTTGTTAAATAATTTCGTCTGAATTTTCAAGTGATTTCGAATGATTTCAAATAAAATTTGTGAAAATATTGTGCATCTATTCAAAGAAATCACTGCATAGTTTCAGACTGTCTACTTTCATATAAAGGGTGGTTAAGTTTTAAGGGCTGATGTTGATTTTGAATAAAACACAAACTATTTAGGAAATTAGTGTCATTTCTTTTTATTATGATAATATTGGTATGGTTCAAGGTTCAATTATGTATGGAACAAAATATCGGCCAAATGGCCGCCGCGACCTCGGCGGCACACCTCCATCCAATGGTCAACATTTTTGATGACGCTGAGGCATAAGTGAGGTTCTATGCCGTTAATGTGCTGAATTCTCTCATCCTTTAGCTCTTGAATTGTTGCTGGCTTATCGACGTACACCTTTTCTTTCAAATAACCCCAAAGAAAGAAGTCCAACGGTGTCAAATCGCATGATCTTGGCGGCCAATTGACATCGCCGCCACGTGAGATAACACGGCCATTGAAATTGTCGCGCAAAAGAGCTATTGTTTCGTTAGCTGTGTGGCAAGTGGCACCGGAAACCACATGTCGTCCACATTCATATCTTCCAAATCGGACCAAAAAAAGTTCGTTATCATCTCACGATAGCGAACACCATTCACAGTAACTGCCTGACTGGCCTCATTTTGGAGGAAATACAATATTTTCTGCAGTACGAGCATGCACTGGTGTTTGCACATCTTCTACAGACCCGGTTTGCTCAAATTTTTGCACGATTTTTCCGATTGTACGCACATTTGGACGATTAAATTGACCGAAAAAATCACAAAGTGCACGATATGCATTTTGATTTGAATGTCTATTTTCATAATAAGCATGAATAACTTTAACGCATTGCTCGATTGTATATCTTTCCATGGTTCAAATTGAATTAGACTGAAAATGAGAAATGTCAAATGAAATGCAGAAAAAAACTTGACGTTTAGGTGTTGTTTACATTCAACATCGGCCCTTAACATTTAACCACCCTTTATTAGCTATTTCTAATAATTTTTATATATTATTCTTTGCTTTTTTTTGTAATTTTTTGACACAAATGGATTAACAACACTAATAAAATTGACAAATAATAAAACTGACGTGCGTTTTTCTAAGTTTTTCCTTATTTTTAAAACTTTTGATTGCGATATCTCATACAAATTTCCGCAAAAAGTAGTAATATAAGGAACAGATTGAATTTGTAGAACGAAGGGTTTAAACTTTAGTAAAAATAAGAAAAAATTTAACAACAATTGAAGATACTATTTTTTCTATTACCTTTCAAACTTTTCTAAATGTTTTGCAATATTTTCATACAATTTCCACAAACACTTACAATATAAAACGCGTCTTGTTTGTTTAACTTCTATGGTTATAAAAGGGGCAAATAAAATTTATAAATCTAACATATTTTTTCCTATATCTATCCCAAAATTTTAAAAATTTTTTATCTACTTTCCATATTTAAAAATATTTGATTTTCTTCAACTAAATAGTTTAAGTTCAAAAATCTCGCATGTATTTATTAATAATGCCCCATAACCATTAACAATATAAAAATCATCTCAAAATTTAGAGCAAGCTATTTGACAAAACATTATATTGAAAAACTGACAAAAATGCTTATACTAAATTTAAAGTCTCTTTTATTTGGTTTATGATTATGGGCCATTGACTTTAATTTGCCTAATTTTTTAATTTCAACTTTTTGTAATTTTTTTTCTTGTCCCCATTTAACGCACTGTGCAGTCTTATGAAGTGCAAGTTTAAGTAACCTACGAGTTAGGAAATATTCAACACATAATCGAAACGTTCGCCAGAGCCAGTACATTTAGTGTTAATTGCGCAAAAACAAATAAGTGGAATGGGCAAAAGAACAAAATTGGTAGAACCTTTACAATGTTCGTGGCAAAGATCAAGTCTATGAGCTAATCAAGAATAGGCACTCTGAATATTTTTCTTTTTTTGTATTTTTTTTTAAACAGTCTTAACTTCGCAGTTAAACGAAAAGGTGAAAATTCTTGAGTAAACATCTAAATATCTTCGATAAACCATATTTTATAAATATGCACACATACATAATCGCGTTAAACAGCTCAGCGATCACTCAACAAAATTTCTTTCAATGTTTTATTGTTTTTTCTGCAAAGTGATTCTCATCAGAGCAATATATAGCAGAAGAGAACCTACTTTGTTGGTATTGTTTATTTTTTGACCAAATCAATAAGCCACATAACACCACCTTTAGTGAAAACATCTCTCACAAAATACATTAAACGAGAGTGCGAACATTTGCGAAGAGGAAAGTCGGTGGGGTGTCGTTCAACTGCCTGTTAGACTTTGAACTTCACGTTTTGAGTAAATGATTTCAAAACTCATTTGCTTTGTATCTTAATTTTTCTGTTGGTTTTTATCTGTTGTGCTATTACACTTTTATTGAATGATAAATATTTTGCGTTTTTTTCTTTTCATTAAGTTTTGATTCACACAAAATTTTTGGTAATGAGGAAGTGTGATGAAAAACTTTATAAGATTTATTATGTTTCAATTAGTGTTGGTAGGAATCTTAAACTTAGTACAATATTATCATTCAGTAGTGTACTTCGGCAGGCAAAATTTAGCGAGCATTGCACAAAGGGACTTGGCAGCCCTCAAAATTTTAATAAAATTAAAATTTTCGATGTCGAATAGCTTTGAGCTAGCAAGCATGGTAGGCATTTCAAAAAGTATTGTACATCGCATTTTAACTGAAAATTTTGACATGAGAAAGCTTTGCGCAAGATAGGTGGCGCGTTTGTTCACAATGGAACAAAAACAGCGTTGTGAGGATGTTTCAATCGATTGTTTGCCGATGTTCCACAGAAATAAAGTCGAGTTTTAAATAAAGTCGATCCATAACCTTTGATGAAACTTGGGTCCATTATTTCACACCTGAGACGAAGGAACAGTCAAAACAATGGACTGAAAGGGAAGAATCGGCTCCAAAAAAGGCGAAGACAGTTCCATCTGCAGGCAAGGTAATGGTGCCAGTTTTTTGGGTTGTGCGTTGGATAACTTTCATTGATTATCTTAAAAAAAAAAAAAACCAACGGCGAGTATTATGCGAGCTTATTGCAGCGTTTGAGTGATGAAATCAATAAAAAACGGCCACATTTGGCGAAAAAGAAAGTGTTGTTTCATCATCATGATCAGTAGATCATGTCAATGCCCATGTATCATGTTTTATATATAATTTAATTTATATAAAACAGTTGCAAAATATTGCCTCACTAAATACAATTTACAATCACAAATTTTTACTTGTAAATTACAAATAAAAATTTAAAAGAAAAAAAATTCATTTCACGAATTAAAAACTTGTAAATTTCTAATTACAAACTTGCAAATTTGTTATTAGAAACAAATAAAAACAAAAAAGAGAAGTTGTAGATTACAAGTGTAAAAAACTGCCGTTTCACGAAATTTTAAGATGACTTGTAAATAACAAGTTTTTTTTTTAAATTTGTGAGACTGATTTAGTATGTAACGTCTATAACGATAAGCAAACAAATTAAAATGTTCGCATCGTCCTTAATACAAGAAAGTAAGGAACTACTTCTTGGGAAATTCTTAGACATAATAACTCACGAAGTTAAATTGGACGTGTGGAAAAAACTTTCGGCCATATTATCATCTCAAGGTATGTTTCCACAAAAAGATTGGAAATACCTAAGAGATGTATTAATGCAACGCAGTAGTAACTGCTGCATTGGTGTAAAGGCAAAATTTTTTATGTTGCGTGCTGAATTTGAAGCCTAATAATTGAATGTATTTCTTCCATTTCTTCCACTATGGAACAACTAACACAAAATTTTTCATTTAATTCAAAGAATTTTGTTATAACAAACTCTTGGCTTACTCTTGGCTTGTAAGCTTTTACACAAGAAATATATATGTACTAGCAGACCACAGTGGTTCAATAAAGATATCTTTAAAGAGCGTCAACACGTTTTTTTTTCTTCTAACAAAAACTTTTAAACGCCGTTCAAACGATCACCGTGTGACATCAGCCTTTAAAACAATGCATGTCAAACAAAATAAAAAAACATTTTCTGCTTTTGTTTTGTTTTTTTTTTTTGCAGCTCAGCACTGCATTGGCAGTGCTCTCGCTGGCTGAGCGGAAAAAGTGAAGAGTAGAGAACAACATGGAGCTTATTGAAATTATCGCAACACAAACACGTGAAAAGAAAACGATCAAGCAATTCGTGGCATCGGGGAGGATTTCTTTAGAAACTTAACACTTTAATTAAACATACTTTTTATCAAAATATCTTTTTTGATATTTTTTATCAAAAATATTACATTTTAAAACTTATTTCATAAAAATCGACCCAGTACTTTTGGAGTTTACCTGTTTTTTATCAAAAATATTACATTTTAAAACTTATTTCATAAAAATCGACCCAGTACTTTTGGAGTTTACCTGGAAACAAAAATTTTTGCTTCAAATTTATATAATAGTACTAGCTTATTAGAACTCGGCGCACTTCGCTTCGCTCCACGTCCATTTTTTGTAAAGTAAACGACAGTTACCATATGAATTAAATTACCAAATTTTATTCTTATAGGATCAAAACCGCCTGATATATAGCATTTTTGTTAATATATAGGCTGTAAAAGAGGGTGTGGCAACATGTTTTTCATAAAACTACTCAAAAAATACAAAATCAAGAAAAGCAAGACGTATATGCATCCTTTCTAAAGTTTTGGCCGAAATTTTGCACACATCACGTTTGAGCAACTTCTTTGCACGTACGCTGAGAAAGTGAAGGTTTAGACGAGGCATTTAAGTTTTTATATGCGGATGTTGAATTAGGGTTTCTACATCTACGTTTAGCTTTTCCGCACATACATTTAGAAAGAGTAGATTTAGACGCTGCATTTAGGTTTCTTATAAGCGAATGTAAAATTAGGGGTTCTACATCTACATTTAGCTTTCTACACTTACGTTGCAGATCTGTACCGGACCAAAAATATTTAAAAAGTCAATAAAAATTTATTATCCTGTACCATTATCATTAATAATTATATATAGATCCATGAACCGTCTGCGCCTTATACAACCAATGTTTGGTCTTAGATCGAAGAAATGGTGGGAAACCATATGTGAATTATAGTTTAGAATTGAAACAATGCGAATAGTCGAACTTGGCAGGCACGCAAACATATGTACAGTCAACCAGCTTAATTTGTATACAATAAAAAGCTTCATATTTCGTAGAACTTTTCAACACGGGCATGTTGTTTATGATTTTTTTAAATTTTGTGCAAAAAGCTTAAACATTTCGTATAGCTTTGGAATTTTAATTTACGAGATGTGAACATCGTACTATTTTTAACACCAGCTGAAAGTTGCACATTTCATGCAATATTTCTCAACGGGCATGTAAATAATGATTTTATAAAATTTCGTGCAGAAAACCTAAAAACCTAAAGCACTGCTTGCGACTTCTTAGTTCCTACACGATTGTGTGGTTTTTCTACAAATACGTTTAGTTTTTAATATTTCTAAATGTCGCATGTAGAAATTTGGTAAGAAAACTACTTTTTCTAGACGTGTCGTGTAAGATTAGACATCTACATGCTCCGTGCAGCTAATTTTGATGTCTCTGCTTAGATATTAACCCAAATATCATATGTCCAAAATTTGGTGGCCTTAGGTGTTACCGCTTGTGAGATCTTTAGTAACTGCCCTGTTCTAAGTTTCGAGTCGGAATACCGTAAAATTCGGAGTTCAAATCCTATCGGATTTAAAATGGTGGTCTGCACTTCGATCGAAAATGGGATGATTGAAATAAAATGAAAATTAATTCGAACATGTCAAAATCAGCAGTTTTATTGGAGTGTGAGAACCACGCGAACGAAAAAGTAAAACGGAGGATTGTTCTGATTCAGCGTATGTAGCAACTTGTAAGGTTTATTTAATACCATTTGATGATGTTTCGTTTAAATTTATTGCACAATATCGTCTAAATAAGGTGGCGTTTAATTTGGTTTTAAATGAAGTTAAACCTTTTGCCCTGCGATCTTCGACTCCCACAATTATTCAACTGACCACAAATTTACGGTTCCTTGCTGAAGGAGGCTATCAGCGTTTAGTGGAAAATGATGCAAACATAGCTTTAAGAAGAACACAGTGTCGAAAGTGGTCCCGAAAATATTAAACTATATGGAACGCCTCCTATGCCCAAAATGGATTAAGCATGGCATTTCTGAATGCTCCTCCATAAACAAAAGCATCGCGGAGTTTTGGGCAGCATTCTTTTGTTGTCCCCGACTCCGATCAAAATCGGATTTCAGAACAGGGCTGATAGATACTCGTAGCTATTACCCCGTGCGCTGTGCTACGTCTTGATTGCAATTATTTGCAGCTTTTGTTGTGTGCCTGTGTGTTCGTTTTTCGTGTATAACGTTTTCTTGGAGATATTTGTACTACAGCGTCCTCTGATTCTATTATAACATTCATAAATACAAATTTGCATACAAATCGATTGAGCGGCTTAGGAGTTGTTCACAATTTTTTAGAGATTTGTAATACAGCTATCTCTGGAGTTCGAGAAAGAGGAAAATAGATAAGTCCAAAGTACTCACCGTACTCTAGAACCGCCATATACAAATTTTTACAAAACTTGAATGAGCGGCTTAAGAGTTTTTCGCAATTTTTTTTGAGATTTGTTCTACATCGCTCTCTGGACTTCGAGATAGAAGAAAATAAATTATTCCAAAATACGCACCGTACCCGAAAATCTCCATTTACAAATCTTCATGCAACCTATGACCTTCACGTTAGTGCAAGCAATAAATTGACAAAATTTTATAGCAATAGGGTGGACAGTATTGGAGCGCATTAATAAATATATTCAACACTTTTATTTGACCCTTTGTTTGACACCACGCTCATTGTCCAATGCCCGTCCCAGTTTTCCGGTAGCAATACATCACTGAATAGTAACTCCATTCTGAGTTTCAATGTTCTGTAGTTTTTACTTCCAAAGCTATTCGATATCAAAAATTTGGCTTATATGGACGGAGCCACACCCCCTTGTAAAATGCCTCTCCAAATTCTTTATTTGAAAGACATTACCAAATGGTAACTCCATTCTGAGTTTCAATGTTCTGTGGCTTTTACTTCCCAGATAAACTGATTTTTAGCGATTTTATATGAGAAATTGTATGGGCGAAAGGGGATCAAATATTTTTACAATGTCTCGAGAACCGCTCATCGGATGTTGTACAAATAAGTACTAAAACCCGTGCCAAGACTGGACAAACACACCCTTTAAATTTAAACAGCACCACTGGAACGGTTCAGATGTGATGAAGTAACATACGGACACCATTAGATTTTTATATGTATAGATAAATATAACTTTTACTCCTATCACTGGAACTATGTCTTCGTCTCAGTGAAATTTTTTGTATTTAACGTTTTTTTATTACGTCCACTCACTTTAGCTGCTGATTAAAAAATGTTATATATATATAACTTATAAACAAAATGTACATTTCCACAGAAAAGTCCACCGTGACCCAAAAATTAAAAGCTATTAAAAACTTATTATTTTGTAATATTATCTTAGAGAAACATTTAAATTTTATTACTTTAAGCAATTCACACTTCGTCACAAAATTGTTCCCGCTGCCTCCGCCTTAAGTAGAATATTAACCCATTTTAGCCCGCTGGTTGATTTTTCCACCACTAACTTTCAAATTAATTTCTGGGAAAAATAAAAAAGATTTTTTCAAACTCTTTCCGAATATACACGGTTCAGTTAAATGGAAATTCAGAAAAAAAATAAATTTTTAAATTTACTGTTTTTACCTATTCAGGTAAGTGGTTAAAAAAAATACCTTTTTTTGACCATTTTTGAAAATATAAAAAAAATGCATAAATGTAATGTATAATAAAACTATTCACGTAAGCAGGTAGCCAAAAGACTAAAATATGAGAATCAGTTGGTTTTGGACAACACAAGTATATTTAACTATGTTACCTGTGTGATAAAACATAGATGATCGATTTTTCGACAAACGGCCCTATATGTATACTTTTATTATAATATTTTCACATGTCACTTTTACATATATTTCATTTAATAAAAATAACAATATTTTATTAAAAATTTTTTAATTTTTGATTACAGATTCGCCCTTTTTTCGATTTGTCGACCACTTCGTAGCAGAAAAATTTTAATTCGAAAATTTCGATCACTAATAAAAAAAACCTGAAAATTTCATTACGAAATTCCAACGCGTTCTGGTAGCTGACCAAAATGGGTTAAAGTTAATCGCGAAACATTATAAAATAATCCATAATATTAATAGATTTTCACCCAAAAATAGAATACGGCCGGTGGCGGCCGTGGCGTAGTGGGTAGAGTGTGTGGCCAATACTCCAGAGAACCCTGTTTCGATTTCCACCTGAAACAGAAAGTTTTTTCAATTGAATTAATTTTTCTGTTCGGCCGTCACCTCTCTGCAGACAATGGCAAACCTCAGATAGTAAAAACTGCCATGAAAAGCTTCTTGAGAACATAAGCCGTACGATGTCGGCATAAAACTTGTAGGTCCAGTTCTCGATCATTTGTGTTCAAACATTTCACATCGCACACAGCACTATTGATCATAAGAAGCTCGGTCAAAGTCCTTTCAAAGGCTGAGATGGCCATTTCCTTTTTATTGAAAAATTTGTCAATATATGCAGAAAAAGTGTAAACCACTTGTAGTCTTCAAGCACAAGATCACAATTGTAGGAATTTGGTGAAACCAACTTTATTGATTTTTTTACAATTTTGTGAAAATTTCCAAAAGCACGATATGCATATTTTTTCAAAAATAGTACTGCATAATATATTGATTTTATTGTAAACATGCTTTTTTTTTAAATGCAATTGAATTAATTTCAATAAACCACGTTTCAATAAGAAAATGTCGACATTTCTTCATCTCTATACTCCCTATAAATAAATTGTGACTACGATCTTATTCAGCCACTTTGACAATCTCGAATTATGTCGCCACTATTCGCAGCCAACTTTACAACAAAGAGTGTTACATGTACAATTTGAAAATATATCATTCTTGATGTGCAAGTCAAACTCATGGTGTAGTTTAGAGTTGGACAAAATCAGCACTTTGGCACTGTGTAGCCGAGCGTGCTGGCTGCGTGCTAAGCGTGCTTGATGTGGGGGGTTTTATTACACGGGTAAAAGAGAGTAGAATTGAGCGCGTGCCTAGCGTGCATGATGAGGGGCTTGCTATAGCACGGGTAAAGAAAAGAAAAATTGAGAGCGTGCTCAGCGTTCCTCATATGAAGAGAGAGAGAGAGAGAGATATAAGAGAGAGAGTGCCGCAGAAGCAACTCTCTCACATGCCCTGAAGGAAATGTGTGAGTAATTGCAGAATCACAGAGTAAGGACCGTGCGAATAAACGAGTAATTAATCTTTCAGATTTAAGATTTTATGAATTTGAAACATGTAAATAACAAACTTCAATAACAATACTAAAATTTGTTTGTACTTAACATATTTGATTAATCATATTCCTGAATAATCGAATAATTACTCAAAGAATTAATCAAAATTTCTATTAATCGAACCATCAGTGATTTGATTAATCCGAAAAACTGGTTAATCGATGAATCAGTTTATTTGTAATCTGATTGATCAACAAAATAATTACTCAATTAATCGCACGGCCCTAGAAATAACGCAATATACTAACAAATTTCTTCTATTGTCATTACACTTAGAGAAATGTTAAAAGCTATTTTTGAGAATATTTAACTTATACAATTTCCTTACTCTCTACTAGAAAGGTACTAAGGTTTTTGCAGTGTTTCAGAAATTTGTTCTGATGGAAAAAATATGGTCTCATTATAAGAGCTTGTTTTAAAATACTTTTTGAAAAAAATGCATTTTTATATTGAGTTACAGCACTTAACCATCATACAATGTCGCTATAATATAAGTACTTTTTTCTACTGGGCTATTGAACAATACCATCTTGTTCCTCTCTTCAATACTGGAGAGTGATAATTAACCCTATGCTTCTAATGAAGATTAAAGTGAGCTTACGTCGTTTGGTAGAGTAAATAAATAATGTTTAGTGCAGTAAAGGTGTTGATAAATAATTTTAAAAACATGTTTATTACTTGCGTAATATGCTATGCAGTGCAGGCATGACACCTGTATTTGTAGTAATATAAATACATTTGCTGTTTGTAAACTTCAAAATTTGCAGAATTTTTATTGCAAAATTATATAGTAATGTTCAAAATTGGTTAAAGACATAATTTAGAAAAACAAATTTACTTTTTGTTTTTTTTTTAATTAATAATTTTTCAAATTAACTAGCGCACTACAACAAAACAATTGTCTTCTATTCCGGCAAGGGTTATTAAGAAGACTTCTAATGTGTTGGCTTATCCTTCAACAAACAAAAGTTTGAATATTATCAAGAGCATAACGAAATTATGTAACGAAATTTGTAACGAATAAATAAATTTGAAAACACTACTTCTAATTTCTGGATAATTCTAACCTCTGAAGCTTCTAATTTCTGAGGTTCTGCTATATATATATATTGAACTACAAAAAACAATTTTTGACTTCCAAAAAATTATTTTTATACTAAATAATTGACTTAAAACGTTTACATGAAATATTTACTAAATATGACTTCTTTGTAGTTCAACAAACGAATTCTTGAACAACAAATGACTTGTCGATTCACCTACATGATTAAAATTTTATCGATTCCTTATTATGATTGAATATTTGCATTACAACTTGTTTGATTTCCGAAGCCAACATCATATAAACTTTAGAAATATTTCAATCGGAAAGTACTTTGATAATCAAATAAAAAATTATACTCATAAAGATCTATCCAAATCTGAACTTGTTTCGAAATATTCAATCAATATTTTTCACTGAAAATGAAAACAGAAAAATAAAATAGATCGCAGTTAAAAACTCGTAAATTAGTCAGCATAGCCCATATTCGTATATTATCGATATTGATTATCTTTTTCTTTTATTACTAGCTTAATTACTTTATGAAGTAAGTTAATTTAAAATAACTTAAGATTTCTTAGTCAACTTAAATATATAGACTACTATATTTCCATTTTTGGTGCTACTACTCGCAGAGGCATAAGGTAAAAATCCACGAAAACAACAATTAAATAAAAATTCAAGTCAAGTTCTGTGAAATGGCAAAACAAACACTTTAATTTCTACACTTAATTCCGTCCGAATTCACTCTTCAGATAAGATAAGAGTTTCTACGAGCTTGAATGTGGCTTGCAAAGTAACCGAGTTATCTTTTGAACTTATTAAACATAAATACTTAAAAAAATAAACAAAAATACGATAAGATTGGTGATTATGAGCCACACGAATACATCAGCCAAGACGTTATCAATGCTTACAAATATTATTGTATAAGTAACTTAGTACAAAAGTTCAATCTTAAATAGCAAGAGGTTGAAAAATAAAATAGGACATAATAAAAACACTTGAACTTTACACAGGTAGATGCCAACATGAAAAAACAACAACAAACCCAAAACGCAGAAGTTAAATTAAGAAATATTAAATAATTGAAATATTAACTTAAGCCGTAATCAATCATACGTATCAGCGTTTTATACCCATCTTATCAGTGATTTAGTGCATTCGTTAATTCTTTAAGAGCAAGCAGTTGACAACGCTTTTTAGATTTTTTTTTTTTTTTGACCGCTGTGCTCGCTTAATGGACCAAATCTGCTCGAGTTGCTTTATTAGCAAAATTAGTTCTTTTTCTTCTAAATAACTCTGAACAACTGATGAGAAAATACCACCTTGTTCAAAAAGAAAGGTTCATTCACTCTGTGAACCGGACTTAACTGTCAGATTCGAAAAATTTTTGTTTTAGTAGGTCCACATGTGTCTATGACAAGGCTGCCAAATATCAGCGTCTCTCGTTGACATTTGGTAAAGTGACAGTGTTTTGTATGTATGGCCTTCAGAGCGTTCACCGATTTTTCCATGACCTCTTCTTTGCTGGTGAAACGCGTTCCTCGAAGCGGTTTTTTGACTCGATCGAACAGGAAAAAATCACACGGAGCCAGGTCAGGTGAATTTGCCGGCTGCTGGATAGTTATCGTGTTGTTTTTGGCCAAAAAGTCACGAATGAGATGAGCTCTTTCGGGACCAACTTCGCAGCGACACGTCTCAAGCCCAATTCATTATTCAAAATGTTCTGAACGGATCCACTTGAAATGCCGACGTCCTCTGCTATTTTCTCTGCAAATTTGACAAACATTTCTTTGACTTTTTCAACGTTTTCTTTGGTAGTCGAACACGATGGCAGCCCGGTACGAGGGTCATCTTCTTCTTCGTCTTGGCCACACACAAATCGGTTAAACCACTTGTTTGCCTTCTGATACGGTAAAGCAGAGTCACCGTAACATTTCATCAACATTTTACTCATATCGGCGCAGTTGAAACAATTTTTCACACAAAATTTGATACAAATTCGTTGCTCAATTTTTTCTTCCATCGTAAAAATCGAAGACACGAAAAAAGTTGGTGTAAACAAAACACTGTCACTTTACCAAATGTCAACGAGAGACACTGATATTTGGCAGCCTTGTCATAGACACCTGTAGCAACCTACTAAAAAAAATTTTCGAATCGGACAATTAAGTCCGGTTCACAGTGTGAAGGAACCTTTTTTTTGAACAAGGTGGTATAAAGATTTGATTGCCTTCGAACATACAATATCTACCGTTTATCTCGTGCATAAGGCTGCGACCATAGTGAACGCCGGTTGAGACAGACAGGCAGATCAGATCAGAAAAAACATTAGAGCAAAAGAGATGCATGATTTGATTTCTTTATTGCTCCAATGTAAAAATCTGATCTGTCTGCCTGTCTAAGCCGGCGTTCACTATGTTTGCAACCTAATACATCATTTGTCAACACATTGCCTAGCAGATACTCTACCAATAACAATTTACTTCGATGGTTGCGGTTACCAGAACCGTAACCATTTTTTGTCGAATGCTTTGTCAATTTTCGCAATAGAAAACAACAAAATCATAGAACATAGAACATAGATACAAAAATACTTAGAGAATGAACACACACAGATGGAGTGTGACAGTGCTCATAGAAAGATTTAGGCAAAATTGAAAAACCAGACCATATATTTGACACACGACTATGTCAGGGTAACCAAAGGCGAACGAAAAACAGCCAAAATTAACAACAAAATTATCAAAAAGCCATTTGATGCTTTATATTTGAGTTGAGCATACAATTATTCGGCAGTATCCCAACTTAAATCTCTTTTATATTTTCTAAGTGGTAGTATAAAGTTTGAAGTGAATTTTGGACTATGATTACACTGAACTACATACTAGAATTAAGCAATATTCAGATCACATAGAACCAAAGCTCTTGCAAACCGGTCGACTCCCAATCCAGCAAAATAAATGGAAACATTTAGACGATCTAAAGGCTGTAATTTCATCAGAGTATCACTACTTTTCCGATAGTCTCAGCCAGTCGAAGTAAAAGTTCTGCAAATATACTCAAATGCTTCAATTAATATATATTTTATCTCTGGTTTCTAGTATTTGTACTAAAAACAACGTCTTGAATAAAAAATGGTTAAAAATGATTTTAAGCATAAATTTCTTCTCAAAAACGCTTATCTCTAATATAGTGTAAAAGTGTCTATCTACACATTTTATCAAACAGAAAGCTTCCATATTCAATGCAATACTGTCTATCTACCATAGCAGCTTAAATAACGCGAAATATAAGAGACTTTTTAGTTGCGGCGTTTACTAGACACTTTTTGGTAATATTGTAGAAGATGGGTTCATCAAAATTGTTGCGAATTAGCGAATAAAACAGTTTTTTTCGCTCTCCTGAAAACTTGTGTTTTTGTAGATAGACATTATTGAGTACAAGCCCTCGATATAAGGTTTTTCAAGAAACTTTTTATGGCAGTTTTTACTCTCTGAGGTTTGCCATTGTCTGCAGAGAGGTGACGGCCAAGCAGAAAAATTAATTGAATTGAAAAGACTTTCTGTGCCAGATGAAATGAGCCACACACTCTACATACTACGCCATGGCCGCCACAAAATGCAATTTATGCAAAATGCAGTTGCTAAAATGCGAATTACTACATTTCGCACTATTTGAGCAAGAAATACATACTTTGGTTGCGATTTTGCTTTAGCTTTTGCATTTCACTGTTGTTTATTACGAGATAGCAAAATGCCTGGTATGTGTATATTTAAATTTGCCACCTGACTGACAACGTAGAGCTCTGGAGAAATCAATTTTGCATATCTGATATATATCTTAATTTGCTATCGTGCTCTATATTAATTTTTAAGATCTTAAAAATAAAGATAAAGAATATGTTGAAATTAAAACAATCATTTTGGAACGAAATTTTAAAAGCTTTTTATTTCCCAAAATTTTTTTTTTCATTTTTTGGTTTTGTAATCTTTTGTTTAAGTTTTTTATTCTAAAATGCATTCTGCATTTAAAGAATAATTTTTTGACCTCTATTGGTAAATCCATTTTTTTGCACATATTAATTTGCACATATTATTACCATCAAATTGTAGTTTTGGCAAAAATTAACACAACTATAAAACAACAAAAAAAGTCAATATTTAAAGCAATAAAAATGGCTTACTTAGAAAAAAGCAAATTTTACAAAAGATGGTGCTAAATTTTTCTCTAAAAATAAAAAACTCCCAATTCGTTTTTGTAATGGGTTTGCGTTACTTGGTTTTGACATTATACTCCCAAAAGCCGGCAGCGCTGTCGCGTCTAATAGTACCTGGATAAATATAACTTGATACGTACGTAAAAATTTGTTTAGTTTTCCAACAAAATGTTCTTTGGGGTTACATATAAGTTGATTGAGAAACTTGGCTTAAAAACTTGTTTTCATTTTTTTCCATTTTTTTTTTTAACTCTGTTATATTGTTATTGGCATATTAATGAAGGAAATTAAATAGAAAAAATTAGCAGATTAAAACAACGCTGAAAAAAATTTTAAAAATTATTGAAAAGACGTTCAAAGTTCAACATTTTTAAGCAAAAACTTAAAATTTGAACTTTAGACTTAAATATCTCAGAGAAGAAACATGGGTTATGGGTCAAATGGGTTATACAGTATTGGATAGCATATTTAATTATCTGTCAGATAACATACACTTGATTGCTATATAACCACGGTTGCCACCTTTGTGGGATAAATCCCATTTCAGGTTATTTTTAATTGCCGTGGGAAATGGGAATTCCCATAGTTATTTTTAATTGAGTGTGGTTTTTTTAAATTCATGTGTGATTTTTTTTTTTTTTGTATGGGATTTTTTTATTTTGTTTTAAAAATCGAAGAAAAAATTTACATTTATGTATGAAAATTATTATGCTTCAGTTGCTGCTGACGTTCTTATGCTTGGTGCTTTAGCTCATGCCGAAATCACAAACGCACCATCGTGGTGTTTCTTGTAGGTATTATAAACAGGCGGTCATGTTCGCGAACTTGGTTGGCTTGCGGAAATATTTGCCTGTTTGTGGCGTTGTTGGTGGCCCAATTTAAATGTTCGTCAGTTTGTAAAGAAAAAATCGAAAATTTTTGATTTCGTGCAGACAAACCAATAAGTTGTATAACAAGTCAAGCAGTAGATAGCGTTGTTCACGTACAAACTTATCGTTTTGGTTTTTGGGCTGTTAAAATCAATTTTTTGTGCACATTTTATGTGAATTCCATCAATTTTTGAAAAATTTTTCCTTGGTGTGTTGCAAAAACAAAACACAGTACGCCTATGTGTGGGCCCAATTGAATAGAATCGTTTGACGAAGTTCTCAGTAGCTGATCGTGTTGTTGTTGTTATTAATGTGTATGTGTGTATTTAAAATTAACATTTAAACGCATATCAGTTTTTAAAAACAACTAATTAAAAAACTAATTTAAAATAAACCAGTATATGAACTACTTTGAATTGTATTAAGGCGGCAACTACTCTGATTTTGACATGTTTTAATTGCAAATTTTTATTAGATTACAAGTTTATATACATTTAACCATGTTATTTCATCAAATATTATTAACTTTAGGCCATCAGTAATAGTTTTCAATTGGTTATTTTAAAGTCATTAAAAAATCATTTCAATATAACTAATTTAACAAGAAGTTGAAAATATATGCAGACGAAAGTCAATTGACTTATTTAGCGGACATCACCATACAAAATATGTAAGTTCGTTCTATGGAAAAAAGTCAGAATTTCAACTAGTTGTGGTTGACAAAAACTACTTTATCAACTACTTTTAAATTAGTTGATTTTCCTACAGGGCTGTTATTGTTTGCTATCGTGCATGACGCTTCAAATTTAATATTGATTTCATAGTGAAAAAAAAGCAAATACTAAACAAATACAAAATGTCTAAAAGAAAAAACACACAGCTTCGAAATTATTGTAAGTGTAGATATTACCCTATAGGAACAAACTAACTTGTTTTTAAAAACAACTAATTAAAAAACTAATTTAAAATAAACCAGTATATGAACTACTTTGAGTAATATTAAGGCGGCAACTACTCTGATTTTGACATGTTTTAAGTGCAAATTTGTATTAGATTACAAGTTTATATATATTTAACCATATTTAATATATTTAACCATTATATTTAGGCCATCAGTAATAGTTTTCAATTGGCTATTTTAAAGTAATTACAAAAATAATTTAAATGTAACTAATTTAACAAGAAGTTGAAAATATTTGCAGACGAAAGTCAATTGACTTATTTAGCGGACATCACCACACAAACTATGTTAGTTCGTTCTATGGAAAAAAGTCAGAATTTCAACTAGTTGTGGTTGACAAAAAACTACTTTATCTACTACTTTTAAATTAGTTGATTTTCCTACAGGGTATAGATGTAGATATATATGTAGATATATATAGATATATAGATATATGCTTTTTTTTTGTTTTTTGTTACGTAGAATTACGTCTTACAGTGCGATTTGGCATGGAGGTCTTGTCGTTTTTAATTTATCTGATCTTGTCATTTATTTTTAAAATAGCATAATAAATTGGAAAAATGTTTTATCTTATTAGGGGTTGTAACGTACGACCGACTACCTCTTCCCCCACCCTCCCCCCCTCCCATGACACACTTCGTCACAAATGATCAAGCCCCTTCCTTTTAAACGTGTTACGTAATTTATGAACAGCCCCTTTTTATATTGATACCATATCAAAAATACATTTTGCTTACTATAATTTAAATTTTCAATTGAATTTAGAATATGTATGTTTTAACTGCAGGAAAAATAATTTTTCCGAAATATTTATTAGTTTTAACCAACATAAAAATGAACAGGAAGAACAAATTTATCGCCAAATATATCAAACAAAAAATTCTACATGCACACCTACGATACTATCGAAACTGCGTCTTTTTTATGTCCTTTTTATGTAACTGTATAAATTTTTAATAGAGGGAGTTTTTTGTGGTTATTTTATATTCGAATGGGATTTTTCGTGGTTTTTTTTATTTGCGTGGGATTTTAGTGGTTATTTTAAAAGTGGGTGGATTTTTTTTTAATTGCGATGGGATTTTTTTGTCAACTTTGTATCGTGGGAATTTTCGTGGTTATTAATGTTGCTATTGGGCGAAGAATGTTTTTTTTGTGGGAATTTGAGGTGGCAACCGTGTATATAACATATGAAACAGTTTAGTTTCTAGAATGGAAAAACCGGATCAAAGTCTAAAAAATGCAAATTACCCTGTATCTCAAAAATTCACCTTTTAGGGGAAAACTGAGTATAGACGTAGAATCAGCATAAAAACCTCTTCTAGAAAAGAAAAGGGTGGTTAATTTTTAAGGGCCGATGTTGATTTTGAATAAAACACAAATTATTTAGGAAATTATTGTCATTTCTTTTTATTATGATAATATTGGTATGGTTCAATTATGTATGGAACAAAATATCGGCCAAATGCCCGCCGCGACCTCGGCGGCACACCTCCATCCGATGGTCTAAATTTTCGATGACGCTGAGGCATAAGTGAGGTTCTATGCCGTTAACGTGCTTAATTATCTCATCCTTTAGCTCTTGAATTGTTGCTGGCTTATCGACAAAGAAAGAAGTCCAACGGTGTCAAATCACATGATCTTGGCGGCCAATTGACATCGCCACCACGTGAGATAACACGGCCATTGAATTTGCGCAAAAGAGCCATTGTTTCGTTAGCTGTGTGGCAAGTGGCACCGTCCTGTTGAAACCACATATCGTCCACATCCATATCTTCCAATTCGGGCCATAAAAAGTTCGTTATCATCTCACGATAGCGAACACCATTAGACCATCAGACAGTAACTGCCTGACCGGCCTCATTTTGGAAAAAATACGGCCCGATGATGCCGCCAGCCCATACACCCCACCAAACAGTCACTCTTTGTGGGTGCATTAGTTTTTCGACAATCACTCTTGGATTATCATTCGCCCAAATGCGGCAATTCTGCTTATTGACGAATCCACTGAGGTGAAAATGTGCCTCATCACTGAAGATGATTTTCTTCGAAAATTGATCATCCACTGTTGCTTTACTGTGGCTTTAGTTCTTGAGTCAATTGCACCTTGTAAGCGTGTAAATGCAAGTCTTTATGCATAATGTTCATCAACGACGAGCATGAGAGGTGTAATTGTTGGGCACGGCGACGAGTTGAGGTGGACGGCTCTTCAGCCGCGCTATCGCGAACAGCAGCAATCTTTTTTGCAATACGAGCTGTGCGGTGTTTTCACATCTCGTACAGACCCAGTTTGCTCAAATTTTTGCACGATTTTTCCGATTGTACGCACATTTGGACGATTAAGTTGACCGAAAAAATCACGAAGCGCACGATATGCTTTTTGATTTGAACGCCCATTTTCATAATAAGCCTGAATAACTTTAACGCATTGCTCGATTGTGTATCTTTCCATGGTTTAAATTGAGTTAGTCTGAAATTGAGAAATGTCAAATGAAATGCAGAAAAAACTTGACGTTTAGGTGTGGTTCACATTCAACATCGGCGCTTAAAATGTAACCACTCATTATTTTAGGTCTCTGGATAAAAAACCTTGTAGACTTGTGTAATGAATAATCAAAAATTGAGGCTTATTTAATTTTTTTTTTTTTGCTTATTTTATTTGGGTGTTATTTCGTGGAGCCACTTTTACCCGTTACCCGTAGTCCTTCGCTTGATAAATGGAACGCTTTTTTCACTTTTATAAGTCAATCGCAAATTTCGATTCGATTGACTTTGTGAATTTCTTTCAATTCGTGCGGGATCCAGGCATCCATTTTTTGATAAAGCTAGCGGACTTTAAATGACCACGAACACGCTTCCAACGAATAAATTTAGAGCACTCACAATTTCTCTGACTGTCGAATGCTTGTTTGTTTCTCTACTAGCATCTTGATTTGGTTGTCAAAAATTTCCATCACGTTAACGTTCAAGCCATAAACTTCCACGAATTTTTGACTGGTTTCAGTAGCTTTTTTGACTTTTTTAATTTTTTCGTAGTTCATATGGTGAAGTTTTCATAGTTCTCTTTTTTTAAAAAATTCTTAAAACGCGGCTTTTAAAGGAAAGGCAGCTAATAATGAATTAATTTATTTGTTTACCGTACCAAAAAAAGCTGAGCACAATGACATTTACGTCAATATATAACAAATCTTTGACGATAACAGTGATTCCTACCAAAAAAAAACACTCTTTTTGAACAACCAAATATTTCTGTATAATGAATTTTCTATATAACGCACTCTTTTCTGGTTTCTTCCGGATTCGCTATAGGGAAGTTCGACTGTATTAGCAATTGCATTAACTTCTAATCGATAAGTAATGAATTGAATCGAGTGTATGATATATTATTCTTCACTCATTCACGCTACGTTCGGAGATTGTATTAATTTGAAGCGAATGTTTGTTGAGTACTTGTGCACAAAATATTTTTTTTTCAATCTTCCATCTGATTGGAGAGACATTGGAATGTATATCAATGTTATAATAAAACATAATTTATATAGAGCTAATAAATATATATGTGTATATTAGGGTGGTCCTTATTCCTAAGAATAATGATTTTTTTTTCTTTTAACTTAACGGAAAAAAATACCATAAGGGTTTGAATAAATACCATAAGAAACTAGTATTTTTTTTTAATTTTTCAATGATAGTTAGGGGCCGCTGCCAAGGCACATTGGTAAATACAAATGGCAAAAAAAAAGTGGTCAAAACTAGAATACGACCTCGTATCTACATAAAATCAGGTAGCCATAGATTTTTGGGGTTGATAAACACGAATCTGAAGTCAAAAATAACAATTTCAAAATGGCGGCTCCAATATAGCCATTATGTGGAAAAACGCACTTATGTGAAATTTTTCGGACGCCATTTTGAGACTTTAAACATGAGTCTCCGCTCCTATAAAAGAATACGTGTACCTTAGATTTTTGTCATCTATTACATATCCGAAGCGACCCTTAAATCATATAAAAAAATTAAAACAAAAAATTCTTTAATATTTAGATCTATAATATAAACAAATAATGACATGCCGCGAAGATAATTCAAAAGTCGAAAAATAAGGACAACCCTAGTGTATATAAAAGTACGAGTATACACATATGTGACAAGCATGCTAAGCAATAACAAGGTATATTTAACAAGGTGGTGTTGTCTCGGAGCGGTGGGAACCGCAGCTGTCAAACACATACAATATTATAATTTCCAAATTTTGTTATTTGTTTTGCTTTTATTTGTAAAAACCTGGTTTTGACAGGTGCGGTACCTTCAACAAGAGAACATTTTAACTACTAACACTACCTTGTCTTATTATACCATGAGCAATTAGTATGTATATAAGGCTGCAATTTTTTTTAAGTGGCAATAAATGTTCAAGAAAACATACTTGTGTTTTTAATTCATACTATATAGTAGATTCATTTAGTTTGTGTTAATCGGCACAATTGCTACAATAACAGTCCTAACAATGAACGTACCTTTTCGAGACATTCCTGTCCGATGGCTTTTGGATCCCATTTCACGGCCTGTTGAGTGCCATTTGGCAGATTAACAATACACCACATTTTATAATATGTTTCATACAAACATTCAAGCTAATTATAAAATATTTTCACTTGGTCTTGCCAACTGATGAACTATTGAATATATTTCTTTACCAATTCTACAGTTTATTTTTTTTTATGATGATCAATGTTTGTTATTTCGGCTTTTTTGTTCAATTTTTAAAGATTTATTTGTACTTTTTTAATTTATTTCAATATCTTGGAATACCTTAGCAGTTTTCCGCATATGTCAATGCAGAGAGACTTGCAAATATGTTTATTCTCTGCTGTATTTGCTGCACTCCACAGGCAACCATTCTTTTACCATTTTTTTTGTTTGTATATTTTGCACTATATTTTGCACTCCTAATTATTGTTGTTCACACTTTGTATATGTATTTAATTTATTTAAATAAAATTTTCACCTGAGGTTTCAATTCACTCACGTATGAACGACACGAATGTTACTAAAAAAATAAATTTTGTTTTGACTCAATGAATAAAGAAGAGCTACTGCTAAGCAACGCCGGCCCACTAACGATTAAATAGGTAAACGGCTGAAAGAGTAAAAAAAAAATCATACAGTATCTATTGGTAGTCATTCTCAAAGAACCAGTTTCATTTGACAGATATTAAGTGGTGAATGAAAAGAGCGAATACTCCCTTAATTTAAATCAGAGAACGCTTTCGCATATCCGCATTCAGAAGATATTCATTGTTTTCTTAATATGATTTGTAGCCATAATGTCTGCTCTTTGAGAAGAGAAAGCCGTTATTGATAACTCAAAGATTTCTCAACGTTCTCTTAGAACATACCCTTGATACAATGATAAGGTAGGCCCATGATACTAAATGCTCTCACGCGTCAAAGAAGAGCGGATAATGAGAAGGAAGATGCTTGTCAGTTGATGGCATGGCCATTCGATGTAGCTCCAATTTAATTTCCTCCCATAAAGTTGCAAGCATAAACATCCATAAAGTGCGGTCGCGTGTGTTAAATTTGTGATAATTTGAGTGAAAATATTATAACAGTGTAATAAAAACTATAAACTGTGAAACTCTTAAAATTGCAAACAAATCTGTAACAACCTACAAACTGCGAACGTGAGTATAAAGAAATTTGCGATGAACAGCTGATTTTGACATCAATCTAGCTTTATTCTGCTTTCTACTCCATTCCTCTCCGTGATGAGCTTACCTTATAATTCTGCCATGCACATACCCAGTGACGCCACACACTGGGGCCGCTTGTATGGGAGGTTTGGTCAAATCTCAATTGAGCCGTTTTATTTGAAAGGGGACTAAGTCCACTTTTAAAAAAATATGAGATAATGCTTATTTCAGTAAGGAATAAGGATACCCCTTTTATATATTAATTACACATTTAATGGATCCCGATTTCGCAATGAATTAACCAAAAGAATTTTGCTGTAAAATGTTATTGAAGAAATATTTTTTTATTTTGGAAAGTGGAATAAGTACACTCCAAACAATCACAAGTAAAAAGTTTTTTTTCGCAATTATAATTGTTTACAAGGACTTCAGTGTGCACTCTTTTCGTTAGAATTTTTTTAGAAAGTTCTACATTAACGTAGAAAATCTGCACAAAGTGTAGAGAAAGAAAGAAAAAGTTTGGCATTGTTCTCTTGTTACTTATAGATGAACGAAAAGGAAGGAAAGAACTTCTTTAAAATTGTTTATTTCCACATTACGAAAATGGCGAAAGTAGAGAGAAAAAAACCAACTTTTTTCCGAAACCGAATTTTTCGCCTAAGATATTTCGTCGAAAAAAAGGAATTATTCTGCTATCAAAAATAATTGGACGCTAAGTTATATTTGAAAGTGGTACAACTGCATTTGTGGGCAAAAAAATTGGTTATGCTCTTTAAGGGGTTACATGACATTGGCAGTTTTTGAAATCGATTTTTTAACAATTTTGTATTTTAATAAAAAATTCCTACGGGCTTAAAAGTTACAATCGGATTAGTGAGAGCGCATTTTTAATTTTTGCGCTACCTACGTACGGCAGCTGGTTTGTTTTACTTATTTTACTTGCTACCTGACTTTTGGTAGTTGTTATTTCGTACCTACTTGAAGGGTGAAGGGTGAAGCTCGAATTGCTAAACGATTGCAAAAAACTATAAGAAACAGCATAACACAATATAACGAAGGCATACAATACGAAGCAGGCATGGCAGATTGAAGGTAACCTTTTTTTTCTTTGCTCACAAACTTTGAACACGTTTATCTTGAAACCATGTTTTTCGTATTGGTTGCGGCACTAGCGGGTTCACTTTTTGACGAAATTTTTTTTTGTTTTGTATTTTTTAAACTTGATTCGCTATCGTATGACACGAGCTTTTTTTAAAATTGTTTTTCGATTTTTTATGAATTTTTAAAGTCAATATTTTTTTCGAAAAAACACACTTTCAAATTTGGAACATCAACAAAAATTTAAAAAAAATTTAAAAAAAGCTCGTGTCATACGATAACCAATTTTGTTAAGATTTAAAAAAGTCATTTTTTTTCCAGATCGGACAATTTTTGCAACTCCCAGCGCTGCAACCACGAGGCCCCGTTTTTTTCTCTGCCGCCAGTTTGGAGCTCTATAAAACCATGTTGGAGTGAAAAATATATTTTTTTGAATTTTTTTTCTTTAAAAACTGCATTTTTAAAATTTTTAAATTATATAAACAACATTAAAAAATGTTTAAATTTTTTTAATATTATAGTATATTTAAGTACTCAAAAACCATTAATTTCATTCTGAATTGGTTTGAAAATAATATTATGATTAGTAAAAAGAGAGTCATACCAAGTCAGTGGCTTTAAATCAAACTTTCTTTAAAAAATTACAAAAAAAGACAAAAAGTGAAATCAGTTACGAGAATCCAGGGTCAACCTGTTTTGTCATACAGCTTGTTATGGGAGTCCACAGGATTTTTTTCTAGGGAGAAGAAAAAGTCTACGTGGAAAAGTCACATATTTGGGAATTATTATGGAATACTCATTAATAAAGACGACCTATGGAATTCTATATTCGGAGATGTTTGTTAAACATTCCGGTAAACATCGTCACAATTTGGATCGTTCCACTGTGTGAGATTTCACCGAACTACAGGACAAAATTCTAAATTTTTGTAAGATAATTCCTTTTTTCCTTCTTAAGAAAAAAATTCTAAAGCTAGGGTGTATCGAAAACACCCTCCATTATGGAGGGTGTTCATAAAATTGGCTATACTGAAAAATACACTCTTAAATATTCAATCCTAATTTTATGGAATTGTTCACCTGTAAACAGAAAATTGTATTTTAAAATTATGAAGTATTGTCATTTTGTAGGACATCGTAGAATTTTTAAGATATTAAGGACTGTTCATATAAAGCAAATATTTTAAAAGTTGAAAAAATTTAGAGTTAAATTTTTGTAAGGGCCAACTGCGGTACTCAAATTTAATAAAAATGTAATCTAAATGTGTCTTTAATAACACTGGTTTACAAATAACTGTAATAATTCCGAAAATATTTTTCTTTTTCTTCTGTCACTCCGTTTTCGAGATATTGCCCCCTGAAGGTTTTTCTACAAAAAAAAATGTTGGTTCCATTTAATTGCATATATCTCCAGAACCAACTACAGAATTCATACAAATGATATATCAAATCAAATTGAACAAAATTCCATAAAAAAATTGCCAACATAATTTTTTTCATTACCAAAACTAACAGCTTTGGCGGAATAAAATCAATTTTCGAGGCTTCTTCTGATTCTCCAGCAAAATTTAAAAAAGAAAAAAAATAATAATTGCAAATTTTGTTAAGAAATTAAAATATTTAGTTTCTTTTGATAGTTTTTGCTAAGAGTCTGTATTTTTTTTATTTTTCAGAAAAAAATAAGCTATTGTTAACGGAAATCTATTGAGAAATGAAAAAGTTGTGTTTAATTGACCGAAAGCACCCAAAGTTGTGTGATTATATATTTATGCATTTCGACTTATTTTATTGTCATATAAATAAACAAGAACTAAAAGTTCTAAGTTTTTTAAAATTTCTAAAAATAAAATGATATTACCTTATTCTAAAAGATACAATAAAAACTTTTATTCTTAATATTTATTGTTTTTTTTAATAATTTAAATTGCTTTTACATTCTATCTAATTATTATTTATAATTTTAATTTTTCTTTTAATCATTTACATTGTTTTTTTTACATTATATACCTATAATTTTTTATTTTTTGTTAAAAAATTCAAAATGATTGTGATTCTTGTTTTGTCGTTTATTCAATTCGGGTTTCGGTTTCTCTGATGAGAAACTAACAATAGTCGCGCATCGTTTCTTTTTCCCAAAACCCTTGGTACTGATTCGCAATTGCCTTCATCTGCTGGTGTAATCTTTCCCCATAATCGTCACTCTCGTCACCAAGATTCTTCGGAAAAAAATTCAAATGGGAGTGCAGAAAGTGAATTTTTAAAGACATATCTACGCAAATTTTTGTATAGTTTCTGATCAACTCGTTGAATATTTTCTCGTAAGATTCACTTTTATTGTTCCCGAGGAAGCTGGAAAAGACGTCCTAAAAGAATGCCACGCCTCACAGTGTACCGAGTGGGACAAAATTATGTATGGAAAAAAATGCTACAAATATGTAAAAGTAAGTATGCAAATTTATAGTTTAGAGTCTTAATTATTTGAATCTTAAAGAACTTTGCAATATCTTTCCATTTGTGAATTTTATGCTCTAGAACTGAACATTAAGAATTTGATGACGTTTTTCCTAGAACATGTTTTGGCGAAATTGAGCAAATTTACATGGAAAAAATAATAAATTTCTTATAAAGTTTCAAACGCAATTAAAGAAAAAGGACATTTTTGTTTTTCATTATTTTTAAAAATGTTTTATAACAACTCGTTTTGAGCACATTCCCGAAGATTTTGCTGGGACAACTCAAAATTTAGAATTTTATGATGTTTTTCCTAGACCAGTTTTGGCGAAAATGCGCATTTTTTTATGGAAAAATAACAAATTTTTCATAAAGTTTCAAACGCAATTAAAGAAAAAGAACATTTTTTCATCTATTTTTAAATATGTTTTATAACAACTCTTTCTGAACACATTCCCGCAGATTTTACTGGGACAACTCAAAATTAAGAATTTTATGACGATTTTCCTAGACCATGTTTTTGCGAAAATGCGCAATTAAAATGCAATTAAAGCAAAAAGACATTTTTGTTTTTCTTTATTTTTGAGTATGTTGCGACTCTTTTCAAATACATTCCCATAGTTTTTGATAGGACAATTCAAATTTAAGGATTTTCTGACCTATTTTCTGGGACAATTAAAATTTAAGTATTTTATTACCTGTTCTTGGAGCATGTTTTGACGAAAATGAATCGAAATGAATGAGACGGAAAAAAATACCCAAGAATCCAGAAATAGAAATTCTTAAAATGCGAACAATAAATGAACTAAGAATAGTTTTGAGCTATTGTGTGCAAAAATTAAAAAAAAAAAACAAAAATCGGATAAGAAAGTTATATATGTTGAAACTTGACTTTTTTTTCAAAAATTCTTAAAGTGCCCATTTATCGCTTATCGAACACAGAAAAAATCATAAAAAATCAAAAATACATAGATTTCTTATTTGTAGCGACTTCAATAAGTCTTAAAACTATATATCTGATTATCTCTTGCAAAATTTTGGAATTCCAGGGTTGCAAAAATATATTTAGAAATTTGGATTGCCCAGGTTTAAGTTATAAAAAATTCAAAGTCAGTTTTGGCATGCGCTTTTATTCCATTTTATATAATTATTTCTTTACTTTCACAAATAAAAAATTTGCATTTTATTTATTTATAAAGGTTGTTCAAGATTATAGCAGAAAGTATCCAGACCATATTCGCAACACATTATTCCAGAGTTTAAACAAAAGGCAAATATTAAATGCAAGTATTTCAAATATTTGGGATTTTGAAGCGTTGCTCACTTTTGGAAATGTATCAAAAATAAAAAATAAGCAAACAAAACATTAATTGCATTTTTATGCTTAATATAAAATTTTCAACACAATACAGAGAGAATTTGTAAGCAAAGTGGATGTTTGAGGTGTTTTTATAATTTCTTACTCTTAAACCAGGGCAACCCAATTTTCCAATAAATATTTTGGCAGCCCTGGAATTTCAAAATGTTTTGAAAGAAAATCAGATATATTATAAATAGTTGTAGAAGTCATTTCAAATAATAAATCTATGTTTTTTGATTTTTTGATGCAAGTTATACACGTTTTGAGTTTGAGCGAAATCCGTTTAGACATTTAGATTTGTAAAAAAGTCAAACAAGCAAACAAACTAATAGACAAACAGAAAATAAGTTTTATATATATAGATCCTTACATGACTACGAAATAGCCAAAATAAATTTCATATTATTATAAAAACATCAAAAATTTAATGTATTTAAAGAACTGAATGCAAAATTGCATTTATAAAAACATTACAGTGAACTAACAATCAACCACGCCCACGTTGCTTATCGACCAAAGCCGAAGCAAAAAATAATAAAATAAAACCGATCATAAACGACGAGTACAAACACGCACGCATACTTGCAAAATTTGCGCGTACGCTGCAGAGATAACTTCTTTTTACGCTGGCAAAATTTCGTAAGTGTTTTTCTTCTGTGCAATATTACACACTGTTTTTATTCTGTGCTAGTCATATATGCCCATAAAATACAGGTCCAATTAGGCTATTCACAGTTTAAACGTATATTAACATAGCGTATTTATAGCATTTGTTATTTTTGAAACTGTGAGCACTCCAGAATGTGTTTGTCGTATTCAATGATGTTGCAACGCTGTTATATACGAGACACAAAAAACACATCCAAGGGCTACTTTTATTTACGCGTGTTTGCGTATTTGCGTTTGCATGCAAAACAACAACAAAGAAAAATACGCTTACGTAAGTTAGCGTAAAAATAACAAATCGTAAATTAAACATGCCTGCGTACTTAAACTGTGAAAAGTCTAAATGACTTCGTACTTTTTTACAATTATGTTACATTAGAACACCCCTTAAAAATTGAAGTTGTTACTTTTTTATGGCTTACCCCCTTAATTTCTTTATCTGATGTTAAAAGAAATGTAAATAATATTTGGTGTACCTAGGAACACGGGAACCCATGCCGACAAGCATCGGTACATGCCAGTACTTGGTTATATGGGGGAAAGTGATAATTTTTTAAAAAAACCATAATAACTTTTGTATAAATGTAAATTTTGAAAATGCTGATTCGCAGCTCGTTTCTATTTAATTTTTCTTTTAAAAAAAGCTGTCAAACATAAGAAGTCTAGAGTTCTGATTTTATAATTTTCAAAAAAAAAAAAATGATTGTTTTTGTTCTTGTTGTATTAAAAAAACTCTAAAAAATCCAAATTTGAAAAAAATCAAATGAATCTTGTGGAAATCTTTTTTTAAACTATACCTAATGCAGATGCAAAAAATTGTGTAATTATGTTGAATAACTTGGTCGTTATGAATTTTTTTGCTAGAAGTTTACCTTTTTCAAAATTTGAGTTTGAGTATTTTTACAAAAAAAAATTTGTACGAATTCGGTGCTGGGGCGAACACTAGGTAAAAATGGATCGCTTAATCCGAATCTGTTGTCAGAATCTCAAAATAGTGTAATTTTTTTGTAATAGGGCTGCCATCTATATATTTATTCCGGTAAGAGTCCCCTTATTCCAGCAAATCTACAAACTCTACAGCAACACTTGATATGTCATTAGAAAGGTCGTGGGCCGTAGGTAAGCAGAAAATTATTAGATTTTTGATAAGTGGTAGCGTTGAGCAGAACGCTATGAACATTTAAAGTTGAAAAAATGGCAAAAAGACTTAGGACACGAACTCGCTCTAATGTGATTGTGAAAATGTTATTTTCAAAGCGAAGTAGTGAAGGGAGTGTTGTTGGTTGGAAGGCTGTTTTTGGACCCTCTGTGAAAAACTTCTCATTTGAAAACGCAAAGAGTTATTTAAATTCTGTTTTTTATTGTATTAAGAACATATTAAATTAAATAAAAAATTTTTTTTCCCTTTGTACGAGGGCTGTTCAAAAAGTTGTCGGCCTTCAAATTTGAGCGTCGAAAAAAAAGGTATGCTGCTTGCGGCCCGGATAACTCGACTTCGAATCATCTGAAGTGGAAAAAGTAAACGGCGTTAGATTCAGTACAGATGTTATTCTAGTCCCTACCTCAATTATAATTTTTCGATTATTTTTTACAAAATGGCGGTTATTGAATAATGAAAAACAAATTTTGGGTCTTTTTTTTTGTAGTTTAGTTTAAAAAAAATAGTAAAAAATTGTTAAAATTGTGATTGAAGTATAGACCAGAATGGTAACAATTCTGCGTCGATTGCATTTTGTTTCATCAAAATCGATTCAGTAGTACCTGCGCAATCTCGGCCGCAAGCTCGAAAAACGTGGTTTCGACATAAACGAGTTTAAGTTTGAAGTTATTTTTTTTGCATTAAAAAAAAAGATAAATAAAAAATTTGAGCATGCAGTTTTAGACGATTCTGCGTCGATTGCACTTGAATTCATCAAAATCGGTTTAGTACAACCGGAGAAAAGTGACTTCGAAGTTCAAAAACGTGATTTTGAAAAAACTCAAAGAAAATTTTAGGCAATAAAACATTTTTTTTTTGGGAAATAAAGAACTCCTTCCTCTTCTTCAAAAAAAGAAGACTTAGCGGCTCTTTGTGCTCTTCGGGCAGTTTTACCTTCTTTTGATGCGGCCAGAGCTCTGGCTTCGGATCTTTTCCAACGTTCTTCGTTCCGGGACATGGCGAAATCTTATGTAACATTGACAATCGGGATGCCTATTATGTTCATTATTTGAAGTATTGCCAAAAAACCTTCGTTAAATATGACAGTTGCAATATAATTCGCAATCTCAAGAGTGCGTGACTTATGTATGATGGAACGAAGCTTCCGAATATGTATGTTGTCTACTGCTCCTTGGCTGGTAATAAGGTATGCTCTGATGTCAAAATCGCAGGAAGATGAAGTTTATTCCAACTGAGTTTCATTCAAACATTATTTATTCCAATAGTGATTTTATACTTTTTGTTAATGTAACTTTCAACGAGAATTAAAAACACAACCGTTTCCTTTTACGTTATAATTTATTCTGTCAAACCAAGATTCTGATCGAAATCAGCTAAGCATCGATAGTTAAAATATGCATACCAAAGTGAACAAAAAGAAAAGTAATAAAGTGACACAATGTATAAAAGTTATTGTAAGCAAAAAAGTCTTAAGTTGTTGAGCAATAAAGTGACACAATGTATAAAAGTTATTGTAAGCAAAAATAGTCTTAAGTTGTTGAGCAAAGCATTGTTGTGAAATAATAAATTAATTGAACACAAAGTAAATCAATATTTAATTATTGGGAAATGATTCTGAGAATTCTTAATGTCAAATAATAAAAAATATACAAAGTGATATTAATGCACATATGTGCCCTACTTAAAATACTTCTGGCAACTTATGTTGTCGGTGTCGTTCTTGGCGGTTTCTGTGGTGTTGCAGTAGCGTAGGCGTTGGAGGGGTTCGTAACTCCTTCCCCCCTAAGGTAGAACGAAGGCCACAGAGACTTCGATGTGGGTGAAGCGATCTCTGGATCTTGTACTATGTAGCTGATAATCTTTTTCCTCTTAGCTATGATGAATGTTGTTAAGATGAAGATGGACATCAGTATCATGGTGGTATATGTTATCATTTGGTTGTTGAACGTTATGTGGTTGGTTTCGAGTAGCATCTTTTCTTGTTGGGTGTTTTGAAGATTCAGTTTTTCGAGAGATAGAACGTCCTTTGTGAAATTTGTGGTGATACTTGAATGATAAAGCGGTACTATATATGTGTTATCCCAGTATTCGTTTGTTGTGTCATCATAAGTAATTGCGTTAATTTGTACGCTGCAATTCTTGAATCGGATCAACTGTGTTCCCTTAGCTGTGAAAGATATATTGTTACAAGTGGATTTTATTAAGGTTTCTGGTATATTTATCAAAAGGATGTTATTGTTTTCTATTTGTATGATGTTTTGTTGTTTTCCGACATCATTCATCGGACAGTTTGCCTCTCTGTTGATCATCAGGTTTCCGATGCATTGTGATTGGTCTGTTTCTTCTTGATATAGTGACGGTTCGCATATATATGTGTTCTCGATTTTGGGACAGATTTCGGAAAAATATTGGATCTTTTGCTCGTTATATATGATATATGGTTTAATATTTATTTCTAGTGTTTCCTTAATTGGAAGTGTTATGAGATGGAATGTTTTGTAGGATTCAGTAGAAAGGACTGGGATTTGGATATTTAATATGATGTTTGAGGAATTATAATAAGCTTGTAGCTTTATTATTTCATATAAGTGTTCTTCCGATATAATTTTAAGTGATTCGTTATTAGTTATTTCAAAAATTCTTCTAATTCTTCTAATTCCGAAAGGCTTAATATAGATTTAGAAATTATATTTAATTTGGCGAGTGCAACTGTTTCCGCTATTTCTGTTAAATGATTTGTAAGTAGATCAATATTGTAATTGACTTGATTAAGGTATTGTTGTTCTTGTATTATGTCTTCAATGTTTTTTATTTTATTAGCATTTTTGTTAATAAAATTTCCAATTTTTTCTTGCTCCTTATTTATGTGTTTTGTAATATTTGTAATTCTTTCTGATAGCTTATGGTTATAAATGGCATGATTATTAACAACAGAAGTAATGTTTGTTGTACCTTCTATAATATTTTCTATCTGTTTATTAAGTGCATATGCATCATTTGCATCCATATTTCCTGTAATTGTTTTTATTACTGTTCCTAGACCATTAAATATTCCACGTTTTTGCCTTTTTATTGGTAATAAGAGCCTATATTTTCTTTCTAATTCATTTAACTTTAGTTTGGTTATGTCGATACCTGAATATGTGTGTCTACTGAATATGTGTGTTTCTCGATGCTTTGTATGGTGTTATAAATATTTAATATATTGTTTCCATATGTATTTAAGTCTATTATGTGAAGAATATTTCTATGAGTTACTATAGATTTTGCTGGACCCATATAGTATGGAAGGATTACCTGGTTGTTGTTAAGGTTCTGGATTTGGATGGGTTGGGATGTGATTAGGGATATTTTGAAATTATTAAAGAGAAAAATTTATAGGGTTGTTTTTTGTTCTTTTTATTCTAGCTTTATTAATCTTTTTATTACATGTGGTTTGTACAGTGATATTGTTATCGGTTCTGACCGTGTGCTTTGAAAAACGGGGTGCAATTTTGTTTCTTCTACTACCTTTTCTATAGATTGTATCGCTTTCCTTCAGTACTTCTGAGTTTTCTCTATTAAAATTTAGTTTGTCTATTCTTTTATGTTTTTCTTTTTCCATTTTTTCTTTTATCATAGGGTATAACTTTTCTTGAAATTCATTGAGTTTCTGTAGATAGTCATGTTCGTTATTATATTTAATATTATTTTCAAAATTTAGTGTCCTACTGTGATAAAGCTCAAAGGGTGTGAGTTTAGTTGCAGAGTGTATTGAATTATTGTAAGTTATTAGGCTTTCTTCTAACATTTCGTCATGATCTAGATCAAGTTTTTCTATTTTCCGTTTTGTAAGTATGAAACGGTAGATTTCTGTTAATGTCGAGTGTAATCTCTCGACTGGTGCATTGCTTGTTGTTTGTTGAAAGGAGGTACAGTGTTGTTCGATGTTGAATTGTTTACAGAAGTCTCCAAATATTAAACTTGAAAATTCTGATCCCTGGTCGTAAACTAATTTCTTTGGTATGCCATAGTGGCTTATAAAGTTTTTTAATGATTTTAATACGGAGAGACTAGTTCTATCGGTAAGTGTGTAGGCTAAAGCAAATTTCGAGAACTTGTCAATGATAGTCAGTATTTGTTTGTGGTTGATGGTGTAGATGTCAATGTGGACAATGTCTAGGGGTTTTAATAGTGTCTCTGTTTTTTGGAATTTTGGTTCTGAGGGTGTCTATCGTACTTGAGTATTTGACATATATCACAATTATTGATTATTTTGGTTATCTTGTATTTTAGTAAGGGAAAATAGTATTTTCTCTTAAGGTGGTGGAAAGTTTCGGTGATACCTCTATGATTGCTATTTTCATGATATTCCTTGATTATTTGGTCCTGTTCGTCGTTATTTATTATATCTTGAAGAATGGTAGTACATCTAAGAATTCTGGAAATTTTACTGTGAGCAAAATATTTAGAATAGACGGATTGAACTATTTTGAAAGTTTCGTCGTCTGAGTAGAGTACTGAGAGTTTGTTTGGAGGAAGGAACTTTTTGAGAATATTTGTTATTGATGTTTCATCAAACAAAGGTTGTTTAATGATTCTTCTTTGTTTGTTCCGAAAAATAATGTCTAAAGTGTTGGAAGAGGTTTGATCTTTTTCTAGTATTATTTGGATGTTAAATTCATTTAATGACAATTCTGATATATGAATCCCAGTGTCAAGGTTTTCGTCAGATGAATGAACTGTTGAGCCTTGCGTTGCTGTAATTGATTGTGTGTCATTTATATTTATTTCAATGTCAGTATTTTTTATTTCATCTATTTTCACGCGACTTAGGGCATCAGCATTTGTGTTGATCTTACCTTTTTTATAAATGATGTCATAGTCGTATTCCTCTAGTTTTAATTTCAATTCAATTCAATTCAATTCAATTCAATTTTATTTATGATTTAAGTATAATAAGAACAAGTTCTTTTAATATACAAAGTAATAACTTAGGAGTAAAATATTAGAATATTACAGTAAAATTATTTCTGAGTCTATATAAAACATGAAAAAAAAAAATAATAAGGATAAGTGTTTTATTTTAAGTACATATTAATTATTTAGCTTACACAATTAAAAATAACATATTAAAACAAAAGGTGTATAGAAAATTGTTCAGAATAGATGCAAGAGACAAGGAAAGAAAAAATAAATAAAAGGAAAAAATAAAAACAAAGAAAATAAAATTTAATGTAGTGAGATAGTTCCAATACGTGTGGTTAGGTAAAATATTTATATATAGCCTGCCTAAAGCTTCCAATTCCATCAATTGATTTTAAGTGGTTCGGTAAGGAATTCCACAATCTTACGGCGTTAATGAAGAAAAGTCTGGTTGAGTTTAAAAATTTGAAATGAGGCACTAAAAGCATTTTACTTCGAGTTGACTGGCAAAATTGCAATTTATCAAAGAGGTACATTGGAGTCTTTGTATGCATAAGCTTATGGAGAAAAATACAGTTTCTGGTAGTTAGTTATGCTGCAGCCAAGAATAGCATTCCTGAACTGCGATAAGTGATCAAATTTTCGAATACCATAGACATATCTCGTTGCGTGATTGAATGCTACCTGTAGTTTATGTTCAGATCGCGAATCTAATTTGCCGCAAACGAGTTCCGAGTAAGTAACAATTGGTAATATTAGCTGTATCACGAGTTTACGTCTAGTTTCTACAGGTGTAAAATCAGCAGACATTCGCAGATTTCTCAATACACAATATATTTTACGTATTATGCTGTTCACATGATCGGCACAGGTTAATACTGAGTTTATGTGATAACCTAGACTTACAACATTTGTCACAAGTTTGAGTTTTTTATCATTTATAAACAGCTGTGGGATATTTTCAGTAAAGATTTTTGAGGCTGAAATCGGAAGCACATATGATTTAAGCGCATTTAGCTGCAGACCGTTACTAATGGCCCATTTGTAAATATTACAGAGATCCTCATTTAGTCTACAACATAGGTCTTCGACAAGACCCGTTCTACGGGAGAGATGCAATTGAACATCATCCGCATAACCATGCATGGACGCATTTCTACAGATGGAGAAGATGTCATTTATAAACATTGAAAAGAGCAGTGGACCAAGAATAGATCCTTGGGGCACTCCACTGCGTACTAACTTAAATTGAGAACACTTCACACCTACTCTAACTCTCTGAAATCTGTCCGACAAGTAGCTTCTTAAAAGGCTTACGGCACTAGCTTGAAAACCAAAGAAGCATTTCAGCTTTTGACAAAGTAATGAATGATTTACGGTGTCAAATGCTTTGGAGAAATCCAGCAAGCATAGCAAAGTAATTCGGTCTTCATCGTAGGATTTTCGTATATCATCTTATATTTTTAAAGTAGCAGTTGTGCAACTATGGCCAGCACGGAAACCGGATTGTAAAGGGGATAGCAAGTTATTTCTGTTCAGAAATTCTGAAATTTGATCAGCCATTAAAGCTTCGCACACTTTCGACAGGGAGGGCAAAATACTTATAGGCCTAAAATCGTTTGCTTCAAGCGCCGATGATTTTTTGGCAACAGGCAATACTTTTGCAATTTTCCAGGATTGAGGGAAACAAGACGTTGTAAAACAGTGATTAATGATATGCGTTAGCGAGTGCAGTACGTGGGGTAAAATAATTTTTAAAAATTTTATTGAAATACCATCCTCACCAACAGCATTTGATTTCACTTTCATTATGGACTTGTTAACATCACTTTCCCTTACGGCAGAAAATTGAAAATTTGGTGCAACCAGTACATCGTCAATCATTTGATTTACTAAACCACAATTATTATTGAGGAAAAAATTGTTAAGAATGTCAGGATCCACGTTACAGTCAGCAGTAGGCTTGTTTCCAATTCTTAGGTTTTTTAGATTTCTCCACAACACTTTAGATGGAAGTGCGGTATTCAGTTTAGCAGAGCAATAGTTCATTTTAGCTTGTTTCGTTATTAAGACTGAAGCATTTCTGGCGACTCTGAAAATCTCCCAATTTTCTTGTGATGGATTCTTTTTCCACTTGTTATGCATTTTATTACGTTTTTTTATTGCATTTTTGACATAACTATTAAACCATGGACAGCAAACATTTTTTATGACCATGGTACGAGTAGGAACATGATTAACAAAAAGATTATTAAACATATTAGAAAAAAGTTCTACCTTTTTATCAATACTTGACAGAAACCAAATATCGGCCCAGGGCACTATACTGACATCATTGAAGAGGGCATGATAATTTATGGCTTTAAAATCTGGGTATGATATAGTTTTTGAGTAATTGGCACGAGTAAGGTGAATGTCAAGTGTACAAAAGATTAAATCATGGTCAGAGATGAAGTAAATCTGGTCAAACAAAAGAACGGACGATAAATCAGAGACTATGAAATAATCCAAAAGACTAGGATTACTAATATTTGAAAAAATTTCCATCTTATTAATTTTGAATTGGGTTCTTTCAAACCCATTAGCCAAGTTAATGGTCTGTGATCTGTTACTATCGTAAACCGTCTTCCGTAAATGTATGTTCTGAAATACTTTGTAGCCCATATAATTGCTAAAAGTTCTTTTTCGATGGTGGAGTAGTTAATCTCTGAGTCTGATAATGTTCTGCTTGCATAGCAGATGGGCTTATCTTTGCCTATAGGGCCCTGGGAGAGAACTGCCCCTAGAGCTACGTTGCTCGCATCTGTTGTTACAACAAATGGTTTTGTAAAGTCGGGGTACTGAAGTAAGGGATCATTAGTTAAGAGGCTTTTACAATGTTCAAAAGTTTTGACATATCTTTCGGTTAATTTAATGGTCTTGCCCTTTGATGAACTTCCGGTAGTAACCGAGTAGTTCTAGAAATCCTTTGATTTCTTTCTGATTTCTTGGAATTGGAAAATTTTTGACAGCGCTAATTTTTTCTGGGTTCGGCTTGATGCCGTCAGTTGTGACTATGTGTCCCAGAAATGCCATTTCTTTTTTTAGAAATTCTGACTTATCCGTTTGAATTTTAAAATTGCATTCTCTTAGTTTTTTGAAGACTGCTTTTATGTTCAAGATATGTTCATCTAGGGAGGTAGAGAATATGATGATATCATCTAGATAAACTAAACAGTTTGTACCCACAAGATCTTTTAATACGTAATCCATTACACGTTGGAACGTGGACGGGGCGTTACTTAAACCAAAGAGCATGCGTTTGTACTCGTAATGGCCACCTTCTACCGTAAATGCTGTTTTTTGTATATCTGACGGATCCATCTCTATTTGATGGAATCCGCTGGCGAGGTCAAGAGTTGTGAAAAATAAACATTTTCCTAGTTTATCTAGAATGTCAGTTATATTTGGGATTGGGTATCGATCAGATATAGTTTTTTTATTTAGTTGGCGATAATTTAGTTTGCCGCTGGAGTCCGATTTCTTGGGTACTACCCATACCGGTAAGCTCCAGGGTGAGTAGCTATGTTGTATGATTCCTTGATTGAGCATATCCTCGATTTGTCTCTGAACCTCCTGTTTCTGGATGTAAGGGTATCTATACGAATTTGTATGTATGGGGATTTCGTCTACTGTTCTGATTTTATGTTTAATTTTATTAGTAAATGTTAATTTATTTCCTTCTTTAAAAAATATATCATGAAATTCAACACATAGGTTAGTTATTGCCTTTTTTCCTTCACTGTTGAGATGAGATGTTCTAATAATATTTTGAACATTATGTTCTTTAGAAGGAGTTTGGAGATTTAAATTATGAAATTCAATGTAGTCTGATTTATTATATGCTTCTACTTTCAATGCTTGTTCTAAGATAATTTCATTATCTTTGTTTGATTGTTTACATAATTCTATAGTGCAAAGCCAATTTTCTGCTACGTAAAGGCCTTCGGATATATGTATTTTTGGGGCTATTTCAAATGATTTAATAAAGACATCGCCATTACACGTGTCTACAGGAAGTTTTACCAAGCTTTTAGACATTGCCGGTACCGTTATCTTACCGGATGTAAGATTTGGTTTTAATTTTATTGGTATAACAGTGTGTTCGGTTATAAGTTTTTGATTTTTCAGGTCTATTTTTGCATTAAGTTGTTTCAAATTTCTAGACCTATTAGACCGTCAAAGTAGTTGTGGAATTTGAATAACCAAAAGGTGAAATTACTATGTTCTTTAAATTCTGTGAATGATGGCAAAATAATTTTATTTATTTTATAACTCTGAAGAACTGTTGTTATGTTGATTGGAGGACATTATATTTGCTTTTTTGAGTCAATGAATTTAGGATTAATGAAAGAAGACGATGCTCCTGTATCAATTAAGAATCTGAGATCCCTACCGAAAGGAGAACTTATGTTTATAAAGGGTAGTGTAGTACCGTGTTTGTTAATTTCTAAATATCCCGTAGGTTTTTCGAGGCACATGTCTGAAAATTTAGGGTATCATCGATATTGCATAGATCTTCTGTTGCGTTATTATTATCGTGATCCTCATTCATGTAATGAATTTCCTTTGGTCCTTGAGAGTTGGACCTAGTGCTTCTCATTGTGTAATTTGTACGAGACGTATTTCTAGTTAAGCCTGAACTGGTATCCATTGGCTCCGGTTTGGGGTAAGTAATAGCTTGTGCTTGGTTAAATGGGTTATAAGGGGTATTATTTCTGTTGGAACTATTGTTATTATTGTAATTATCTCGACTATAATTGTTATTATTGGTGTTACTTCGACTGTAATTATTATTATTGAAATTACCTCGGCTATAATTATTATGATTGAAACTACCTCGGCTATAATTATTATTGATATGATCTTGTTTATTTTGAAAGTTATTTTGATAGGCAGTTCTGAAGTTCTCAGGTTGTCTATAAGTTTTATAATCTGAGCTGAATGTGGGTTGTCTCTGAATATTATTTGTTCTATAATAAGAGTAAGGATGAATTTGATTATTTGTTTGTCTCACATACCTTGGTGTGTTGTAGTAATTATTAATACCTGTTTGCTGATAATAAATGTTTTGCTCTTTAATACAGCATGACAATGCTGTTGCAAGGCTGTCTGGTCGCATAGCCCTTATATTTGATCCCAACGGTTCTTTTAATCCAACGAGGAACGAGTTAAGACACATTTCTGTGAGCATGTCCTTCTTTGATTTTATGACATTTCTGTCAGTTTCGTTCAAGAGTAAATTGTTATTCAGAGTAGACTGTATTGTTATGATCTGATCATAAAACTCTTCAACAGAGGTTTTTTGTCTTAATCCATGCAAGTCTCTGATTAAAGAAGTTTCGGTACGTTTATCCGCATAGTGCAAGATAAGGCTATTTTTTATCTCGTCCCAGTTAAGTGGTGTACTATACATGTTTAAGATATCGTTTGCCTGGCCCTCAATTTTGTTCCTTATAGCCCTGAGTAAAATTTTTCCGTACGGTGTTTCGTCAGTCCCGCGTATTAGTTGTAAAATTTCTTCTACATTGTTAATGAATTCGTGCAACGATTTTGGATTACGATCGAATTTGGGCAGATCCTTAATTACGTCAGGAATCCTTAGATTATTAAACATTTCACTGAGATTTTGATTAATTGGTATGCCTAATTGGATATTCGAACTACTTGCTCCTATATTCTGGTTCAATGGTGTACTCATATTGCCAAAATTAAAATTTTCACTGACTAACTCTTCCGGAATTGAACTTAAACTACGGTGTTTACGGAAGTAGGGAAGAAATTGGAATTTTCTCTGGTTTTTATTCATTAAGTGGACTATTTGCACTTCAATATTTATTCATTAGTTTGAATAGCGGAACAATAGCACTTTTCCGTTTATTAATTAATTTATAACGATTGTACTTCAATATGTGTGTACTATGATTTTTTTTTTTTTATATTCGTATGCGTAGGTATATGCATCTACGTTTTAACATATAAAATTGATACTTATTTTTTGATTTTTTTTTTATTTCACTTATTAGGTTTGCGAATTCTCTATTTATTTCTGCTTTTTCACCAAAAGAATAAAGTTCTGACTGAGTGTTGTAATAATTTTCCATATAACCTTTTATTATTTCTAATTCTAGAATAATAATTTTTTTTCTTTTTTTTTCGAGCAAAAGATTTCAATATTTACTTACGTCAGCCCAAAGATTAGAATAAGAAGAAGTTCCATCTGGAGTTAAGTTCTTCCGTTTATTAAGGTTCGAAAACCACTTGTCTGGATACCGGCTCTAATATTGATATTCCTTCAACTTTAGTTCTGTGAAGTTGTATGCCACCGCTACACAAAAACGCCTTTAGTGATGTTAGAAATTATTTAGTTGTATGCAACCGCCAAACAATTTTTCACTTTTTCAAATATCACAGACAATTAAACGGGGTACCGACTGCGCCACTTATGTATGATGGAACGAAGCTTCCGAATATGTATGTTGTCTACTGCTCCTTGGCTGGTAATAAGGTATGCTCTGATGTCAAAATCGCAGGAAGATGAAGTTTATTCCAACTGAGTTTCATTCAAACATTATTTATTCCAATAGTGATTTTATACTTTTTGTTAATGTAACTTTCAACGAGAATTAAAAACACAACCGTTTCCTTTTACGTTATAATTTATTCTGTCAAACCAAGATTCTGATCGAAATCAGCTAAGCATCGATAGTTAAAATATGCATACCAAAGTGAACAAAAAGAAAAGTAATAAAGTGACACAATGTATAAAAGTTATTGTAAGCAAAAAAGTCTTAAGTTGTTGAGCAATAAAGTGACACAATGTATAAAAGTTATTGTAAGCAAAAATAGTCTTAAGTTGTTGAGCAAAGCATTGTTATGAAATAATAAATTAATTGAATACAAAGTAAATCAATATTTAATTATTGGGAAATGATTCTGAGAATTTTTAATGTCAAATAATAAAAAATATACAAAGTGATATTAAAACACATATGTGACCTACTTAAAATACTTCTGGCAACTTATGTTGTCGGTGTCGTTCTTGGCGGTTTCTGTGGTGTTGCAGTAGCGTAGGCGTTGGAGGGGTTCGTAACTCGTGCGCCGGTGTGCATATGTTTCGGTGCGAATGACCACAGCACTGCACTGTTTCTTTTGTTTTTATTTCTTTTACTTTTTCTATCCATTGTCTTAAGCACAAACAAAAATTTTTATCAGAAATGTATGCGCGCTCGCGTCCGGTTTATAACTCAATTCAAAGTGAACGAACGCTCCCAACATTCGAATACCTAAGCACTAAAATGTGTATTCATTTATTTTTAAAATGCGTATACAAACAAGTTATTACGTACTTAAGAACGCGTTGAACGAAATTCGGTGGTTCGGTCAAACCGTTGCATTCAAAAGTAGTCAAATTAAGCAATCGTATTTTGGCGAAAGCATTGCTGGACAAAAAAGGCCATATCTCCTAAAAAACCCTTTTAGGACGATATTCTCAAATATCCAAGTTATATGCAAATAAGTAAATAAATATGCAAAAAAAAAAAACAAAAACATTTTTTCCAACCAGGTATACTCCCTTAAAAGTGGAAAAATCATGCAAATATTTAAGATTTGTTTGCAAAAACCTAAACTTTTGTTAACTGTTAAAATAAAAATAATTTCATTTAAAAATGTATTCATCTTTTATTAAAAAATAAAATTAAATGAAAAAATAACATCTTATGTGGAATGTATTTATATGTAGAATAGCCAATATACATACAATCCTCTATTGAGAGATTATTGTGATCTGCTGCAACATATGTAGCTGTAGTAATGCTTAATATTGAATCAACGGCTGTGCCTAACAGAGGCTTTTGGACCTGTGGATAGTGTATTGAAGTCTCAATCGCCGCAATACGAATTCCATTCCCCGCGAAGGATCAAAGAAATTTTTTTATATATTGACATTACATTTTCAAGTCATACGCAAGACTCAAGGAACAAAGAAACATAAATTTCTTAGAAAAATTATGTCAAAAAAAAGTGACGTTTTTGAGATTTCACTCAAGCAAATCACAGAACGAGGCGTAAAAAATTCGCTTAAAAAAAAACACAGGTGCGTCGTTGGACACACGAGAGAAGCGAAGCTTTTTCGCGGTTACATAGATTTGATAGCTTAATAATTTTTTTCTTTTTAATAAACTAACTTTTAAACACAAAAATTTAAAATAACATAAGATAAATTACATATATACTAAACCTCTGCACGGGTAGTCTTAAAACGACTTTCAACACATTCGTTTGGAAACGAGTGATTGTTATGTTTGAGTCGTTCGGAACGACGAAAATTGGAATTGTACATGCGGTGGCAGAATTAGGTGGTCGCAATTTAGACCGTCAGAATTTTAAAATTCAGGATGGTTAATGGCATTGCCATCTAAAATTTTTTTATTTTCACGAATTCGGTGCTGCAGCAAACACTAGGTAAAAATGGGTAAAATTGTGACATCAGATTCGAAGTCAGCGACCTCTAAACACTGTGAAACCATGTGAAAAACTCTTGAAAATACATTTTAGTAGATGGCAACGCTGTTATAAAAAATTACACAATTTTGGAAATCTGGCAATAAATTCGGATTCTTACTTACTTACTTAGGTGGCCGTGACAACCCGTGTCCGGACTTCGACCGACCTCATCAGCTCTCGCCAGGCGCCTCTGCTTTGCGCGTGCCTTCTCCAATCGGATACACCAAGTGCGGTTAGGGCTTCCTCAGCCTGGTCCATCCATCGGAGGCATGGTCTCCCTCGTCGTCGTTGACCAGCGACCCTCGCTTCGAGCACCTTTTTCACTGGAGCTTCGTCGTCCATACGATGGACATGACCCGTAGTCGCTGCACAGTTATACGCCGAACTACGTCAATGTCTCCGTAGAGCTCATACAGCTCGTGGTTCATTCGGATGCGATAGTCATCGCCGACTCGAACAGGACCGAAGATTTTGCGAAGAACTTTTCTCTCGAACACCCCCAGAGCGGCTGCGTCAGTTTGCGAAACTACCCATGCCTCAGCGCCATAAAGCAGCACAGGTAGAACGAGCGTCTTGTAGAGTGTTAGTTTTGTCGATCGAGAGAGGGCTCTGGAACTTAGTTGCTTACTGAGCCCGTAGTAGCACCTATTAGCAATTATTGTTCTTCGCTTTATCTCCAGGCTGATTTCGTTGTTAGTATTAATGGCGGTGCCAAGGTATACAAACTCCTTGACTACTTCAAAGTTATAGCTGCCGGATGAAACGTGGGAGTCTAAACGCCGAGCTCCCTTGTTTGTAGACAGCATATACTTTGTTTTACCCTCATTTATCGTCAAACCCACTTTGGCTGATTCCTTTTCGATAGCGGCGAAAGCAGCGGTAACATCTCTCTTGGTTCTGCCAACAATATCAATATCATCAGCGTAAGCAAGGAGCTGGACACCTTTATAGAAAATGGTGCCATTACGATGCACACCGGCCTTTCGTACGATCCCCTCCATGATGATGTTGAAGAGATCGCAAGACAGTGGATCGCCTTGCCTGAAACCTCTTTCGGTATTGAAGGTTTCGGAGAGGTCATTTCCTACCTTGACGGAGCTGCGTGTGTTGCTCAACGTCATTCTGCAAAGTCTAATCAACTTTGCAGGTATACCGAACTCAGACATTGTTGCGTAAAGGCAATCCCTTCTCGGGCTATCGAACGCAGCTTTAAAGTCGACAAAGAGATGGTGTGTGTCAATTTGATTTTCGTGGGTTTTCTCCAGGATTTGTCGTAGCGTGAAAATCTGGTCTATGGTAGACTTACCAGGTCGAAAGCCACACTGATAAGGTCCAATCAGTGTTTTTGTAACTGGCTTTAATCTTTCACACAGTACGCTTGAGAGAACCTTATATGCGATGGAAATAAGACTGATACCTCTATAACTTGCGCAGATTGTAGGGTCTCCTTTCTTAAGTATAGGGCACAGTACACTGAGGTTCCAATCGTCGGGCATGCTTTCTGCTAGCCATATTTTGCTGATGAGCTGATGCATGCGCCTTATCAATTCATCGCCGCCGGTTTTAAACAATTCAGCTGACAGGCCGTCAGCACCCGCTGCTTTATTGTTTTTGAGTCGTTGAATAGCAACTCGAACCTCTTCATGGCTAGGTGGTGATACTTCCACTCCGTCATCGTCGATTGGTGGCACTGCACTGTGCTCTCGATGGGCGGCATTGGTGGAATCGTCGCCATTAAGTAAATTGGAGAAGTGCTGTCTCCACAATCTAAGCACACACTGTGTATCCGTATTCAGATCTCCATTTTCGTCTCTACAAGTGGATGCTCCGGGCTTGAAACCTTGGGTTAGACGCTTAACCTGTTGATAGAATTTTCGTGCATCCTTCTTGCCCTGGTATACCTCTAGTTCCTCACGCTCACGCTTTTCCTGCTCTCTTTTCTTGCGTCTGAAAAGGCGCCTCTCTTCCTTCCTCTTTTCGCGGTAGTTTTCTCGCACGGCTCGCGTTGCAGCTGACTGCAGCGTTTTTCTATAAGCGGCGTTTTTTACTGCAGTCGCAATGCGACACTCCTGATCATACCATTGGTTCCGAGGTTGCGGGCGCATTCAATTCGGATTCAGCGACCCATTTTTACCTAGTGTTTGCTCCAGCACCGAAAATGTGAAAATAAACAAATTTTAGGTGGCAATTCCATCTTGAATTTTAAATTTCTGAAAGTCTTAATTGCGACCGTCTAATTCTGCCATCGCATCTAAAATTCCAATTTCCAATTTTTAAAATCTTTAATTCAATTTATGCACCGAATGTTATGGTGTTGTGCAGATAACATTCGACTCATATATTTATGCAGCATTAATCGTTTACAAATCCTTCATTCTGTTATGTTTGGTTTAGATTCGTTTGTCCGACGAATGTCGTTCGGAACGATTTAAAAATAACAATCAATCGTTTCCAAACGAATGTGTTGAAAGTCTGTTTAAGACTCTTTATGGCTATGGTGTTAATTTCACTCGCTGTTATAGTTATGTAAACTACTGAACTCGACACCGAATGCACTATTGTTGTAGTAGAAACGAGTTAATCCGTGCAAAGGTTTAATATATACAGAAAACATATTTACTGCAAATTTCCACGCCAATTACATATACGACTCTCTCCATTTCGAAATAGACTCTCCATTTTAACTCTCCACACATGGTTGTGAACTTGGCTGCACTGAACAAATTTTTTCCTTCAACAGCGTACTACCTAGCGAAAAAATCTATCGAAAATTTTTCAGATTTCACTCCAAGCAAATCACAGAACGAGGATAAAAATATATATTAAATATATATTAAAGAACGCGTACGAAACAAAATTTAACAAACTTTATTTAATTATTTATTATTTAATATTAAAGTATCAAATCTTCTTGTTGTAATAAGCGCTAGCAACAAAGAAACCATCAAATTTGCAAGAAAAAATCTGTCGAAAATTTTTCAGATTTCACTCCAAGCAAATCACAGAACGAGTAAAAAGCTTCGCTTCAAAAAAAAGCTAAAAAGCTCATTTTTAATGAAAAGTAAAAGTATTTCGTATGTAAAAAGTTGATTCTCCAAGATGAAATTTTGAGAATGCATTATAAAATAATGCCTCACTACAACAATGTTTTCAAAACGCCAAAAAAAAAAAGAGCTGACCATGAAAAATATGAATGAAATATTTAGTGGCCAAAAAAATCGAAATTTTTTAATAAAGTGTTGGTGAAACTGTACACCACAAAGAAGATCAAGTCCAAATCTTTAAAACAGTTTTTGGATTTTTTTGTAGAGATAACGGTTTTGAAGACATAGTTGTTTAACTGCATGTCCAAATGACAAATTTTTATGTTTTTTTTTAATTTTCCACTATGTATAACACACAAAAAAAAAATATAAAAAATATATGCAAATATGTCTATTTTATAAGTACAATCGACATGCAATTTACCAAATTTTTACAAATATGTGAGTTTCGAAAAGCGTTCGATTTGACATGGACGCATTACATATACCATATGTAATTTTTTAATTTTGCCCATATTGGTTTTTTTTTTTTTGCTATCTTAGCCCCTTTTGCTACCTCTGGCGAATTCTAGATCCGCCACTGTATGTTTATGTACTATACAAAAATATAACTTCTTGAAAGTTTTAGTCATTAAAAAAAAAGCTTCAAAAAGCTTACCGTTTAATTAAAAACTATAAGAATTACCCATATATAAACAATAAGTTATTCATAAACTTATATGTATACAATTGTAGTATTTTTCTGAGGCTTAAAACAAAGTGTGGTACAATTTAGCTATTGTTTACATGTTACGAAAGATAAGTTCTCGAGGGAGTAACCTTGTGGCAGTTTACAAACGACTAAACAATTGAAAACAACCCTTGACACACCTTCATCCAATCAGTCTACCGAACTCAAGCTGTCTTGACCAAATAGATATGGAAAGCTTATCGTTAAAGCTTTAAAAATAGTTTGTGTCTTTACTAATACTCAGCTTTAGAGGAGTATTACCAAACATCGCATGAGACTAAGAAAATTGTCTCGTGATAGATAATGTTAAATTTTATTGCTTGCATAGAGTGTAAATTATTGTCTAGAGATTGCATCAACTCTGCTAAATCTCTGGCATGAGTTTACAGTTATTTCACTTAAAAACATGAAGAAAAAAACTCTGTTAACACATGCCAGAGATTTAGCAGAGTTGATGCAATCTCTAGATAATAATTTATACTCTATGTTGCTTGTGTAAATGAAGCAATCAAAAAAAATGTACATTCAATCAATGAGAGTATATTATAATCAAGAGTTTGCGTGACTATCAGATATATTTTTTCTGCATTTTTCGATGTACAGTTCCCAATTGAAAAATGTTAGAACTAGACGGAACTAAACGGAACTACAAGCTAAGACATGAATCAAGAACTAAACGTAACTAAAAAGCTAAGACATGAATCAAGTCGCATGTGCGCGCTTTAGCGCATGCGCAAGTGTTTTTTTTTTCAATACTGATTTGTGAATGAATGTGTGCAAGCAGTAGCGCATGTGGAAGTATTTTTTAGGTCGATACAAATTTGAATGTATGTGTGTAAGCTGAAATGAAATAAATTTGGGATTTTTCATTTCAAGCAAATTCTTTTTGTTTTCTGCTGTCTATATGATCTTACCCCTTTCCCTTGTCCCCGCTAGTAAGCATGCGTGTGAATGAATGTGTTGTTGTTATTGTAGTCAGCTGTTAAGATTGTTTACATTTGTTGGTATAGTTAGCTAGAAATTTTCGGCGTTTTGAAGTTATTCTTATTGAAAGCTCTACAGTTCGCATTTTTGCTTATAGAATTTTTAAATAGATATGATCAATTTACGAGTTATTCAACACATAAACTGATATTACTCTCAATGTTTATATGCAATATTTTTATTACTCTTCATTTTAGTATAGCCAATTTTTAATCAACATGAAATTTATTTATATACATTTATGTACCCATATTCTCGATATAACTACACTTGAAATATTAAGCAATGCGAACATGTGTATGCGTACTATAGAGTGCTCTATGGCCGGGTAGTTTATTAAAATTCTTCTTCTTTCTTTGCTAACTTGTAAGAAGCTGATTTTAAGATTTTTAAAAATAAAAATTAGCTGAAATAAATGCAATTAAAACAGTTAAAAGACATTTCACTTTTATAAAGTAAAAACAAAATTTTTAAAATATTATTTATTTTTATTATATTTTATTGCATACAATTTTTTTTATATCAATCACCATACGTTGACACCTTGTAACTAACGATTTTTTGAAATTGATATTTTTAATATTTTTATAAAAATGTTAACCAAACTTTTTCTTCCAAATTGACAAACAGCACACCAAACAAAATCCCGATTTTATTTTTAAAAATAAAATTGCTGATTGATTTTAATTGGTAATTGTTGTTAAGTATTTTGCTTCTCCTGTAAAATTAATGAATTTTTAGGTATCAACGTATGTACATCGATATGCTATTATATATAAACAGTTGTTGTTAATAACTTCAATAAAATTTTTATGTAAAACTTTAAAGTTAACTGTAAAAGTAAAAAAGTGATGTGAGCACAACATTTTCAATTTTGAAGCAAAACTGAATTTCAGTAACATTTATTTAAATTTTTTTCTAATAAATAGCTACACGATTATTGCCAAGGAAGAAAATTTTTAAAATGTATATACAATTGATATTTGCAATTAAGTAAAAAAGAAAAGGCTAAGTTTGTGTAACATTAAACATATTTATGATAATTATAAATGAAATAATAATAGTAACAACATATATATATTAATATAAATCTATATACACATTTCGTTGACAACTACTTTCGTAAACTCTTGAAGTTCCAAGAAATAACCACTGTTTCAGAGGGTTAATTTTCACTTTGAAATCAATGATATCCTTGGTTAATGATCTGTTCCAGGACCCTGAAGTGAAAGTCGTTATGTTAGGTAGGATAATCCAAGATTCCCTTAAAAATTACTTTTGTGTACTTAGGTCACAGCTAGGTACCAACACCGATCCATCCGTGGGAGAATTTCAGTATCTCTCCGGACGAATATTGTCCATGAAGATCTTAGCATATAATTTTCGTAGTCATTTTTCAAGTTACAAAAGCATTTTCGATATACAAAATAAAGCAGCAAGGCTCTTTCACAAAGAAACTAACAGGAATATAAATAAAAATGTGGCATCATTTAAAAGATCAAGAAGTCTAGTATAACATGACATATTCATTTACTGTGAAAATATTCATTTAAATAGCTTAAAATTAAGAAAACAAGCAATACTTCTTAATTTCATCGCACATCTTATTTTATACACATACTAAATTCGGCAACTAACTGTAAGTCCGATGATCGGTTGCTTACTTTGTGTGGTCTCTAAATGCCATTTAAAACAATGAGAGTATATTCAATGAGAGTATATTATAAATAAGAGTATGCATGACTATCAGATATATTTTTCTGCGTTTTTCGCTGAGCAGTTCCCAGTTTAGAACTGCGGGAAAAAGTTAGAACTAAACGGAACTAAACGCAATGAGAGTATATATATTTATATTTATATTTAATTTATGTATACGCACTATCAGAATACTTCTTAATACATCGCCAGTAAATAAAACAACTATAACTTGGGTAGTTAAACACTGAAGCAGCACTGTGGAGAATAAGCAAAATGTAACCTACACCTTAATTAAACTTCACTCGGATGGCAACACTAGCCCGAGGTGAAAAGCGATATGTCAAGAACAATGAAACAGCTGAAACATAAACTCAACACACCATGACTGTGCAGTCAAGCTGGGGTGACTTACACAACAAGTGGCAAATTAAAATTCAGTCTTGCAGCAGCAGCCACACGGGTAAGTCATCTTCAAATAATTAACTCCTGATAAACCTTCCTCCTAATAAACCTTTACCCACGCGTTGTGTCATTGAGGACGGCGCTTCCATTCTAAGTCCTACCCATGCGTTGTGTCATTGAGGACGGCGCTTCCATACCAAGTCCTACCCACGCGTTGTGTCATTGAGGACGGCGCTTCCATTCCAAGTCCTACCCACGCATTGTGTCATTGAGGACGGCGCTTCCATTCCAAGTCCTACCTACGCGTTGTGTCATTGAGGACGGTGCTTCCATTCCAAGTCCTACCCACGCGTTGTGCCATTGAGGACGGCGTTTCCATTCTAAGTCCTACCCACGCGTTGTGCCATTGAGGACGGCGCTTCCATTCTAAGACCTACCCACGCGTTGTGCCATTGAGGACGGCGCTTCCATTCTAAGTCCTACCCACGCGTTGTGCCATTGAGGACGGCGTTTCCATTCTAAGTCCTACCCACGCGTTGTGCCATTGAGGACGGCGTTTTCATTCTAAGTCCTACCTACGCGTTGCTCCAGAACGGTTGACGATTCCAACAGCTGACGATGGGTGACATTGGTACATCAGGCCACGAAGAAACTCGGATCGAAAACATTGTAATGACATGAACAAAGATAGGGAAAAATTGACTCTAAGCAAATGAAATATAAATTTATCATTTATCATTAACTCGTGAACTCAAATTTATAGTATATATTATTTTCTTTATTTACAAATGAACTGTTGTGTAATAAACTAGCAAGAATCGATAACCTAACTTAACCCCGTGTATTAAATTTTGTGAACGAACCCTGGACACCGGCGAGTGATACCTCGGCAAGAAAAAAGGTTCGTCACAATGGCGCCCGAGCAGGGACCTTTTGTCATAAAATAATAAAGTCATCCGCCGCGTACGCGAAAGAAATATATCATCAGCGAGCAAAAAGTGTAAAAGTGAATAATACAGAAAATTAATAATAATAAAAAAAAAAACAGGGACATTTTGTCTGGAAATAATAAAATCATCCGCCGCGCACGGGAAACAAAAATATATACATGTGAATTAATAATGTGTAACAACAAGACATATAAAAAGAAAAAAGACAAATAAAAGAAAAAAAAACTAAGCCCGTGTTAAACTCAGTGAGTGCTATAATCAAAAACGAAAAAAAAACTAAGCCCGCGTTAAACTCAGCCCAGTGAGAGAAAAAAAATAAAACTGTACTCTGTTAAGCAAACTCGTCGCGCACAAAAAAATATATATATTCGAATAAAATCAAGAGCAGTGGGTACAAAAAAAAAAAAAAAAAAAACAAAACAAGGAAAAAAAAACCAAAACAAAAAAATCTGAAACGAATAAAGAAAGCAAATTCTGTTAAGCAAAGGAACAAGAATATACGTAGTGAATCGAGGTTAAAATCAAAAAAAAAAAAAAAACTATAGGTCGAATTAGTGAACTACTCCGACTAATTTAAAAAAAAAGGAGGAATAGAAATATTATTATAATAACTAAATAATAGATACACAGCGCGAAACGTGATAATACACTATAAACCGTTCAAAATTAAAAAAAAAAAAAAAAAAAAACCGAACAAGTGCTGCCCATGAATATAGTTAAGAAAACTACTAATAAATTAAAACATTTAATCCTTACAGATAAAGCAGGAACAGCTCTTGTACATCGCCATGTTGACCACCACGTGGGTGTATTCCCTAAAAAAGGAAGAGCTGATAACATACGCAAATGACTTCGCATTCGACTCCACTAGCACCGTTGAAGAGCTTCGGAAGCGCTTCATCGGCTTCATAAATGAAAAAGAGTACAAGGACGAGCAGTTACAGCGACTCCTTGATCTACAGGCAAAACACCGTCGCGCCATATCACCCGCGCCACCAGCACCGCCAACTGAGGACTCAGGCGGAAAACGAACAAGCTCAACCGACGCAACTCTTCGCGTTCCGACTCAAGCGACCGATGTTTTGCTGCCATTTGCCCAGCAACCCGTACCGACCAACTCAAACGCGGCATTACCAGTGACAGGCCCATATTTGGCAGTAGTGGAGAAGGTAAGGAAGTGGTCAGTAAAATTCGACGGGAAGAAAGACCCATTGGCCTTCATCGAAATAGTTGAAGAACTGGCCGAGGTCTACAATATCAACAAGATCTACCTACCTCGCACGATGCCTGAACTACTCACTGACCGCGCCTTGATATGGTATCGAAATAATAACGAGCACTGGCCTGCCGGGGGGCAGTTCAAAGAAAAATTTTTAAAATTCTTTCTACCACCTAGATATCTGGAGCGGATCAACGACGACATCCGAAACAGAACCCAGAACCACCGGGAGCCGTTTAAAAATTTTGTTTTAGACCTCCAAACTCTAATGAGACATGCGGGCTACAGTGAAGAGCAACAACTCGAGAGAATCTTCCGAAACGCTCACCCAGATTACCAGTGGTATATTCGAAGGAGAGACTTTTCAACTCTCGAAGAGTTGGTTAACCTGGCAGACGACCTCGAGGCTATTCAGACACGCGAGCCCGGACGAACACAGCGAGCCAACTTGCGTACCGAGCACCACCGCATGCTACAACAAGAACGACGTGCCATTAACCACCAATTGACAGCCGCCCAGCATGGGCAACAAATGGAGATCAACCCAAGAACCGCTTGTCGAAATTGTGGTAAAAACGGACATGTAAGACAAGACTGCCGAAATCCTCAAATGATCTTCTGCTGGATCTGCGGCCGTCAAAATGTACTCACCATTCAGTGATGCAGGACACGACCGGGAAACGACGAAGGGGCTCGAAACGAGGAGGGGCGAGTACTCTAAAAGGAAATCCTCAAACCCAGTAAGACATCTTCAACACGATAACAGTCACATTTTCGCCACTATAACAATCGATGCGCTGACGATCAATGCAACAATAGATACCGGTGCCACGCGAAGTTTCCTGAGTCAACGATTTGTAGACAGGATCCATAACAGCTGCAAATTCATCCTAGCCGATAATGTGGTCACGTTAGCTGATGGATCGGTCAAAGTACTTCGCCATACCGTAGAAACCGATATTCGATTGGGCAACATTAATCGAAAGTTCCAGTTTTTAGTAATGCCAGGTGCCACCTACGAAGTCACTCTTGGCATGGACTTCCTGCTGGAAACCAAAGCAACTCTTAGCTGTGGTGAGGAAACTATTGTTTTGGCAAAACAACCAATCAACATGTCTGACTCGGAAGAAAAGAAGAAATTCTCTGCAGCCAAGCAACAGTTCCGGCGCAATACGGAGATCACGAACGAACAGCACCGACGAGCGCAAGTTTTGGGCCCTGAATGGCTAGAGGTCCCTTCAAAAACCGGACGACTCCAGTTGCTGCCTTATCGCTTCAGCCCAGGTCACCACCGACCACATCCTTCAGACGAAGCCCAAATTCAAACGCCAAAACCCCGGGCCGCAGGCATTGCCCATCGCAGAATGCAAACGACCAGGCCACGAACCTTGCAGACGGCCACGCCAGCACGGCCCCAGCCGAACCCAGATGCCACTCAACCAACCAGCACCGAACCTTCAACTACCTCCACACGGCCGGTCACCGAACGCCCCGGTTCGGACACCAGCTGCGCAACCATGAGTTCTAAGATGCTTTTGCGGCAAATATCCGCTGAAAACGAGGCAGGCGCGACGTCGACTATAAGCCAACCAGTGTCTGCCACGCCGAGAACTAAGGGTGCCGTGAAGGAATTTAAGGTCCGCGTCTCCCGGCTAACCAAACCGGTAACTTCCCGGCCATCACAACTAGCGATATCGATACCGATACAGCATACAAACAAGGGTTTTCAGGTGAATGGACGACCCCACCCAAAGAGGGACCCTGGGCCGAAGGAACCGTCCCGAAGAGAAGAGGCACCTCCGGATAGAATGGCTCGTCGCCGCGACACCAGCACCAGCAGCTCCAGTAGCTCCAGTAGCGCCAGTAGCTCCAGTAGTACCAGCAGTGCAGGCAGCAGCACAAGAAGCACAAGAAGTGACAGTGGTAGCCGTAGTGGTGGCAACCATAGGCAGAGCCCAAACCACAATAATCAAAGGTTAGCTCTCGAAAGTCCTCCCCCTTTGAAAAGGGGCAAAACGGAGCCTCCTGCTCTACCACCAGACGTGCAACAAAAGGCCGAAGAGGTCCTTCAGAAGTTCCAGCAGCTGCAGCGGAAGAAAAGCTCAAGGGGCTCCTTCATCCAAAACATTGGGAGTTACCGAGTCCAAATATCCTGGAACCGTAGCGGGGCCTCGTGGATCAAAGTTCTCACGCCACAAACCCCAAGTAAGGAGGAATGTGAAGGTGAAAGTCGGAACTCGTTTCCACACACACTAGAGGCACACCCAGTACCAGTCGTGACATTTTTTTTCTTTTATTTAAAATTAATTTAATTACTTTTTTGCCTTATCTGGATTATTAACGGAAAAAAAACATGAATTAAAGCTTTTATTTTTACACGTCACATTTATTTAATTTATGTATACGCACTATCAGAATACTTCTTAATACATCGCCAGTAAATAAAACAACTATAACTTGGGTAGTTAAACACTGAAGCAGCACTGTGGAGAATAAGCAAAATGTAACCTACACTAGCCCGAGGTGAAAAGCGATATGTCAAGAACAATGAAACAGCTGAAACATAAACTCAACACACCATGACTGTGCAGTCAAGCTGGGGTGACTTACACAACGAGTGGCAAATTAAAATTCAGTCTTGCAGCAGCAGCCACACGGGTAAGTCATCTTCAAATAATTAACTCCTGATAAACCTTCCTCCTAATAAACCTTTACCCACGCGTTGTGTCATTGAGGACGGCGCTTCCATTCTAAGTCCTACCCATGCGTTGTGTCATTGAGGACGGCGCTTCCATTCCAAGTCCTTTATATATAAACAGTTGTTGTTAATATCTTCAATTAAATTTGTATGCAAAACTTTAAAGTTAACTGTAAAAGTTGAAAAGTGTTGTGAGCACAACATTTTCAATTTTGAAGCAAAACTGAATTTCAGTAACATTTTTTTAATTTTTTTTCTATAAAATAATTAAACGATTATTGCGTAGGAAGAAAATTTTCAAAATTTATATACAATTGATTTTTGCAATTAAGTAAAAGAGCAAAGGCTAAGTTTGTATAACATTAAACATATTTATGATAACTATAAATGAAATAATAATAGTAACAACATATATATACATATTAATATAAATATATATACACATTTCGTTGACAACTATTTTCGTAAACTCTTGAAGTTCCAAGAAATAACCACTGTTTCAGAGGGTTAATTTTCACTTTGAAATCAATGATATCCTTGGTTAATGCTCTGTTCCAGGACCCTGAAGTGAAATTCGTTATGTTAGGTAGGATAAACCAAGATTCCTTTGAAAATTACTTTTCTGTTCTTAGGTCACAGCTAGGTAACAACACCGATCCGTCCGTGGGAGAATTTCAGTATCTCTCCGGAAGAATATTGTCCATGAAGATCTTAACAAATAATTTTCGTAGTAGTCAAAATATTTGGGGAATCATCATCATAACATAAAGCGTTATTTTGAGTTTTAGTATACAAACATACATTTTTTACTGATAGATAGATGAGCAGAAAAAGAAGGCATGGCAACATTTATATATATAGTTATATATATAGTGGCCATTTGGTCCCATTGCACCTACATATCAAGTTTCACTATCAAAACATGTACAGCTCAGAAATTACAATGATTTCTGAAAAGTCGGCGTAGATAAAGTGCGACACGTCCATTTTTTTAAGGATTCTGACAGTAACCATATGAACTAATCTACCAAATTTTATTCTTTTACTGTAAATTTTGATTTATATACTTTTACGGATTTGTGGGTGTGACAAAATTTATATAAAAAGTGACCGCCACTTTTACGTTCACATCTCAGGAATTAAAATTATTTCTAACCGATAGCCCTGGCAGATAGGGCTTACTTAGTTATAATTTTTAAATTGTAATTAACTATAATACAAAAATAAATAAATAAATTAAATAAAATTATTGCTGAAGAGTGGGCACACATATAGTGCTAACATGCACATTTTTTGCAAAGCTGTCGAGAGTAAGCGTATGAACTTAACTACCAAATTTTAGTATTTAACGATGAGAATCGTCTGATTTATAGAAGTTCTATTGATTTGTGGGTAAAGAAAGTGGCGGCCGTAGCGTAGTGGGTAGAGTGTGTGGCCCATATGGGAGAGATCCCTGGTTCGAATTTCACCTGACACAGAAAGCTTTTTCAATTGAATTAATTTTTCTGTTCGGCCGTCACCTCTCTGCTGACAATGGCAAACCGCAGAGAGTAAAAACTGCCATGAAAAGCTTCTTGAGAACATAAGACGTTCGGAGTCGGCATAAAACATAGGTCCAGTTCTCGATCATTTGTGTTCAAACATTCCACAACACGCACAACACAATTAATCATAAGAAGCTCGGTCAAAGTCCTTTCAAGGGCTGAAATTGGCCATTTCGCGTTGTTTTTTTTTTATTTGCGGGTGGTACAAGTTGGCGTGGCAAATTTTTTATATATATATACTGACCGCCACTTAGAGCACCTGCATATGAAGTGTTACTATCAAAACGCGTACAACGCAGGAAAAATCATGATTTCGAAAAAGTGGGCGTAGATATGGTGCGCCCACGCCCATTTTTGTACATTGGCCGAGAGTAATCATATAAACTAAATTATCAAATCTTAGTCTTCTACGGCAAAAGCCGTCTGATATAAAGCATTTTTAAAAATTTGTTGGCGTTAAAAGTGGGCGTGACAATATTTATATTTACATATGACTGCCACTTGGACCTATAGTACCTGAATACCAAGATTCACTATGAAAACGTGTACAACTCAGGAATAAGCATGATTTCGATAAAGTGGGCGTAGATATAGTGCGGCCATGCCCATTTTTTGTTTACATTGGCCGAGAGTAATCATATAAACTAAATTATCAAATCTTAGTCTTCTACGGCAAAATCTGTCTGATATAAAGCATTTTTACTGATTTGTGGGCGGTAAAAGTGGGCGTGACAACGTTTATATTTACATAGTGACTGCCACTTGTATCCATAGCACCTTCGTACCAAGATCCACTATCAAAACTTGAACATCTCAGGAATTAAAATGATTGCTGAGAAGTGGGCGTAGATATAGTGTGACCACGCCCATTTTTTGTACAGTCACCGAAAGTTACTATCTGAACAAAATGACCATATATTAGTTTTGTATGATTAAAACCGTCTGATATATAGCATTTTTTTTTTGGTTTGTGGGCGATAGAGCCAATTTGGGTTGTATGGGAGGTACCACGCCCCCTTGTCCAATATACACCAAACTTCACAGGAACACTTCCAGAATGTTGCTTCAGTATTCCTTAAAATTTCATAAAATTTGGTTTGGTGGTTTTGGATATACACACATACCCACATACATACATTCATTTTTATATATATAGATGTATATATATGTTGTTACTATTATTATTTCATTTATAGTTATCATAAATATGTTTAATGTTATACAAACTTAGCCTTTGCTCTTTTACTTAATTGCAAAAATCAATTGTATATAAATTTTGAAAATTTTCTTCCAAGACAATAATCGTTTAGTTATTTTATAGAAAAAAATTAAAATAAATGTTACTGAAATTCAGTTTTGCTTCAAAATTGAAAATGTTGTGCTCACAACACTTTTTAACTTTTACAGTTAACTTTAAAGTCTTACATAAACATTTAATTGAAGTTATTAACAACAACTGTATGTATAAAATAGCATATCGATGGCCATTACTTAACAACAATTAACAATTAAAATCAATCAGCCACACTGCTCCTAAAGGATCGATAGGTTTCATGAAAATGACAACAAAAACTAAAAATGAGGCTTGATTTGTAATTTTCTTACGATCAATAATATGTTGAAATTTAAGTCGGCGCTGCTCCTTTTTGGGAGCTAAGGGGTTAAGAAGTATTTCACGATGTTGATTCATGCTATTGTTTCTAGCAGAAAAACAAACACACATAATACGTATTTAAAGAACTCATTGGAAAGGTAATAAAATCACCTTTTTAACAATATATCAACCAACATTATAGGCTTACTCGTTCCCGAGCTGTGCTCGTGTGAAGATGAAATCAATCAGTTGAAAGTACTGATTCTGAGAAATTCGCTCTCAAAGTCAAAACTTAGTACTTTCAACTGATTGATTTTATCTTCACACGAGCACACGAGCATTACAAATCAAGCCTCATTTTTAGTTTTTGTTGTCATTTTCATGAAACCTATCGATCCTTTAGGAGCAGTGTGCAGCAGTTTTATTTTTAAAAATTAAACAAAATCAGTACTAAATATTTTTGAAATGAGAAGAAAAAGTCATTAAGTATAAAGAAAATTCGGGATTTTGTTTGGTGTACTGTTTATCATTTTGGAAGAAAAAGCTTGGTAAAAACTTTTATAAAAATATTTAAAATATCAATTTTAAAATATCGCTAGTTTCGAGGTGTCAACGTATGGCCATCGATATAAAAAAATTGTATACTTCAAAATATAATAAGAATAAATAGTATTTACAAAAGTTTGTTTTTTACTTTATAAAGGAGAAAGGGTTTTTAAATGTTTTAATTGCATTTATTTCAGCTAATTTTTATTATTAAAAATCTTAAAATCAGCTTTTTACAAGTTAGCAAAGAAAGAAGAAAAATTTTAATAAACTATCCGGCCATAGAGCACTCTATAGTACGCATATACTTGATATCATTACTTATAATTTCAAGTGTAGTTATATCAAGAATATGGGTAGGTACATAAATGTGTATAAATAATTTTTAAGTTGATTAAAAATTGGCTATACTGCAATGAAGAGTAATAAAAATATTGCATATAAACAACATTGAGAGTAATATCAATTTATGTGTTGAATAACTATTAATTATTATAAATCTATTTAAAAATACAATAAGCAAAAATGCGAACTGTAGAGCTTCCAATAAGAATAACTTCAAAACGCTGAAAATTTCTAGCTACCCTGTAGGAAAATCAATTAATTTAAAAGTAATTGATAAAGTAGTTTTTTGTCAACCACAACTAGTTGAAATTCTGACTTTTTTCCATAGAACGAACTAACTTATTTTGTATGGCGATGTCCGCTAAATAAGTCAATTGACTTTCGTCTGCATATATTTTCAACTACTTGTTAAATTAGTTACATTTAAACTATTTTTCTAATTGCTTTAAAATAACCAATTGCAAACTATTACTGATGGCCTAAAGATAATATTTGATTAAATTACATGGTTAAATATATATAGACTTGTAATCTAATAAAAATTTGCAATTAAAACATGTCAAAATCAGAGTAGTTGCCGCCTTAATATAATTCAAAGTAGTTCAAATACTGGTTTATTTTAAACTAGTTTTTTAATTAGTTGTTTTTAAAAACAAGTTAGTTTGTTCCTATAGGGTAACTATACCAACAAATGTAAACAATCTTAAAAGCTGACTACAATAACAACAACACATTCATTTTCACGCATGCTTGCTAGCGGGAAGAAGGGAAAGGGGTAAGATCATATCGACAGCAGAAAACAAAAAGAATATTGCTTGCATTGTTTTTTGATCATTTCAGCTTACACACATCCATTGAAATCAGTGTATCAGCTTACACACATACATTCAGATTTATATCGACCTAAAAAACACTTCCCCATGCGCTACTGCTTGCACACATTCATTCACAAATCAGTATTGAAAAAAAAAACACTTGCGCATGCGCTAAAGCGCGCACATGCGACTTGATTCATGTCTTAGCTTTTTAGTTCCGTTTAGTTCTTGATTCATGTCTTAGCTTTTTAGTTCCGTTTAGCAAAGAGTTTGCGTGACTATCAGATATATTTTTTCTGCATTTTTCGATGTACAGTCAATGAGAGTATATTATAATCAAGAGTTTGCGTGACTATCAGATATATTTTTTCTGCATTTTTCGATGTACAGTCAATGAGAGTATATTATAATCAAGAGTTTGCGTGACTATCAGATATATTTTTTCTGCATTTTTCGATGTACAGTCAATGAGAGTATATTATAATCAAGAGTTTGCGTGACTATCAGATATATTTTTTCTGCATTTTTCGATGTACAGTTCCCAATTGAAAAATGTTAGAACTAGACGGAACTAAACGGAACTACAAAGCAAGAACTGAACGTAACTAAAAAGCTAAGACAAGAATCAAGTCGCATGTGCGCGCTTTAGCGCATGCGCAAGTGTTTTTTTTTCAATACTGATTTGTGAATGAATGTGTGCAAGCAGTAGCGCATGTGGAAGTATTTTTTAGGTCGATACAAATTTGAATGTATGTGTGTAAGCTGAAATGAAATAAATTTGGGATTTTTAATTTCAAGCAAATTCTTTTTGTTTTCTGCTGTCTATATGATCTTACCCCTTTCCCTTCTCCCCGCTAGTAAGCATGCGTGTGAATGAATGTGTTGTTGTTATTGTAGTCAGCTGTTAAGATTGTTTACATTTGTTGGTATAGTTAGCTAGAAATTTTCGGCGTTTTGAAGTTATTCTTATTGGAAGCTCTACAGTTGGAATTTTTGCTTAATAGTATTTTTAAATAATTATTATCAATTTACGAGTTATTCAACACATATACTGATATTACTCTCAATGTTTATATGCAATATTTTTATTACTCTTCATTTCAGTATAGCCAATTTTTAAACAACATGAAAATTATTTATATACATTTATGTACCCATATTCTCGATATAACTACACTTGAAATATTAAGCAACGCGAACATGTGTATGCGTACTATAGAGTGCTCTATGGCCGGGTAGTTTATTAAAATTTTTCTTCTTTCTTTGCTAACTTGTAAGAAGCTGATTTTAAGATTTTTAAAAATAAAAATTAACTCAAATATAATTGCATTTATTTCAGTTAATTAAATTAAATTAATTAATTAATTAATTAAATAAAAATTAACTGAAATATAATTGCATTTATATCAGTTAATTTGTATTTTTAAAAATCTTAAAATCAGCTGTTTCAACAACATTTAAAAACCCCTATCTCCTTTATAAAGTGAAAAATAAAATTTTTTAAATATTATTTATTCTTATTATATATTATTGTATACAATTTTTTGAAATATCGATGACCATACGTTGACACCTCGTAACTAACGATTTTTTGAAATTGATATTTTTAATATTTTTATAAAAATTTTAACCAAGCTTTTTCTTCCAAAATGGCAAACAGTACACCAAACAAAATCCCAAATTTTCTTTATACTTAATGACTTTTTCTTCTCATTTCAAAAATATTTAGTACTGATTATGTTTTATTTTTAAAAATAAAATTGCTGATTGATTTTAGTTGATTATTGTTGTTAAGTATTTTGCTTTTCCTGTAAAATTAATGAATTTTTAGTTATGAGGTGTCAACGTATGGCCATCGATATGCAATTTTATATATACAGTTGTTGTTAATAACTTCAACTAAATTTTTAAGTAAAACTTTAAAGTTAACTGTAAATGTTAAAAAGTGTTGTGAGCACAACATTTTGAATTATGAAGCAAAACTGATTTTTTTTTTTATAAAATAACTAAACGATTTTTGCTTAGGATAGAAATTTTAAAAATTTATATACAATTGATTTTTTCAATTAAGTAAAAAAGTAAAGGCTAAGTTTGTATGACATTAAACATTTTTATGATAATTATAAATGAAATAATGATATCCTTATTAAATGATCTGTTACAGGATCCTGAAGTGAAATTCGTTATGTTAGTAGGATAAACCAAGCTGTCATGATGATTAGGTCCATTTGTCGAACTTTCAGAACTGTACAATTTTCCACTGAGTTGTCTCAATAATTCGCAAGCAATGTGTTTTTCAAGCTTTCATTTTATTTTACTATATAGTAAGTAGAGAAGAACAAATACATTGTATATTCACTATTATATATTTAGCTATTTACATTTATATATAATTATAGTTCGCATATATTAGTATATGTTATTATAAATCTAATGACAGTTTTGATCCGTTTTGATCCGAAAAAACTGCAGATGGTTAAAATTTAAAAGACTAATTAGTGTTCAAAGATATGAAAATTAAAGCTTGAATGTATCTTTTGTTAGTTTGTACGTCTGCAAATTCATCGGACTGATTTTTAAAAATTATTCTTTTGTCACTTTGTCTGTTTGTTTTTTTATCTATTTGTCTGTCATCCTGTTAATGTGTCGAATCGTATATAAACAAAAATTATACAAATTTGTGTATATCTATATGATATGTATATATTATATATATATATATATACATATATATATTATATATATATATATATACATATATGTGTTATGCATATCTTAGATATATAATATTGTAATTTTTATAATAATGTTAATAATAAATATATTGTTCATAATATTATAAATAAAAATATTTATAGATTTTATATATTTATATTAATATATAAAAAAAAACTTTTTATTAATATATTTATATAAGAACTATTATTATATATAAATGTAAATAGCTAAATATATGATATTGAATATTTAATATATTTGCTCTTCTCTACTTACTATATAGTCAAATAAAATGAACGCTTGAAAAACACATTGCTTCCGCATTATTGGGACAACTCATTGGAAAGTTGTACAGTTCAGAAAGTTCGACAAATGGACCTAATTATCATGACAGCAAAAACTTTATTATACCAAAATAATTTATTATATTTAAACTTATATTTCGACTGTAAAAGAACATACTTTACTGTTAAAGTTGCAATAATACCATATGAACAAAACCAAGAGAAGTCACTTACACTAATTAAAGACTAGCAGACATACAATTAAACTAACTGACTGGCAGTAAAGAAAAAAACTACACATTTCTACAGACCTCCTACATATTATACAATCTTTGCATTTTTGCCATAACAATTTGATTGCAACTAATTTTTCGTTTTATTTCTTCTGATACAAACTTCTCTCTTAACCAACCTGAGCTTTTTCGGATCAAAACTGTTATTAGATGTTCAAGAATATAACGCCTGTGTTCAAAACAGTTTCCATTTTCATCGAACCATATGACTTGATAATACGCGCTTTTAAATTCGGTTCATGACAACATTTTTCGAAAATGCTTTTGTAACTTGAAAAATGACTACGAAAATTATATGCTAAGATCTTCATGGACAATATTCGTCCGGAGAGATACTGAAATTCTCCCACGGATGGATCGGTGTTGGTACCTAGCTGTGACCTAAGTACACAAAAGTAATGTTTAAGGGAATCTTGGTTTATCCTACCTAACATAACGACTTTCACTTCAGGGTCCTGGAACAGATCATTAACCAAGGATATCATTGATTTCAAAGTGAAAATTAACCCTCTGAAACAGTGGTTATTTCTTGGAACTTCAAGAGTTTACGAAAGTAGTTGTCAATGAAATGTGTATATATATTTATATTAATATATATATATGTTGTTACTATTATTATTTCATTTATAATTATCATAAATATGTTTAATGTTACACAAACTTAGCCTTTTCTTTTTTACTTAATTGCAAATATCAATTGTATATACATTTTAAAAATTTTCTTCCTTGGCAATAATCGTGTAGCTATTTATTAGAAAAAAATTTAAATAAATGTTACTGAAATTCAGTTTTGCTTCAAAATTGAAAATGTTGTGCTCACATCACTTTTTAACTTTTACAGTTAACTTTAAAGATTTACATAAAAATTTTATTGAAATTATTAACAACAACTGTTTATATATAATAGCATATCGATGTCCATACGTTGATACCTCGTAACTAAAAATTCATTAATTTTACAGGAGAAGCAAAATACCTAACAACAATTAACAATTAAAATCAATCAGCAATTTTATTTTTAAAAATAAAATCGGGATTTTGTTTGGTGTGCTGTTTGTCAATTTGGAAGAAAAAGCTTGGTTAACATTTTTATAAAAATATTAAAAATATCAATTTCAAAAAATCGTTAGTTACGAGGTGTCAACGTATGGTGATTGATATAAAAAAAATTGTATGCAATAAAATATAATAAAAATAAATAATATTTTAAAAATTTTGTTTTTACTTTATAAAAGTGAAATGTTTTTTAACTGTTTTAATTGCATTTATTTCAGCTAATTTTTATTTTTAAAAATCTTAAAATCAGCTTTTTACAAGTTAGCAAAAAAAGAAGAAAAATTTTAATAAACTACCCGGCCATAGAGCACTCTATAGTACGCATACACATGTTCGCATTGCTTAATATTTCAAGTGTAGTTATATCGAGAATATGGGTACATAAATGTATATAAATAATTTTCATGTTGTTTAAAAATTGGCTATACTGAAATGAAGAGTAATAAAAATATTGCATATAAACATTGAGAGTAATATCAGTATATGTGTTGAATAACTCGTAAATTGATAATATCTATTTAAAAATACTATTAAGCAAAAATTCCAACTGTAGAGCTTCCAATAAGAATAACTTCAAAATGCCGAAAATTTCTAGCTAACTATACCAACAAATGTAAACAATCTTAACAGCTGACTACAATAACAACAACACATTCATTCACACGCATGCTTACTAGCGGGGAGAAGGGAAAGGGGTAAGATCATATAGACAGCAGAAAACAAAAAGAATTTGCTTGAAATGAAAAATCCCAAATTTATTTCATTTCAGCTTACACACATACATTCAAATTTGTATCGACCTAAAAAATACTTCCACATGCGCTACTGCTTGCACACATTCATTCACAAATCAGTATTGAAAAAAAAAACACTTGCGCATGCGCTAAAGCGCGCACATGCGACTTGATTCATGTCTTAGCTTTTTAGTTACGTTTAGTTCTTGCTTTGTAGTTCCGTTTAGTTCCGTCTAGTTCTAACATTTTTCAATTGGGAACTGTCCATCGAAAAATGCAGAAAAAATATATCTGATAGTCACGCAAACTCTTGATTATAATATACTCTCATTGACTGTACATCGAAAAATGCAGAAAAAATATATCTGATAGTCACGCAAACTCTTGATTATAATATACTCTCATTGACTGTACATCGAAAAATGCAGAAAAAATATATCTGATAGTCACGCAAACTCTTTGCTAAACGGAACTAAAAAGCTAAGACATGAATCAAGAACTAAACGGAACTAAAAAGCTAAGACATGAATCAAGTCGCATGTGCGCGCTTTAGCGCATGCGCAAGTGTTTTTTTTTTTCAATACTGATTTGTGAATGAATGTGTGCAAGCAGTAGCGCATGGGGAAGTGTTTTTTAGGTCGATACAAATTTGAATGGATGTGTGTAAGCTGATACACTGATTTCAAGGTATGTGTGTAAGCTGAAATGAAATAAATTTTGGATTTTTCATTTTAAGCAAATTCTTTTTGTTTTCTGCTGTCGATATGATCTTACCCCTTTCCCTTCTCCCCGCTAGCAAGCATGCGTGAAAATGAATGTGTTGTTGTTATTGTAATCAGCTGTTAAGTTTGTTTACATTTGTTGGTATAGTTACCCTGTAGGAAAATTAACTAATTTAAAAGTAGTTGATAAAGTAGTTTTTTGTCAACCACAACTAGTTGAAATTCTGACTTTTTCCATAGAACGAACTAAGTTATTTTGTATGGTGATGTCCGCTAAATAAGTCAATTGACTTTCGTCTGCATATATTTTCAACTACTTGTTAAATTAGTTATATTTAAATTATTTTTTTAATTACTTTAAAATAACCAATTGAAAACTATTACTGATGGCCAAAAGTTAATAATATTTGATGAAATAACATGGTTAAATATATATAAGCTTGTAATCTAATAAAAATTTTCAATTAAAACATGCCAACATCAGAGTAGTTGCCGCCTTAATATAATTCAAAGTAGTTTATCAATCACTGGTTTTTAAGTAGTATTTCAATTACTTCATATATTGAAGTGGATGCCGCCTTAATATAATTCAAAGTAGTGCATTTACTGGTTTATTTTAAACTAGTTTTTTAATTAGTTGTTTTTAAAAACAAGTTAGTTTGTTCCTATAGGGTAGCCAAAAATTTTCGGCGTTTTGAAGTTATTCTTATTGGAAGCTCTACAGTTGGCATTTTTGCTTAATAGTATTTTTAAATAGATATTATCAATTTACGAGTTATTCAACACATAAACTGATATTACTCTCAATGTTTATATGCAATATTTTTATTACTCTTCATTTCAGTATAGCCAATTTTTAATCAACATGAAAATTATTTATATACATTTATGTACCCACATTCTCGATATACCTACACTTGAAATATTAAGCAATGCGAACATGTGTATGCGTACTATAGAGTGCTCTATGGCTGGGTAGTTTATTAAAATTTCTTCTTTCTTTGCTAACTTGTAAAAAGCTGATTTTAAGATTTTTAAAAATAAAAATTAGCTGAAATAAATGCAATTAAAACAGTTAAAAAACATTTCACTTTTATAAAGTAAAAACAACATTTTTAAAATATTATTTATTCTTATTATATTTTTTTGCATACAAATTTTTTTATATCACTGACCATACGTTGACACCTCGTAACTAACGATTTTTTGAAATTGATATTTTTAATATTTTTATAAAAATGTTAACCAAGCTTTTTCTTCCAAATTGACAAACAGCACACCAAACAAAATCCCGATTTTATTTTTAAAAATAAAATTGCTGATTGATTTTAATTGTTAATTGTTGTTAAGTATTTTGCTTCTCCTGTAAAATCGACCTAAAGAAATCGACAACAACAATAACAACAGCAGCAGCGACAGTGCAGCGCAGCTTTAGGTGATAATCAAATTTATGTTTAACTTTTAAGTCAGTCTCTGATTATAGTTTTAAGCAATCAGTTTTTAATAAAGATTGGCTTCAGCCTTAAATAAAAAATATTTTTTTAATCATTTCTAATACAAAAATAATTAATTGGCGCCCGAGCAATTAGTTCAGTCTCGCGTTGTTTTTAAATTTACCGGTTAAATGAAAGTGTTATAAAAATACCACGAAAAGTAACATTAAGACACATCTACAAAAAGTGACATTAAAAAACTATTAACTTGATTACTATAATATCAAAAATATTAGAAGTGACATTAAAAACATAACAAAAAGTGCTATTAAAAATACCACTAAAGAAAAACTGAAAAGTGCTATTAAAAATACCACTGCTAACGTGTTACAAAAAAAGTGCTATTGACACTGAAACATTTTAATTAAAATATAAATAAAAACCAAAAAGATAAAAAAAAATAAATAAAATAAATTCCTTAATCATTATCTTAAATAATTTAAAGTTAATTAAAATAAATTTTTTTTTTTCAAAATGTCTAACCCAAATAACTTAGTACGTCCACCAACACTTAATACTAACCCTCCAAATCCCGCACCAGCTCCTAGCAATATAAATATAAACGAACTATCAACAATAGTAACTGAAATGGTAACAAACGTTATGAAGGACGAAATATAGTGCAAGCGGCACTAAATCCAAGCGCAAGCTTTATGAATATTTCCGACGTGACAATAGACGCTAGCCACATCAACAATCTTACAGACCTTGACAAAATACCGGACGTAGTCCGTTGTCTACGTGAATTCTCTGGAGCACCAGGAGAATTTAACTCGTCGAAAAAAAGTGTTGATCGCATATTACAAATATACGATCAATTGAGAGGCACTCCCAAATATTATGGCATTTTAAATGTCATCAGGAACAAAATAATAGGAAACGCAGATATCGCGTTGGAGTCAACAACACCCCACTTGACTGGAAAGCAATTTCCAAATGCCTAACCCTACATTACGCCGACAAACGCGACCTCGGTACGCTTGAGTACCAAATGACTTCACTTGTTCAAGGAAACTTAACTATTCAGGAATTTTATCAACAAGTTTACTCCCATCTATCCCTCATTCTTAATAAAATAGGATGCATGGAGGTTGGACCCGAGTCCACACATCTCCTTACGAGAACATATAGAGACAAGGCCCTTGACACCTTCGTTAGAGGTCTCATAGGTGACCTTCCTCGACTATTAGGTATGAGAGAACCAGTCGACCTCCAACAAGCTCTCCATTTATGCCTTAAACTAGAAAATCAAAACTTTCGATCGAATTATGCGCACAATAGCCAAAACTCAATCAGACGGAGTTATGGTAACCCACCAGTTCTACCACCCAGGAAACCACAGACAATACAGAGACCACAAAGAGAATTTTATCCCGAACTAGCCTATCTACCCCAAAACCGACCTAATCAAAACTTTTCATATAGACCACAACAAAACTTTAATAACCAACATAATTCTTATAACCAACAATTTAAACCACAACAACCCTTCATTAACCAGAATAATAACAATAATTAACAATAATCCACAACAACAAAACTTTGCTAACCGAAATAATTACTACAATCAATTTAATCCACCCCAACGTCCCTTTTATCCAAAACCGCAACCAAAACAGGAACCCATGGATGTTGATGTAAGTTTACGTTCACGTGGTGTTAACTACATGAATAGACCGAAACCTAACGACTTGGTAGGCAAACGACCCACACCCAGCTCCCAATATCAACCTCACAAAATCCAAAGAAACTACCATGTTACCACCTAAGAACAAAATCAATATACTGAAAAAGACTACGAACAACAAGAAGATTCTGATCTATACGATTTATCCAACTCTTTAGAAAACTGCGAAATCACAGATTTCACTGATGTACATTTTTTAGAATAAAAAGCTCTTCAATACCATATTTTGAGTGTAGAACCAAGAGCGGTAAAATGTTAAAAATACTAATTGACACAGGCTCAAACAAGAACTACATTCAACCAAGACTGGTTAATAAACCAACTCCAAACGTACAGACATTCTCTGCAAACTCCGTTGGAGGACCTATCTCCATTACACACCACACTTATATTAATCTTTTTAATTTACAAGACATTCAACTCAAATTTTTCCTTTTACCATCTTTAGTTTCATTTCATGCGATATTAGGCAATGACAGCCTAAAACAATTAGGAGCAATTATCCACACAAAAGAAGATTATATGATCGTCAATGACACAATTAAAATTAGAATAAAACAGTGCATTTCACAAAATGTTAACACAATAGAAATACGAAACGAACACATGACTAATACACAAAAGCAAATTATGAACACATTAGTTCAAACAAATCGCGAATTATTTTCAGAACCAGACGAAAAATTAAAATTTACGACAAAAGTTATAGCAGAAATCCGCACTTCATCAGACACTCCAATTTATACGCGTTATTATCCATACCCCGCTTCTCTCAAAGCAGAAGTTGAAGAACAAATCCAAAATCTTCTAGATGATGGAATCATTAGACCCTCAAGATCACCATTCAATTCTCCCGTTTGGATTGTCCCCAAAAAACAAGACGCTTCAGGGAAAAAGAAATACAGAGTTGTAATAGATTACAGAAAATTAAACACAGTAACAATTGCTGACCGATATCCCATCCCAGATATTAATGATGTCCTGGCACAACTAGGACAAAATAAATGGTTTTCCGTTTTAGATTTAAAAAGCGGCTTTCACCAAATTCCGTTAAAGGAATCCGACATTGAGAAAACAGCTGTCTGAATAAATAACGGAAAGTACGAATTTACACGGCTTCCGTTTGGTCTCAAAACTGCCCCTTCAATTTTCCAAAGAACTTTAGACGACATATTAAGAGAACATATCGGTAAAATCTGTTTTGTATATATTGACGACATAATTATATTTAGTAAGGACGAAAAATCTCACGCAATAGACATTCAAAATATTTTTCATACCCTTAAATCTGCTAACATGAAAGTTCAACTCGACAAATGCGAGTTTTTCAAAGAAAACGTTGAATTTTTAGGCTTTATTATTTTACCTCAAGAAATTAAAACCAATCCAGCTAAAATAGATGCATTTATAAATTTTCCAACTCCAACCACCCTTAAAGACTTACGATCATTTTTAGGTTTATCCGGCTATTACCGTCGTTTTGTATTCGATTATGCCAAACTGGCAAAACCTCTTACAAAACTCTTAAGAGGGGAGGAAGGACGAGTGTCAAAAAAACAAATCAAAAATTACAAAAATTCATTTAGATCCAGAAGCCATAGAAGCATTCAAAAAATAAAAAACTCATTAGCCTCAGATGACGTAATTTTAGCTTATCCCGACTTTAGTAAAGAATTTCACCTAACAACAGACGCATCCAACTACGCAATAGGCGCAGTATTGGAACAAGATCAAAAGCCAATATCCTTCATATCACGAACACTAAACAAAACAGAGGAAAGTTACGCAGCTAACGAGAAAGAACTCTTAGCTATAATCTGGGCACTCAAATTTTTTAGAAATCACCTTTACGGTACTGCTAAAGTAAAAATTTTCACAGATCACCAATCACTAATTTATGCCTTAAGCAACAAAAATCATAATACAAAAATGAAACGATGGAAGGCAATAGACGAATACAACCATGAACTCATTTACAAACCAGGTTCCATTAATAAAGTAGCAGATGCATTATCCAGGCCCCCACAAATTAATTCACTCTCGATAAGTCAACATAGCGATGAAAGTTCATCACATGGACTTATCCCTATTGTTGAATCACCCATTAATGTTTTTAAAAACCAGTTATGGATTCAAATAGGCAACGAAAATTCTTACCAATTTAAAATTCCCTTTCCAACATACCATAGGCATTGTAGTGCACTCCACAGTAATTTCTGTAACACACACTTAAACTAAGTTAACACTTGCTATTATAAAGTACGTTGAACTTATATCATGTCATTACTTTTTGTTACACTCACGCACTATATATATATGCTTGCATTTTTATTGCACACATTTTTTTTACATATTTCTACGCACTGTATTTTTTTTGCCACAATATTTTAAGAACATTGAACACCCACACACACTATATGTATGTATATGCTTGCATTTTTTTTTAATACCTTTTTCTGTCTACGCATTTTTTTTGTTGTTACATTTTCTAACATATGTTGATGTTTACTTTAAGTTATTATATAAGTTCAATTTTATATTAGTTATTAGAGAATTAAAAATGTATATTATTAAATAAGAAGAAAACGATTTTGCTCGACTATAAAAGGTCGAACAATTTGAAAATAAAATCAATCATAAATTCAGCTTCAAAAAGCTTATTGAGTTTTAATTTGCTCAGGCTTTTCTTTGGCTATCTAAACTTAGAGCCTGTGGCGCAGAAGCGCTGGCAAATATTTAGGCAGGTCCTAAATTTAAAAAAGAAAAGTAATCGCGAAATTTATAACCGCGAAAACGCGACAAAAGTTTTTCGCGAAAACGGCAAGGACTTTACAGCATATAATAATTCAACCAGATTACATAAAAGAAAATTTAATTTCCGTACTAAAAATATACCTTAACCCATCTGTAAAAAACGGACTTTTCACTACAGAAACCATAATGGGTAAAATACAAAATTTGTATCTTAACCATTTAAGAAATTATAAAATTAGATTTACCCAGACAAAAGTTACCGACTTAGACTCAGAAATAGAACAAAATGAACAAATTCTTCTAGAACACAATAGAGGTCATCGTAATGGACGAGAAAATAAAATCCAAATACTACAAAAATTGTATTTTCCAAGCATGACAGCCAAGATAGAAAGATTAGTGAAACAATGTAATACTTGTAAACAATACAAATATGACAGACACCCCAACAACCCCCAAATTAGCGAAACACCGATTCCAGAATATCCTGGTCAAATTTTACATATCGATATTTATATTACTGAAAAAATCTAGTGTTGACTGCACTGGACAAATTCTCAAAATACGCGGAGGCCAAATTAATTAAGTCAAGAGCGATTGAAGACGTCAAAGAACATTTAAGACAATTACTTTTTTTATTTGGCGTTCCCCAAACAATTGTAGTGGATAATGAGAAATCTTTTAATTCAAGATCTATTTTATTTATGTTACAAGATCAGTTAGGTATTACAGTTTTTACAACACCACCAAATAGCAGCTTCGTAAACGGACAAGTCGAAAGATTTCACTCTACTTTGTCAGAAATACTAAGATGTCTTAAACAAGACGACATTCACGATTCTTTTGAGGAATTATTGGACAGAAGCATTTACGAGTACAATTATTCTGTACACTCCACCACAAATAAAAGACCAATTGAAGTATTTTTCGGTAGAAGAGTACGGACTAATCCAGAAATGTACGAACAAGCAAGACGAGACAATATACAAAAATTAAAAGATAAACAAACCAAAGACATAGAAGCACATAACAAAAATAGAAAGCAAATTAAAGATTACAACGAAGGTGACATAATATACGTTAAAATAAATAGACGACATTGTACAAAATTGACAAAACGATACAAAAAAGAAGTTGTAAAAGAAAATATACACACTACAATTTTGACGCAATCAGGAAGAACGATACATAAGACAAACATTAAAAGTTAAATTTTTACTTTTAGGACTTTCATTTACGTTGCCGCAGCTGAAATAAAAATATTAGACTATACATCTACGCACATAATAACCTTAACAAACGGACAAGCGAAAATTCAAGATGGAACTTTTCAACTCATACATATTATCAACGTTCAAAAATATAGTGACTTTCTTGAAGAAATACAAAATTATACGAACAAAAACATACAAAAAAATAATATATATTTCACACTCCTAACCCACGAAATCCAGCAATCAATCCAAATCCCGAATCCCTTTCACCAATAAAAAATACGAAAACTAAAAGATCAATAAATGTGATAGGTACTGCCTGGAAATACATTGCCGGTAGTCCGGATCACGACGATTTCGAATTAATTAATAAAAACATAAACGAACTAAATAATAATAACAATAAACAAGTCATAATAAATCAAGCTCTAAATGAAAGATTAAATAATGTTACAAAAATAATAAATGACATACATAACGTTATAAGGAAAGATAAAAATATAATTAATGGAATAGCTTTAAGCATTCAAAATAGGTTAAGACTTGTAAAAGAAGAATTGATTAATATAAGATACGCCATAGAATGGGCGAAAAATGGAATGTTAAATTCAATGTTGTTAAATAAAAATGAAATTAAAATTGCAATTAATAAGTTAAAAGAAGAAAATATGCCGTTTGCTTCAGAAGAAGAAGCTTTACAATTTGCAAAAATTAATGTATTAACTAATGATACAACAATTTTATATGTAATCAAAATACCTTTAACTTTGAAAGAAACTTTAAATAATTTAATTATAAAACCAGTAAAAAATAATAATGCAATGATTTTAATTAAATATAATGAATTGTTAAAATATAGAAATAAATTTTATGGAATCAAAGAAAACTGTCAAGAATATAATAATATTAAAATATGTAAGAGAAATGAGCTTATAGATTTAAGTAATGATACTTGTATTCCAAATTTAATAAATAGTTTATTAAATCCTGCACATTCGTCAATGGACACCATATACCTACAGTAGAAGAAATCCAACCAGGAATACTGCTGATTAACGATTTTGATGGAATAATAGAAACGGGAACATCTAAACAAAGTTTGAATGGGACCTACCTTATTAAATTTTCAAATACCACAATAAGGATAAATAAGGAAAAATATAGCAACTTAGAAGAAATAGTCTTAGAGACATCGCCAGCCATAATGCAACCCACACCTGCCGAAAAAAGTAGAATAAATTTACTATCACTAGAAGCCCTTAAGGATCTTCACTTAAAAAACACTAAATTCATATCATCTCTGCAGAACGACAACAACTTCAACAGAATATCATTAGTCGTGTTAACCAGCATCTGTATTACTATAATCATCTTACTGAAAATTTTGAAGAAGAAATCATCTGAAAGAATTATAGTAAAAGAAATTCAGATTTCACCGGCCCCAATAATTGAAAAAAAACGCGCCCCGAATTGTGGCAAGAAATACCAAAAAGTTTAAGCATCAATGACCTTCCATATTTCTGAGTGATTGAGGGCAATCACACTTAAGGAGGGAGGAGTTAACGACACTTATGATGAATATTGTGAAATACTTAAATTCGCTATTTTAAACATAAATGCAACATACGATTTGGCAACATCCGTTCCCATATTTTTCGCTGACGCTATGTCTAGCGCATTTCACAGGAATAACCAACGTGCAGGTAAATCCACAACAACAATAACAACAGCAGCAGCGGCAGTGCAGCGCAGCTTTGGGTGATAAACAAATTTATGTTTAATTTTTAAGTCAGTCTCTGTTTATAGTTTTAAGCAATCAGTTTTAAATAAAGTTTGGCTTCAGCCTTAAATAAAAAATATTTTTTTTAATCATTTCTAATACAAAAATAATTAATTCACACATTCATTCACAAATCAGTATTGAAAAAAAAAACACTTGCGCATGCGCTAAAGCGCGCACATGCGACTTGATTCATGTCTTAGCTTTTTAGTTCCGTTTAGTTCTTGATTCATGTCTTAGCTTTTTAGTTCCGTTTAGTTCTAACTTTTTTCCGCATTTTTCAATTGGGAACTACTCAGCGAAAAACGCAGAAAAAATATATCTGATAGTCATGCAAACTCTTGATTATAATATACTCTCATTGTGTGATATTCCAAAACATTTCTGCCGGTATTTGTGCAGTCGCCGTTGTTGTTGTCAGATTCTATACACTGGCTGAAACTGGATTGACTGGTTTTTATAATAAATTCTGCACAATGTTTACATTTTGCATTATTATATTCTATACTGGTTTGACTGGTTTTTGTGTTATTGAAATAAATTTTCACAATGTTTACATTTTTGGCTGGACGGGCTTGCATGGCTTTATTTCAATAACACAATTAGATATTTCAGATATTAGATATTATTTTCAGGATATGTATGAAAATAAATGCTTTTTTCCGATTTTCTTTGTTTTTAATTTTTTTAGGTCAAATAGGAAATTTTTTATATAATTCAATTTATGAAATTTTCAAATAAATTTCATAATTGAATTTTTTCAGTATGTACGAGTACAATGTTACATTTTTTTGCTGCTTTTGCTTGCATAGATTTATTTCATTTCATTCCATTTCATACTTATTTCAAGTTGAAGTATGAAAATACGAAATGTTATTTTTTCAAAGATTTTAATTATCTCAACTTAATGGAATTTATTTTATTTCTTAAAAAAAATTGCAATAAATAAAATTTTTTTATCACATTTTTTGCCTGGCTTGCTGGTATATTTTATGCATTTATTTCAATATGCCATTTTTCTTAACAACAAATAACAGCAAAATCCATGTGTGTGGGTGGCTGAAATGGAAGAAAGAAATTTGCATGCATCATTTGCAGGAATTCTAATCAGTCGACTGGTTTGACTGATTTTTTTTGTTTTTTTTTGGGTGGATTTCGTCGATAGTCAGAAATGATATTTTTATGATTTTGTCTATTTTGAAGTATGAAGGTATAGAAAAATCGCTATAACTTCTCCATTTCTGATTATATTGAAATGCACCCAAAGACAAAATGCTGGCAAATTTTACAATCTTTAAAATCAATAAATTTTTATTTTTTTTAAAAAAATTTATTCATTTATTTTCTATCTCTATATCCTAAACTCGGCTAACTGAACTAAAATAAACGAATAAATTTATCTAATACAAATAAAATACATTTTTTTACTATGCTAACATGACTTATAAATCTATGCCAGAAAAGGGCACTTTAAGGATTTTTGAAAAAAAAGTCAAGTTGCATAACTATTTTATCCGATTTTCGGATTTTTTAATTTTTTGCACAAATTAGCTCAAAACTGACCTTAGTGCATTTCTTGTTTGCATTTTGAAAAATTTTTATTTTTCGACTTTTTCAAATTTTTTTCGTAAAAATATTCAAACTCGAAATTTACAAAAAGGAGGCGTACTTCTACCAAAAAATTTCATAACGACGAAACGTATAGGTATAGTTTTAGAAAATATTTCCCATGACAAATCTTAATATATTAGTTTTTTGAAGCGAAGCTTTTTACTCCTCGTTCTGTGATTTGCTTAGAGTGAAATCTGAAAAATTTTCGACAGATTTTTTCTTGGAATTTTGATGGTTTCTTTGTTGCTAGCGCGTATTACAACAAGAAAATTTAATACTTTAATAATAAATATTAAAAATATGTTTTGGTTCCCGTGCATGCTGGATTTTCAGCGAGTAAAATTGAGTGAGCGAATTGGATTCTCTTCCTTTAATATATAAAGTTAACGCTAATTATGTTACGTCAACCAGATTGCAGCGCAAGACACGCGCATCCGCTCCCATGAAATATGCTGACGATATGTCTAGCACTGTATGGTGTGATTCCATGGAATTGCACCCAACAACAAAATATCTGAAGTCGACGGCAAACATCAGTAGAGCTGCCGGCAGAGTTAAGTTTAGTTGTAAGTTATCCAATTATTGTTAGTCAGTCTTAAGTTTGCAATTAATTAATAAAGGTCTAATGACCACAAAAAAATATTTTTTTATTATTATTCAATAAAAAGTATTTTAATTGGCGCCCAACGTGGGGCCCGATACGCGATCAATAGTAGTTTAAAAAATCGAATAATTCTCGAAACGCTCAAGTAGCGTAGTGGAACTTTTGCAACAAATAGTTATTAAAAATCGTCATCATCTCGAAATGCTTAAGTAGCGTAGTGGAACTTTTGCAAATTATAGTGATCTAAAAAATCGTCCATATCTTGAAACGCTCAAGCAGCGTGTGGAACTTTTGCAAATAATTGTGACTTTAAAAAATCTGCTGTATCTCGAAACGCTCAAGTGGCGTAGTGGAACTCTGCTGCAAATAATAGCGATTTTAAACAAAAACACTGCTGTATCAAAAACGCTCAAGTAGCGTAGTATTGGGCCCCGAAGAACCAAATCAACAACTTAATCTGCGCAGGATTCATTTGAATAGCGAGGCGTACAACGAGAGACCACCAACTGGATCCTTAGTCACCTGGACATAAAAAAAAACAGGACAAACAGGAGCAATTCGGTAATGGCAAGTGCGATGTTGCTGATTCTGGTATTGTAAGTTAAGTAAGTTGTAAAAAAAAAAAATCTAAGAAAATAGTTACCGAAAAAATAAAATAAAATAATTAATTAACAAAAAAATCGACGCTAAGACTCCGAACACCACGGACCCTCCAGTGTATAATAAAAAAATTAAAATAAAAAGAAAAAAAAAATGGAAAATTTTAATAAAAACAAAATTAAATAAAACAAATTATAAAATAATAAACTTGAACTGAGAAGTTGTAGCTCAAGAAGCCGGACCTTCCAGTTATAAAAAATTATCGAAAAGATAAAATAAAATTACAAATACGATTAACAAAAAGGAAAAGAAACTTAGAATCTAAGCGATAATATAAACAATTAATAACTAAAAAATATTACTATTATCTAAGAAATTTACATTGGAACTTAAAACTATTACAAGATTTTAACTATTGAAATTTTTTGAAGAAAGCTATTTTTAATTTAATGAAAAGAAATAAAACAGAATCCTTAGAAATGTCGAATCCCAATAATTTAGTTCGACCAGCCGTGCTCACAGGTACCAGTCCAGCTAACGCTAACATTTCTCAACCTCCACCCCCACCTATTAATCCCTTACCTAGTAATAATTCTGACCTAGAAAATCTAGTATCGACAATTGTAATTACAAAAGTATTACAAGAGAGTATTACAAAATGACGGAAGACAATTTATAGAAGCAACTTTACATCAAAATTTAGAATTTGACTATGCAACCGACCAGACCATACAATCTCAATTCAGGGGACAACTTTCAGATTTAGACAAAATACCCGACGTAGTACGTAGCCTTCGCGAATTTTCCGGAAACCCAGGAGAATTTAGTTCTTGGAAGAAAAGCGTGGAAATAATTCTTCAAATATATGAACCGATTAAAGGCACCCCCAAATATTTTGGAATTTTAAGCGTAATTCGAAATAAAATAGTGGGTAATGCAGATGCAGCCCTAGAATCTTATAAAACGCCTCTCGATTGGAAGGCTATATCTAAATGTCTCACTTTGCATTATGCAGACAAAAGAGATATTACAACTCTCGAATATCAATTGACTTCACTTGTTCAAGGTAATCTTGGCATTCCAGAGTTTTACCAGCAGATTTGTACTCATCTTTCTCTAATTTTAATTAAAATATCAGGACTAGAAATGAGCCGCGAATCACTGAACATTTTAACCAAAACATACAGGGATAAAGCCCTTGATACTTTTATAAGAGGCCTTAAAGGAGACCTACCCAGACTCTTAGGAATGAGAGAGCCTGTGGACTTAGCCCAAGCTCTACACCTTTGTCTTAAAATGGAAAATCAAGGTTTCAGAGCACAATATGCTCATAATAATAATATGACTCGTAAAATTCAAAACCATATTCTACAGCCAGTTCCAAGGCAACATAGTCTCAGACAAGTTTTCCACCCACAATTGGCGTATCTTCCGCAAAATTTTACGCCATATGCTGCACGCAACCAAAATCCCGTTCAACAGTATTCAGCACAACAAAATTTTAGAAATTTTCCAGAGCAGAATAGATTCAATAATTCCAAAGGTCCTTATAGGCAACCACAACAACAAGGTTTTTATAGGTAACCTCGACAACAATTTGGCATTCTCCCGCCTGTTCCCAAACCACCTACTGTGGATATGGAACGAAATCTCCAACAGCAGCGATTTAACAACATTAATAGACCTCAGCAGCAAGGTTTTGCAGGAAAAAGACCTCATGAAAACCAACTCAGTATGCAAATACCACGGAAATTCCAAAGACAATACCATATTGACACAGAAGAACTATCTGACAATTACAAAGAGACAGCACAACAGGAAGACGCAAATTACGGACAAACACTTGACGAGTATATGACAACATAATATCAGTTTAACGAGACACAAGACGATATGGAGTTTAGCGATATTCATTTTTTAGAATAGGCAACTCTTCACTTCCATACTTCGAATGTTTAACAGGAAGTGAAGAAATATTAAAATTTGTAATAGACACAGGATCTAATAATAATTACATTCAGGCAAATTTAGTTGAAAACCCAAAGCAAAACGAACAAAAATTTTATGCTAAAACCATAGCAGGAAATATAGAAATAACTCAACATACACTATTAAACCTTTTTGGACTCAGAGATGTCAGTTTAAAATTTTTCATTTTACCCACTTTAAAATCATTCCAGGGTATACTCGGTAACGACAGCTTAAAAAAACTTTCGGCTATAATTTTTACAAAAGAAAACTATATGCTCATAAACGGAGAAATTAAGGTTAAAATCAAGCAACTTTTATCACAAGCAGTCAATACAATAAGCATTAAGACGGACAATATGACTGAAGGACAGAAAAATTTAATAACATCAATCGTGGAAAAATTCCCAAATCTGTTTTCCGACCCCGACGAGAAATTAACTTATACTACCAAGGTTGTAGGAGAAATTCGTACAAAATCGGAATTACCCATTTATACTAGGTTCTACCCCTATCCCACTTCACTTAAAACAGGAATAGAAAATCAGGTTCAAAAACTTCTTGATGATGGTATCATCAGACGATCAAGATCACCCTACAATTCCCCTGTGTGGATTGTTTCAAAGAAACCCGACTCTTTAGGCAACAAACAATATAGAATGGTCATAGATTACCGCAAACTAAATGAAAACACAATAGCAGACCGCTATCCTATTCCAGAAATTCAGGAAGTACTCGCACAATTAGGCAAGAATAGTTACTTTTCTGCACTCGATTTAAAAAGTGGTTTCCACCAAATTCCCTTAAAAAATTCAGATATAGAAAAAACCGCCTTTTCTATTAATAATGGCAAATACGAGTTCACTCGCCTCCCCTTCGGATTGAAAAACGCACCTTCTATTTTTCAGCGCGCACTAGACGATATATTGCGTGATCATATTGGTAAAATATGCTTCGTGTATATCTATGATATAATAATTTTTAGCAAAAATGAAAAAGATCATATTGAACATCTAAATAAAATATTCAAAACTCTTGAGCAAGCGAATATGAAAGTTCAGCTTGATAAATGCAACTTTTTTAAACGAGAAGTAGAATTTTTAGGTTTTATTGTATCCGCTGATGGTATTAAAACGAATCCAGAAAAAGTTTAACCGTTGTGTCAACAGCTGTTGGGTTTTATCCACATCGACAGTAGATGTACCCGGGTACTTCATACGTTTTGTATGGCAGATAGTTGCTTTTGATATACAAATATTAACTACTACCTGAATTCTTGTAATTTTCTGGTTTTTTTTTTTTTTTATTTATTGGAAATATTGTCTAGTTAACAAAACTTTTATCATAATTTGGGAAAAAAAAAATTTGGTACCTAAATAATCCATTTTTACCAAAAATGGGAATTGCCAAAATCCATAAAAATTTAACAATTTCCAAATTCTTTTTTAATCCTTGTAATTTGATCCCTTTTTACCAAGAAAAATAATTAACATTGAATTTTCATTCGCAAAATTCCGTTATATTTGAACTGAAAATCAACCCCTCTTGCTCATAGTGCTATTTTTAGTACCTGCGCAGAATAATTATAACTCATAAAATATTTGTTCAATGTAAACATTTTTTTTTTGGAATGTGTAGGAAAACACGTCTACTAACAGGAACAAAAAGGTATTTGGGAATATCTTGCCTACCTACCCTTGCACAACCAGTTTTGCAGGCAGAAACATGATTTTTTGCGCAGGTTTCGTTTTGAGTAGTTTTGTATGCATAAGTCAGTTTATGTGCGATTTTTGAAGTGTAAAGACCTAAAAATTTATTTTGTGCGGCAAATATATAAAAAGTGAAAATAAAATGGATGGTGCAATTTGTAATAAGCCTGTGTGCGCAGAGCACTCGAAGGATCATCCACAATGCCTCAGATGCTGCTAAAATTCATAAAATATATTTTTTACTTTCATTATAATGATTTTCTATAAATAAATAAACAAATTTCCATAAAATAAACTAAATATTTCCATTTATTTCTATATATTTGTATGAATTTTCATAGAACATCAGCTGTTGACGCTAGGTCATTTTCTAGTAACTGGGTTATATTTTCCAAACGGTTGGTCCAATTGACCTGAAATTTCACACCAATATCAATTACATATTTCCAAGCTATGATACGAAGTTTCATCAAGATTGGACCAGCCGCTTGGAAGATATAGCAATATAAAGTGAACTTTGCCATTTATTTCTATATATTTGTATGAATTTTCATACAAGTACCCGGGTACATCAGCAGTCGACGCCATTCCACTAACTTGAATTTGGGCTGTATCGACTGAACTGCTGCTCCAATCTTGATGAAACTTTTTCACATGATGCAAAAGTGTATGGTTGAGGATATCATGAAATTTCAGGTCAATCGGACTAACCGTTTGGAAGATACAGGAAAATTAAAGTTGCAAATGTACCCGTGGGCTCTACGATCGACACAACGGTTAAACCGTTTAGGACTTTCCTTACCCAAAAACAGTTAAAGACCTTAGATAATTTTAAGGCCTGTCAGGGTATTACCGCCGCTTCGTTCTTGACTATGCCAAACTTGCTAAACATCTGACAACCCTTTTAAGAGGGAAGGAGGGACATTTAAGCAAAGCTCAGTCCGCTAAAAAAATTATAACTCTTGATAAAGATGCAATCAATGCACTTGAGAAAATTAAAAACGCCCTTACTTCAAAAGATCTGCTTCTCACCTATCCAGATTTTACTAAAGACTTTGAATTAACCACAGATGCCTCTGACTACGCTATAGGTGCAGTCCTCTCACAGGAAGATAGACCCATAACATTTATCTCTAGAACCTTGTTAAAAGCTGAAGAAAATTATGCAGCAAATGAGAAAGAAATGCTCGCTATAATTTGGGCATTAAAATCCTTGCGTAACTATTTATACGGTTCAGCAAAAGTAAAAATCTATACAGACCATCAACCCCTCACGTATGCATTAAGTAATAAAAATAATAATAGTAAGATGAAACGTTGGAAGGCTATATTAGAAGAATATAACTATGAAATGAAATACAAACCACGTAAGACAAATGTCGTAGCAGACAGACTATCTAGGCCACCAAGAGAAGTCCAAATAAACACACTTACTTCCACTCAGCACAGTCATGAAAGTTCCTCACATAATCTCATACCAATGGCAGGAGCCAAAATAAACGTTTTCAAAAACCAAATTATCCTTAATGAAGGAGAAACACCTTCTTACAAGTTTGAAATAGTATTCCCCACTTACCATAGACACATCGTTGTACAACCAAATTATTCACAAGAAATGATCACTGATATTTTAAAACGCTACCCTAATCCGAGCGTGGTTAATGGTATTAAAACTGAAGAAAGAATATTTGGAAGAATTCAAGAGATTTACCCCTTACACTTCTCAAGTTATAAAATCCGTTACACCCAAACACAGATAGAAGATTTAAAAAATTCAGAAAGACAAGAGGAAGAAATTCTAAAAGAACATAACAGAGCCCACCGAAATTCACGTGAGAATAAATTGCAGTTACTTGATAAATTTTATTTTCCAAAAATGAATGAAAAAATTGATACATTAGTAAAACAATGTGTCACTTGCAAAGAGCAAAAGTACGAAAGACATCCGAACAAACCCGAATTACAGAAAACTCCGATACCACAATATCCAGGACACATTTTACACATAGACATTTACAAGACCGAAGACCAACTAGTTTTGACTGCAGTCGACAAATTTTCCAAATACGCTCAGGTCCGAATTCTTCAATCCCGAGCCATAGAAGAAGTTAGAGAACCTCTTCGACAATTAATTTTTGCTTTCGGCGTACCAAAAGTAATTGTAGTTGACAATGAAAAAATATTTCATGCCGCATCAATAAATTTTATGCTCAAAGACCAATTAGGAATAGAAGTCTTTAGAACTCCACCTTATACACCTCCTCTGTTAACGGACAAGTGGAACGATTCCATTCCACGCTTTCTGAAATAATGCGCTGTTTGAAGACAGAAAGAATACACCGGTCATTTTTAGAACTTCTTGATAGATCCGTTTACGAATATAATTATACAATCCACTCAACCACAGGCAAAAAGCCAATTGAAGTTTTCTTTGGTAGAAACGTATCCACTAACCCAGATCAGTTTGACGAAGCTAGAAGAGAAAATATAGAAAAAATGAAGGAAAAACAAAGAGCAGACTTACAGCATCATAATAAGAAAAGAACCCCTATAAAAGATTATTCTGTAGGCGAAACAGTATTCGTTAAGGTAAATAAGAGACTAGGAACCTAACTAACAAGTAAATACAAAAAAGAAATAGTTAAAGAAAACCGAAATACGACAATACTTACTGAATCAGGACGAGTTGTTTACAAGGACAAAATACGCAACTGAACTTATACACATATCCTACATATTTTCAGATCACTTGCTACTCTAGCACTATCAGACGTTCAACTTCTCAATTACACTTCGACTCACCTCATAACAATCAACAATGGTTATGCGAAAATACAGGACGGAACCTTTAAATTTATCCATGCAATAAACCTGGAACAGTACGAACATTTTTTAACGGACACAAAAAAATACATGAATGACAACATACCAGAAACTAATATATTTCATCCTTTACTAAAACATGAGTTATTACAATCTTTAGAAATCCTTAACACCTTGAAACCCTCTATCAATTCAAGATCCAAACGAGCAATTAACATACTAGGCACTGCCGGGAAATATTTGGCTGGCAGTCCTGATCACGAGGATTTAGAAATAATAAATAATAACTTAAATGAACTAAATAATAATAATAATCAACAAGTTGTTATTAATTATGCATTTAATCAGCAAATAAATAATTTAACAAAGATAACCAATGAGTTAGTAAATTTTATAAGAAAAGATGATGTTCTAACAAATGAAGTAGCTATTAATTTACAAAACAGAATCAGATTAATAAGAGAAGAACTAATAAATATAAAATATGCCATACAATGGGCAAAAAATGGAATTATAAATTCAATATCATTAAATAAGAATGAAGTAAAATTAGCTTTAGAAAAATTAAGAAAAGAAAATATGCCTTTTAATGCTGCTGAAGAAGCACTTGAATTTGCAAATATTAATGTTTTAAATAATATTTCAACCATTTTGTATGTAATAAAAATTCCATTAACTTCAACCATATGTATGACAAAGTTATAATAAGACCAGTAAAAAAATTTGATGTAATTGTTAAATTGGAATATAATGAAATATTAATAAATAAAAATTAAATGTATGGAATAACAACTAAATGTAAGCAATACAATTTTATAAGTATTTGTAAGCAGGATAACTTATTAGAAATTAGTAATGACACATGTACACCTAAACTAGTAAAAGGAATGAATTCGTCATGCACTCTGAGCAACAATCAACATATTCCGACTATAGAAGAAATTGCATCTGGCATTATTTTACTAAACGACTTCCATGGTGACGTTAACATAGATGAATCAAATCATAAACTTCATGGCACTTACCTTATTAAATTCCACAACTTATCAATAAAAATCAACAATAAAATTTATCGCAGCATTGAAGCTCCTATCCTTGAAATAGTACTAGCCTTAGTCCAGCCGACTCCTAAAGAAGAAAGCCGAATCAATTTACTATCATCACAGACTACTATATACCAGACAGTGCATCACTCACTCAATGCAGAATTTGCAGAAGCTCGGTGATATGGCGATAAGCACATGGCGAATTGGGACGGACAAGTAAGTGCGAAGCAGCGAATTGATGTTGCTAGCGTTGGCTGCAAATGGTTGATAGAGCACAATATCTCTCTCTCTGTGTATCTGTCAACAATGTTGTCGAGAAGCCTTTTTATATATACTTTTCCTAGGAATTCCAAGCCGACGGCTGGCTTGTTTGTTTACTTTTTTTTTTGCTGGTTTTTGTTTTTGTCGTTGGCTTGGTTTTTTTTTTGCTGCTTTTTGCTATTTGCTTGGGTGGATTTTGTCGATCGTCAAAAATGATATTTTTACGATTTTGTCTATTTTGAAGTTATAGATATGTAAATCGCTGTAACTTCTTTATTTCTGATTTGATTTAAATCCACCCAAGGACAAAATGTTGGCAAATTGTACCATATTTAAAATGACAAAATTTCTAAATTTTTTATTTATTTTGTACTAAATTTATTCATTTATTTCCTATTTCTTTGTTCTATTTACTATGTTGAAACTATACTATAATAGAAATAAAATAAAAAAAAAAATAAAAATAAAAAAGTATATGTCAGAAAACGGCAGTTTAAGGATTTTTAAGTTTAAGGAGGAAAAAAAGTCAAGTTGCAACAGCTGTAACTATTATATCCGATTTTCGGTTTTCTTAATTTTTTGCACAAAATAGCTCAAAACTGTTCTTAGTGGATATCTTGTTTGCATTTTTAAAAATTTTCGTTTTTGGATTTTTGAGAATTTTTTTTGTAAAAGAAGCCTTTTTTTATATACTTTTCTTTGGAATTCTAAGCCGACGGCTGATTTCCTTGTTTTGTTTTTTTTTTTTTTGCTGCTGTTTGTTTACTATTTGTTGGGGTGGATTTCGTGGATAGTCAGAAATGGATATTTTTGGCAATATGTGAAGGATAAACTTATAGGAAAATCGCTGTAACTTCTTCATTTCTGATTTGATTTAAATCCACCCAAGGACAAAATTTTAGCAAATTTTACCATCTTGTAGCTGAATAAATTTTTAATTTTTTTACTAAATTCATTCATTTATTTTTTGATCTTTCAATTTTTACCCGCTAAAGAAATGAACAATTTTTGTTGTTCAATAATTTTTTCACCGATTTTTTTTAAAAAAATCTGCTATTTTTAATTAAAGAAATAATTTTTGGATTTAAGATTTTTACCTGCTAAAGAAATGATGCTAATTTTTCCCATCTTCAAAAATTGTTCCCTTCGATTTCGAACCAATTTCTGATCTATAAAATTTTATCTGCTGAAAATAATACAAACATTTTTCTTCTTCAAATATATCATAAATATAGCATTTCATAAATTCAATTGGTCTAGTTGCCAACCAGGGACATATGCAGCTAGACCAACTACCTTTTATTGTTTTGCTGTACTTATTTCTTTACTTGTTTACTTTTTTTTTGCTGGTTTTTGTTTTTGCTGCTGGCTTGGGTTTTATTTGCTGCTGTTTGTTTGCTATTTGTTGGGGTGGATTTCGTCGATAGTCAGAAATGATATTTTTGGCAATCTTGCGATTTTGTCTATTTTCAAGCATGAACTTATAGCAAAATCGCTGTAACTTCTTTATTTCAGATTTGATTTAAATGCACCCAAGGACAAAATTTTAGCAAATTTTACCATCTTTAAACTGAATGAATTTATTCATTTATTTTTCATGTTAAAACTATGCTTACTAAAGTAATTGTATTTATTTTTTATGTTACACCTAATTAAACTAATAAAATTAATTTTACATATTCTTATTTCATATTTTATCGACTAATAAATCTTTACATATATTGAATTTATTTCAATTTATGTACATATTTCTAAATGCATACAATAATTCAATTGGTCTAGTTGCCAAGCAGGGACATATGCAGCTAGACCAACTACCTTTTATTGTTTTGCTGTACTTAACATAAACTGTACAGCGTTGCTGATCAGTACCGTTAGGATTATTTGTATATCTGATTTTGCAGTATCTGCAAACTCCAAACAAATTTCCTTGCAATGTTGCTATATATGCACCTGCAAAGTGATATTTCTTTCTCTTTATGTCTTAGTGCGATCGAGAAAGCATCTCTTTGTGTTCCGTGTTTTTAGCGTTTTCCAAAATATTTAAAAAAGTTTATTGCCGTTTTGAACGTGTTTTTTTTTTAAAAATTAACGTGTGTGTTTTCCCAATTTTAAATTGTAAAAATTGTACAATCTGTTTTTTTCAAAACAAACTAAAACTCTTAAAAACTGTTAAAAAAACTTTAAAACTGTGTTAAAAAAAAACAATGGCACAACAATACGAGTGCTACGTAAGAAATTGCGACCATATGCCTAACATTTTTTCAAGTAAAATTCAAATGTTTCGATTCCTAACCGATCCGTTACTATTGCAAAAATGGTGCGCAAATTTAAAAGTAATGCATGCAGGGTATATTAATACCAGAAGCAGAGTGTGCAGTCGACATTTTGACTCTTCGTGCATTGGAAGCCGCAAATTGAAGGAAGGTTCAATTCCCACCTTGAATCTTGGTAAGTAAAAACAGTTTAAAATATTTTATTTAAATTTAAATTCTTAAAATAAATATGAAACTTTAAAAAATTGAAATTTCGGTTGCGTAGGGTGCACAGTGGTAATTTAATATTTTATTTAAAATATTATATTATATATTGCACAGTGGGAAAATATTTTATTTAAAATAAATTATACTTTAAAAAATTTAAATTTAGGTTGAGTACGGTTTATACGTATTGATACAGGACTTGATTTATAATTTGCACCTTTGATTTATAATTTGATAATTTTAAGGTCACAACGATGGCAACATACATTTGCCCGAATTAAAGTGCGAGCTGCAGGAATGCGTAAGAAGATGCGATATTCTTGGTTGTGGCAATGATTCACGCGATGGCAGAATTTACGCATTCCCAAAGTGCCCAATTCGGCACCAAGCTTGGGTCGAGGCTTGTGGCTTGCAAGAAACAGGGAAAAAAAACTTGCGCATATGTGGTGTCCATTTTAAGCCAGCGGATATTCAAAAAAATAGGCTGAAGGAAACTGCATTTCCTTTTTATGTTTCGGAAAATGTTGACCCGCTCAACATAGAAAATGCAAACATTTTTGAGGAAGTGCTGGAAGAGCGTGAAGAGAATGTGTGCGCCAATTGTTTCAAGTTCTGCAAGCTTGCCGATTAGCATCGCAAAAACTACGTGGCGCTGCAGAAAGAGCTTCTGCAAAAGGACGCCTTCCATTTGAAAGCCCAAGAAGATCTTTTGGCGACAATTGAGGCACTTGAGCTCAAAATAAAAAACATGCAAGAGTATGCGAAGACTGAGCAGCAAGAAAGGGCAGTTGCTTCAAGCTCCACTCATGCAAAAATATTTGCAAAAATGATTTCAAATGATCGTAAAATCGGGGAGTATACAAGCGAGGAACGCGAAATGGCGCAATCTTTAAACTATTACTCTTCGAGAGCGTATCGGTTTCTTAAATGCAACCTAAATTTTAACCTCCCAAACGTTAGCACCCTTTGGAGATGGCGGCCAATAAAAATCGTTATGCCAGGTAACGTTTATTTTATTAAAATTTATATTTATTACAATTTCCTTAAGTCCTCTAAAGAATTTAAAAAAATGTATAAAATGTTTATAACAATTAAAAAATTTTAAAGGCATGTAATTTAATAGCATCTATCTTTTTATTAAACAACTCACCACACAGGCATTTCCACCGAGATGCAGCAGCATTTTACAGAACTAGCTGCCAGCATGAGCGAGCAGTCACGATACTGCGTCTTAGCATTTGACGAAGTCCTCCTGAGAAGGGAGTTGGAGTATAATGCGACTGCAGACCATATAGATGGTTTCTACGACACCGGTGAAGGTGACCGCAAAAAAGTTCTTGCCAACACACTGCAGGCATTTATGGTGAGAGGGTTGATGGACAACTGGAAGTTCGTCCATAGTTTTTATTGCACATACCATGGAATGAATGGTAAGCTGCTTAGTATTATATTAATTTATTAACATATTTAAATGTCACAATCCAAAACCTTCTCCAAATCCTTATCCTTATGTAACACATCATTTTATACAACAATCCACAATCCAAAACCTTCTCCAAATCCTTACCTTTATGCAACAAATCATTTTTACAATTTTTTTTTTGTTTTATTTTGTTAATTTCAGGTGCTAGCTTGCATGGTATACTATTGACTGTGATAAAGTCAATATTAGAATGCGGCTTCAATCTGAAAGCAATTATAGCTGACCAAGGTGCAGCAAATGTTTTTTGCGTAAACTCGCTGACTGATAATTTAAAAAAGATGTCATTTGAATTTTTAGGGCATAAACTTTATGTTTTATATGACTATTGTCATTTGTTCAAAAGCATGAGGAATACATTGCTTGCGAATAATATAACGACTGAAAAAGGGGTGGCAAGTTGGGACGTACTGAGAGAGGTTTACAAAATCGACCAGTCCAGTACCCTCCGAATGTTGCCGAAAATTTCAGATAGGCACATTTATCCGAAATTGTTCGACAAAATGAGGGTTGGACTTGCAACTCAGGTACTAAGCAATTCAGTTGCTGCAGCTATTCGTCAATGCATCGACGGAAATCTTTTTTCAAATGATGTGAATAGGGCTGAAGCAACTATGCATTTTGTTCAGAGTTGCAATAATGGATTTGATTATTGTGATGGCAGAAATTTTTCCGAGAAAAACCCAAATAGGCGTCCAGTCACTAGAGGCTGCAACAAGATTCAACAAATGAACGAATTCATTTCTTACCTTGATACCTTGAAGCTCCCAAGCACAAGCAGAGGTAGAAACAAATCCATCAAAGGTCTTAGTTATACGTTAAAAGCGATGATTGCACTGGTAGATGATGTCTTCCAAGATCCAAATGTGAAATTTGTGATGCTTGGAAGATTAAATCAAGACAGTGTTGAAAATTTCTTTGCCGCGCTTAGATCGCAACTAGGCAACAACAACGAGCCATCCGTGAGAGAAGTACAATACCTCTCTGCAAGGGTTTTGTCAATGAAGCTCATGACACATAAGTTTCAGGTTCCCAATTCAAATTGTGAGAACGACAATGATCTTATGCTGGAATGGAACTTCAGTCCATCCGATGAAGGTTCACCTCCTATTTCACCAATGGGTCCGTCCGTGTACATAGAAGATATAACAGAAGAATTAGAGGAAACTTCTGAGCCCATTTCCTTAAGCCCGTTGGAAACAGCAGTGGGTCGATATTTTGTAGGGTACGGTATAAGGGCTAAATTTGAAAAAAAATTTAGGTGCGAAAGTTGCCAAGAAGATCTGCTGAAACTGGAAAAATGTTCCTTTGACTCAGAGTCTTTTATTGGCATCAAAAATTTTAGTGACAGTCGGCTTCTTTTAAAAAATCCGTCCGATGACTTCTTTGAAATTTGCAAACAACATTTTTCGATATACAAGGGTATATTCGATACAAGTTGTCACGAGGCTGGTTTGAAGAAGCGCATCATCAAGTCCTGTATTGCACACTCAAATCGTTCGACTCCAGCGTGGTTCGACAAAAATGGTAGTTGTTTTGAGCACAGGCAAATTATCCTAGATTTTCTAATAACTGTTATGATTCGCAAGAACTCAAAATGGTTAAAAGAGAAACTATTGGCTGAAGAATTAAAGAACAAGAAAGTCCGATCGGATGAAAAAGCCAATGCAAAGATGCGAAGGCTTACGAAACCGTAAACTGTCCGTTTGTCCGTCTGAAAGTCTGTCTGCTAGTCTTTCTGTCAATTCGTCGTTAAAATTTTTAAAAGAATCCGTCTGTCACTTTGTCCGTTTGTCCTTTTCTCTTTTTGTCCGTCAGTCTGTCCGAATAAATACCTTGCCGGAAATCTGAGTTGTTGCCTAAGTTCATCTGTCCGATGTCCATAGCCTGTATTTGTTATTTTGAAGAATATTTTTGATATCGCCGTAATTGAATCCATTGGTCGACCTCTCAGCACTGTACAATTTGCCACTGAATGGACCTAATATTTTCAGAAGCAATTTCTTCCTTATGCTTTTTTTACTACTAAACCAAACACAAAGAACACCTGCGCACAAAACCTGCAGTGCAAAGTTGATTGTTACTATGTCATGTTTCGTTCCAAGGAAATAAGAAAAGTAATATGAAAAGGCATTTTACATCGTCTCATAAAGATATTCAGGAATTAGATGTTGTAGAAAAGCAAAGACTTTATAAGGAAAAAACTCAATTTCTTTTGCATAAAATAAAGAATTGGATATCTGAAATGGAAGAAAACTCGATTGAAAAGAATACCAAAAACATTCGAAACGAATTGAAAACATCATTAACTAAATTAGTTAGTTATGAAATTGTAAAAAAAGACAGGCCTTTTTCAGATGGAGCATTTATAAAAGATATTTGCGTTAAAATTTTTCAAAAACTTAATAGCGAAGCAGCCATTACTATAGCAGAGTTACCTTTATCCCACCATACTATTGTCCGTCGCACTGTACAAATTGGCCAATATATTGATTCCGAAATTAAAAACAAATTAAATGATTGCAGATTTTTTTCCATATGCATGGACGAAAGCACGGACATAAATGACCTTTGTCAATTGGTTGTTTGCATTCGGTGTGTAGACGGAAACTATAATGTTTTTGAGTCTATGTTCTCAATGGAAACCTTCAATTCAAATGTTACAGGTAAAGTTATGTACGATATCATTAATGAAAAGCTGCTATCAATTGTAGATGTTAACAAGTTCGCTGGTTAATGCACAGATGGTGCAAACGTAATGATAGGAAGAAAGGAGGGGTTTGTGGGTCAGTTGAAAAAACATGGATTTGAAGTATATTCTTTCCATTGCATAATTCACCAAGTTTCACTTGTTTCAAAATTTTTAAATAACCTTTGCGCTATGAAAATCGCGGAGCAGATTATTAATAAAATAAGAGGGGGACATCACTCACTTACGCACAGGAAATTCGTTCTTTTTTTAAAAAATTCCCAGGCTAAGTATAATGATCTAAAAATGTTCACTGAGGTTCGTTGGCTTAGTCGTGGTGATTGTCTTAACAGGTTGTTTGATATAAGAGATGAAGTGCTACAATTTTTGAGAATTGAAAAATTAGATAATTCTGAAGTCTTAGTAGAAGCTTTAGAGAACAGAGATTTTATTTTAGACATAGCTTTTTTAAGTGATATAACAAATTACTTAAACAAATTAAATTTAGACCTTCAAGGAAAGAAAAAAACTTTGCCTAATTTAATAAAACACGTTTTTGATTTAAAGACAGTACTCTTTTTACTATTATCAGATGTTCGATCAGGTGATTACTCCAACTTTCCAAAAACTTCACTTATTAACATCGAAGGAAAAAATGTCAAAGTACATGAACACGCTGAAATTTTGGAAACCTTAATATGGAATTTTGAATATAGATTTAAAGATTTGAAAATCCTTTCCGTTGCGACATGAGCAAACATGAATAAGGAATTCAATCTGAACTAAAAACTCTTCGAAATAATGAAACCTTTCAGAGTGAATTCGATATCATTCAATTCTGGAAAAACTTAAATGGGTCAGTGTATCCAAAATTAAAGGAAACAACTCTTAAATTAATGTCACATTTTTCTTCTACATATTTTTGCGAACAAATTTTTTCCGATCTTAAGTTCATCTGCTCGAAGCAGCGCAATTCATTGAGCTCAAACAATTTAAGAAATATTTTACTTATAAGAAATTGCGATCACAGCATTAATATTAAAATTTGAGCACGCATCAAACACTTAAATTAAATCTTATCACATTTTTAATGTTCCTTAAAAAGGTTTTGCTTCTTAAACAAGTGTACATATGACGATTTTTTAAAATTTTTTGATTTCGTTTGAAAAAAAAAATATTTGCATGAAATATACATTTTTCAATTTATTTTGAAATGCTTGAATTTAAATGGATTTTTTATTTCAAATATATTTAAAATCATAAACAAAATTAAAACAGAAAACAAATAAGGGAAATTTGTTTCCAATATTTAAAAAATCTTGTTGATCCCTCGCAACATATGAAAAAATGTACCATATTTTGAAACTTTTTAATAAAAAATTACTAGAGTTGATTGATAAGACTCTAACTAAGAAGATAAGAAAATCGAATAAATCGATAAAAGAAATTTGACTCAGCGGGCCAATCAAAGTGATGTACACAATTGTGTACGACAAGAGTCAATGAGTTTATATATTTTATTTACATTTTTCATATAAAATGCTTTAATCTGAATGGATTTTTTTTTTCAGTGCAAACTTAAACGATTTTAAAATAAAACTTGAAACTATTTTGACTAAGTTACAAAAAATAAACATTTGCATAAGATTTACGTTTTTATAATTAAGTTTGAAATACTTGGATTTGAATGAACTTTTTTTTCAGTGCTAACTTTTTTTTCTCACCAACACACCCTTATTTGCATTTTTGGCAGGCACTGCTTTAGAATCTACCCTCCTTGTATTGTGCTCTATCAACCATATGCAGCCAACGCTAGCAACATCAATTCGCTGCTTCGCAATTACTTGTCCGTCCCAATTCCGACACCGAGCTTCTGCAAATTCGAGATTGAGTGAGTGATGCACTGTCTGGGTATATACTAGTCTGTGGGTGTGGCAACTGCACAAATATCGGCAGCGCTCTGCCTGCACAAATGCTCTTTAAAATTAATTTTAGGACTCTAATAAATTGTTACCCGTTTCGGCAGTCAAAAAATCTCAAGAGCGAAGTGGTGTCTCTACACTATATATACTCACTGTATATACTCTTTGAAAAAGGCTTGTATTTCTGATCTTGCTACCAGGCAATCAGAAAACAAAGCAAGCAATATTCTTTTTGTTTTCTGCTCTCGATATGATCTTACCCCTTTCCCTTCTCCCCGCTAGCATGCATGCGTATGAATGAATGTGTTGTTGTTATTGTAGTCAGCTGTTAAGATTGTTTACATTTGTTGGTAAAGTTAGCTAGAAATTTTCGGCGTTTTGAAGTTATTCTTATTGGAAGCTCTACAGTTGGCATTTTTGTTAATAGAATTTTTAAATTTACGAGTTATTCAACACATAAACTGGAATTACTCTCAATGCTTATATGCAATATTTTTATTACTCTTCATTTCAGTATAGCCAATTTTTATTCAACATAAAAATTGTTTATATACATATATGTACAATATTCTCGATAAAACTACACTTGAAATTTTACGCAATGCGATAATTCCAATAAGAATAACTTCAAAATGCCAAAAATTTCTAGCTAACTTTACCAACAAATGTAAACAATCTTAACAGCTGACTACAATAACAACAACACATTCATTCATACGCATGCTTGCTAGCGGGGAGAAGGGAAAGGGGTAAGATTATATCGACAACAGAAAACAAAAAGAATATTGCTTGCTTTGTTTTCTGATTGCCTGGTAGCAAGATCAGAAATACAAGCCTTTTTGCTTTGGCCAAGCAAGCACAAACCGAACGAAAAATGAAAAATCAAAAATTTATTTCGTTTCAGCTTACACACATACATTGAAATCAGTGTATCAGCTTACACCAGAGTTGCGCAACGCACGGTTCAAACAACAACAACAAGAACTTTCCGAATGCAAAGCTTTACACTGAAACGAAAAATTGGTAAAGCAAAGAAACATTGCCGAATGTTGGTCATTCACAAACCGTTTATTTCTTTATTTTTGCGTTTGTTTCTCGCTTATTTTATGATTTTTTATTGTTTTAATTTTTTTTATTTTTTTTTTTTTAACTTATTTGACTACAATATAAAAATAAAATGCGTAATTTAACAAAAAATGAAAAACAATTCATTTAAAAAACCATAATATTAATTAAAACAAATAAAATAAAAAAAAGTAACATAAAAGTTGAGCAAAATTACTGACAAACAGATCAGTTTCAATCAAAAATATGCAATAAAAAAAAAAGAATAAGAAGACGGAGATATATGCAAAAAAATATGCATTCATTGCAAAATGTGTATAACTTTTTTTTTAATTTTTTATTAATTTTTTTATTTTTTTTTTTTTTAATTTTTTATATTTTTTTAAGTGAGTTCATCTAAATACATTTTATCGTTAAAACACTTGATGCGATGCAAGTCTTCTAAATGGTCGTCAGTCAATAGATTTCTTTGTTTTGTTTGAACTCCTTTCATCAAGGAAAAGCCAACTTCACATAAATATGAACTGCCAAACATACAATACAGTTTTAAAATTTCATTTGTAAGAGCAGGATATTTGTCGTACGGTATTGATTTCCAAAACTGAGAACCATTTTCAAGTGGAAGCATAACAACATTTTGCATTTTTTCTAATTTATTTCTTAAAAATATGGGTTGTTTTTTTTTATTACAGTTTATTGGGTTATCGTGCAACTCTACAAGGCTCTCAATTTTGGAAAAATCCTGAAATCTTTTATCATATTCGGAAATTAAAGTTAATATTATTTTTAAATATGGTTCAGTATTAAAATTTATTTGGTTTGAAATTAACAAATTGTTGGTTCTTATCAAATTTGTAAAATTATTATTCATTATATTTTCTTGAAGGATAAGCAATCTTTTATAAAAAGTTTTTACAGCTGACATATGATCAAATATGCACCTATTTTTTTTTGCAACGTCGTATTCAAATGATTAACAATTTCAGTTATATCTGTTAAGAAAGCCAAATCTAATTGAAACTGAGGATTTTCTAAGGAACTCACTAAGTTCTTACTTTCTACAGATAAATCTCGTTTAAGAAATTCCAAAACCTCATGTTTAAGTTCAAAAAGTCTTTTTCAACAATTGCCCCGACTCAGCCATCTTACCTCAGTGTGGAGCAATAGATGTACATGATGTGCGTCAATTTCTTTCAAAAATTCACAGAACTTCCTATGGTTAAGAGCATTGTGGCCTCCTTTGATTTTATTTATAATTGCTATGGAGGTTTTCATTGCAGGAAAGGAGCTAAGCGATTTAAGCGTTAATGTAAATTGGTGAATTATACAATGAAATGTTGGTATATTTATGCCATTGCTATGTAAAAAACCAACAAAACCTGTTTTTTTCCCAACATCACATTAGCTCCGTCGGTGCACACTGAAGCCAGTTTTGGAATACATTCTTGGGGCAATACACTTGTTTTTATAGCTTCATATATTACATTTCCAGTTACATTTCCATGTAGTCCAATGAGCCTAAAGAATTCAAGTCTTCTTTGAATTCAAACATTTCATTTACATTTCTAATACAGACCATTAACCTACTAACACCTTTTATATCAGTGGTGTCATCAAGGCATATAGAATAATATTTGCATTCAGACATTCGCGTTTTCATTAAATCAAAAATATGATAACTTATTGCTTCAGTGCGACGTGTAATTGTCGATCTTTGCAATGGAACTTTTTCCAAAACATTTATGACTTCTCTTCCCTTCTTACCAAAACATTCAAATACAAGTTTATTTAGATCTTTAAAAAAAATGCCGTCTTCATATGGTCTGCATTGCTGTGCCAGACCTAGACTTACTACATATGTAGCTTTAACCAATTGTTTTTGTTTCACATTCATTGTAAAATCAATGGCCAAATCATCATCAGCGCTATCATCCTTATTATTTGTGCTACCGTCAGCTACATCCCACTCATTCACATCATTGCCAAAGAAGTCAGAAAACATTTTTTCAATAAATGAATCTTTTAATAATTGAACAAAATGTTTCCTGACTTCTTCCCCCATTGAATGAAATTCAGGATGGCAAGAAAGATAATGCCATCTAAGATTATATTCCTTCATATGTATCTTACCATAGCATACCATACATTGGGCTTCGCAATAAAAATTTTCTGAAACAAGAAATTTTAAGCACCAATCCTCATTAAACATATTGAATCAGAGAAAGCATACATATAAAAAAGCAGCGAGCAATACACCCTCCTCGCTTGAACGCCAAAAGCAAACTAAGCATAAAATCAAAACACAGCAGAGAAACAAAAATTTACGCAGTGTACGATCGCAGCGAGCCGATTGCTACTTCTTGTGCAAAAACACAAAATTTCACGACGCCCGCGGGCTATGGGAAACCATCAATTGCGCATCACTGGCTTACACACATACATTCAAATTTGTATCGACCTAAAAAACACTTAAACATGCGCTACTGCTTACACACATTCATTCACAAATCAGTATTGAAAAAAAAACACTTGCGCATGCGCTAAAGCGCGCACATGCGAGAGCGACAGAGACAGACAGGGTTCACGATGCGATTCTTTGGCAGAGGGCAGAAGAGAAAAGGGGTACGATCATATAGAAAACAAAAAGAATGTTGCTTGCTTCTGTTTTCTGGTCGCCTGGTAGCAAACCAAGGAATACAAGAAGATAGACTTGATTCATTTTGTAGCTTTGTAGTTCTGTTTAGTTCTAACATTTTTCCGCAGCTCTAAACTGGGAACTGCTCAGCGAAAAATGCAGAAAAAATATATCTGATAGTCATGCATACTCTTATTTATAATATACTCACATTGTTTAAAATCGCAATAGTCACAGGGTCACTAAGTATATTTTCTAATATGGGTCGCCGTACAAAGATTGAGCAGCGTGAATTACTGATCTATCACTTTAAGAATGAACTGTCGCAGCAAAAAATTGCTGAAATAGTTAATGTAAATTCATCTACGGTATAAAAAATTATTGAGCGCTTCGATCGTGAAAATCGCGTCAAAAATAAAGGCAGAACTGCTGCAAATAAAATATTTAATGTTACTGACAAGCGCTGCATAGTACGGAAGCTAAGAGCTACTCTACGAAGAGATAATCCAAAATTGCCAGCTCCTAAACAGGTCACTGAAGTCGAAAAGGGGTTGGGTAAGTCGTATAGTTCTGAAAATGCTCAAAGAGTGCACGACACAAAAATTAGTGGCATCGATGCCAAAATGACTAGATGCTGTCATTTAAGCAAAAGGCTATCACAATAAGTACTAAGATCTGAAATAACTACACAAAAAAAGTTTTATTTTTAAGAAGTATCCTCAGTGCATAAAATAAGCTGTGACATGCAAATAAATATTTTTTGTTTTCTTAGTTTTAAGTTATTTTAATGTATATTTTCTCAATAAACGAAGTTCAATCGTTAAACAAGACTTCTTGATCTTTTAACCAATCATAGTCCGGTACCAGGTCCCATAAACTGATATCGCTAAAATTTTACACATCGTTATTTAATAGCCTAATTAGGATATATTTAGAGTTTCATGAAAATGGAACTTATGGCTCTTGAGTTCTGAGATGGTAACTTTAGTTACCAATGGGCCGATAAGTATAGTGATTTTAGACAAATATATAATGTAGTCAAATTACTTAACGAAAATAGTTTTTTTGCAGTTTTTTGTGTTAATTAAAAGAATAAATCAAAGATGCAGAAAATTTTGTTTTTAAATTTTATTTCTGCAAATAATAATATTTTTATTTATATTTGAGAACACAAAAAACTATAAACAATAAGTTTCACAATATAAAGTCTTCATAAGTTAGAACACAAAATAAATATTTCATTTTTAATTCTAAGACTTTTTTTAGTTTATATGTATCTATATAAAGGAAAACAATGTTGATGCAATCGGACTTTGCATTTCGAACACTCAAATGGGGTGTGAGTATGGCAAACAGTGCAACGTCGTCGGTTACCAGGCGCTCTCGTTATACAATGCACATTCTGCTTCAAATTAGGCAGTTTATATTTTGATGGTTGTAACGACTCTGTTGATTGTTCTCTAGACATTGAATTTTGTCGAGAAATGGATGGTGGGTCAGATGTCAGCAGTGCATTGACAACTTCTGCGTGAAACTGAAGCTGCGATAATGGCTTATTTTTTTCTTCTGTGGACACCATAACTGCAGTTTCCAAGCATTGACCATAATATTACCAAGCAAATTGATAAATAATGGCCACCACCATTTCTTTGATCGCACTGAAGTCCGGTAATTGGCCAATGCATTATCATGTAAATCCACACCGCCCATATGCTTGTTGTATTCTGCTATCTCATTTGGAACCTTGATGTTTATGTTCCTTTTTTGAGCGGTCGTAACGTTTGCCATTTTTTTGTGGATTCGTTGTACCATGGATTGTGGTTTGCAATCTTAAGAAAAAATATGGCAATATTTATGTCACTCAGAGAGACTCCTCCAGCCATTAGAGAAAAATTAGAGTAGACTCTATTCTGGTGTTTTCTGCTATGGATTCGCCAGCCAAATTCATTTTTGGCGGCTGCATACATTTTCATGTATTTTATTTCATGGCGAATCCACAGTCGCGAGGGAAATTGATTCTGTTCGGGCTCATACTCAGGCGATGTTTGCACGTGACAATTTCGCTCGAGGCTTCATGCTAAATCGAAGAGGGGAAAATTGTGAGGCTTGGACACCCCTCTATATTTTGTGTCAACTTCCCACCCCTCCCCTGTCCCATGTCACTAATAAACGCTACTAGTAACAGTGAAAATTTAAGTCTCTTAGATTACCTGCATTGTCGTTGTTTGTATTTTGTTGTGGTTTTCATCAAGCTGGTATGTTTATACGTATCCGCCCATTGGTAACTAAAATTACCATCTTTTTTTTATATATTTTGTAGCATGTAACGATCTGAATATTTATAGTTATTTTTGAGCAGATGATAAGCGACGGATGCACGCTTTGATTTCCGGCTCTGGCTCGTCGGCTAGTGGGAGTGAAAGTTCTTGTAGCTTATCACTGATAAAAACACAACTACAGTAATGCAAATTTTAAGTTGCGTGCAAGGAATGGGTTAAAGGTAGTAATGCATAGAATAAGAAAAAGATAGAAAGATAAGAAATTTAGAAAAAGAACAATTAAAAGGATGAAAAGAAAATCTGCGCTCAAAATTATGTTATTGTTGAGAATTGGTGACCTGGCCTCAACATTTGCCCTCCCATCCATGATCATCATAAAACAAAATCCCTATTTATCTATAAGATGATCCCAAAAAAAGGTATCTCACAACTTACTCACAATGCCCGCATGAAATCAAACTTTAACTTTACAAATACATAATTCAAAACAATCCGTTGTTTTTATTTAAGAAAAATTTATATATAACTCATTTTAAACACTAACGAAAGTCAATACAAAAAAAAATATTAAATACACAATGGTTTATGTGGCTAGAGTTATGGGAAAAAATATAAACATGATATGAAATAATGTTAATATTAAAAAAATATAATATTTTAATATAAGTGAAAAATAATAAAAAATTCAATTAATTAAATTTTATAATAATTTCTTTTTCATTTTCATTACATTTTATAAGTTTACATTGTCGAAAAATATTTAAAAACTAGTAAAAAAACTATATGACAAAACTCATTAAAAGATATTTGTTCTTTTGTTTTTTTTTTTTCTTCAATTAGATGACGTTACAGCTGATATGTGTTTTTTTTTTAAGTTATAAATGTTTGTTGTTGTTGTTTTCTTTTTCGTTCATTCATTTAAAAAAAATTTTAAGAGAAAAGCTTTGCAAATAATAAAAAGAGGAGAATAAAAAAACTTACTTTGTTTAACTCCACTGTTCCCGCGATGAAAGATCTTTCATGTTGGTGAGCAAGGCAAGCTGCATTGTTGCTATTTTTATTTGCGTTGAGCTAAGTTTTTGTTAAAAGGAGAGAAAGCTTTTTTTTTTATGGTAAAATTATTTTTTTTTCTAAGACACAAAGAAAGGTCGCGTTAACATGCATGTTCAGAGTTTAACAGCGTTTTAACATAAAACATGTTACCAATTTTGGCTAGCAGTGGCTTAGTGATAAGCTAAGCGTGGTGAGATCATACGTTAGCAACATTGTCTTTTTTTTTCTATTTTCAGCAGATTAGTTGAATATGTTTTTTTTTTTTGTATGATTGTATGTTTAAACTAACTCCATTGATTACAACAACAAGCAATAATTTAAGAATAACTTTTAAACATAGATTTAAGTAGATTTTTAAGAATTTTACTAACTTTTAAACATTTATCGCGCACATATATTAGCTTAGATTTTAGTTAAGATTATTTTAGTTTTATTTAGAAATGTTGCTTAGAGTTTTTAGATATGTATTAAGTTTTTTTTCTTCTTTCTTTCACTCTAATGTTTCTTTTTTTTCATGTTTAGCTCAGAGTTTTGTTACGTTTATTTAATTTTAAAGTTATATTCTACATTTTGCTAGCTTATCATTTCATTTTAGCTTTTAAGGTTATTCTTAGGTTAGCTTAGATGTGCATTAAGTGATGAGTTTTGCACGATCACGATATATATGCATGTACACTTACATGTATATACCACTATATATGATTTTACTTTTACTTTTTAACTTTTCAGTTCAAACTAACATTTATGCTATTTTAATTATTTTTTTAACTTATTTTAACCAATTTTTCCGTCTTTAAATGCAATTAAACTTTTTTCTGTAACTTTAACTTTAATTTTAACTTTAACACCGCACTTTAATCACTCGACTATTTTACCGCTTGTTGAGATGCTGCTGCTTGACATGACGACCGACGTAGACTAACTTCTTGCCTATATGCTTTTTGTCCCCGTTACCTTTTTAATGCAAGAATCTGCTTATGTGCATGGTGAAAGCTTTAAAGTTCTTGCTTTTTCTGTTTTCGCACTAATTTCCCTATGGTGCCAAGTCTGGAGAGATTTATAAATATATATATTTATTTGTATAGATAATTAACTAATTTTTATAACAAAATTAGAATTTTTTTTTTTTTTTTGTTTTTGATAAAATTTAAATTTACCCTTTTAGGAGATGGCACCAGTAATTAAACTTTGTTCGATTTCTAAGCCAACTTTACAGCTTCTATGAAAGCAATTAAGAATTCCTCTTAACTTAACTATTTAAAAAAAACCAACAATTAATATCATAAAAAACGTACTAAAAATAATCTTATTTCTTTTCTTTCTTGCTTTATGATCAAAAACTTTAATGTTCTATGTATACAACTTTAATTTAATTTATTTAATTTAATTTAATTTATTTAAATTGTAAAATAAAAATCACTGTACTTTTTCCACTAGTTTAACTTTTAATTGAATTTTAGTTGACCTTCTTTGGCGACTGCTGATCAGAAAAGAACGCTTAAATTGTTCGATCAGACCACGATTTTTTCGCTAACAGCATCTCAAAGAAATAAATCCCGTAATAGCGTAAAATTTCCAATAAAAATTTTTTTAGTTTTTGTAGCCAAAAGGAAACGAAAAGTCTTCATTTTAGTGAGGTGAATTTGATTTCGACAACTAGATGGAGCTGATTTGGTTTGAAAAATAAAAACATTAAAAATACAGGAAACAACTTATGTGGCTACAAGCGCCGGTACACTGCCGAATATCTTTGGCATGATAAACGCCTACAAGTCGTCCTTGTAAATCTTCAAGTTCATACGAACATGTACCAATCTTTCGCTTTACTCGTGCCTTAATAAACGTTGGGCCTAACTTTGCATTAAAACCTTTCTCAAAGTTACTTTGTTTAAAATTTCGCCGAAACACTTCTTGGCCAACATTGTAAGATACGATTTTGGCTCTAAGATTGTATGCACGCTCGTTACGTTGCTGTTGTTTTTGCATTTGATTACAAGCCTTCTGCCGAATTATTTCCAGAGAATCATTTTTATCAAATTTCACAGTTCTATCGTCTAACATATTTAACTTTTGTAAGAGTGCATATGTGGACCCATTAGTGATCATATGTTGACCGAAAGCCATATAATAAGGTGTGGAATCAATAGAACTGTGCGTACCTGAACGTAGTGCACAACATATACTGCTAAGATGTTCGTCCCAGTTTTTTTGATCAGGTTTAACATATGCTCTGATAGCTGAAATAACTGAGCGATTGACTCGTTCAGATGCATTAGACTGTGGCGAATGCACAGCAGTATACAGGTGATTAATACCGTACTTTTGAAGCAGATTGTTAAATTTGAATGATTTAAATTGGGTACCATTATCGGACACAATAGTCTCGGGAACACCAAAAGAATGAAAAATTTCTTCTTCTAAAAACTTACAGACAACATCCGCAGAAAACTTTTTGACCGCTTTTAGAAAAGGGTGTTTTGAGAAATGGTCCAGAATGTTAAAAAAACCAACATGACCAGAACGAGACCGAGGATATGGACCTTAGAAGTCAACATATAGTTTTTGAAAGAATCGCTGTGTTTCAGACGTCTTACCCATTGGAGGACGCAATATAAAATTAGGGTGTTTTGTACACTTACAGATTTCACATGAATTGATATACGACTTGACATCAGCTACCAAACCAGGCCAAAAATAAAAGCGCCTAATTCTATCAAGTGTCTTATTTATACCACCGTGTGACGCTAAATGGCTATCATGTGCATTTTCCAACACCTCAGAAACCATACCTTTTGGAATCCATAATTTCCAAGAAAAATCATCCTGAAGTTGTTCACCAGTTGCGTGTTCCATCCTTCTATGCAAATAATCGTCAATTACCTTCAAGTCTGGAAACTTATTTTCATTTTCCTTAACATTCTTAATAAGTTCTTTATACTCATCTGACTTAAAATGTGTTGAATTTAAATCTACAAAGATTCCATTTCCTCCATCAATTTCGAACAAATCTTCTGAGTTTACCCTAGAAAGTGCATCCGGAACTATGTTCTGACTGCCACGTCTATGTTGAATTTTAAAATTGAACCCTTGAAGTTTTAATGCCCACCTTACATGAGCCACTTTAACGAAGCGTGATCTGTTATCACTGTGAACTCATGCCCTTCCACATAAGCTCTAAACTTTTTAATGCTTAGCACTGCTGCTAAGCACTCTTGTTCGGTTACCGAATAATTGCGTTGAGCTTGGTTGAGTTTCTTTGACATAAAGGCAATTGGAAACTCTTCACCCTCCGCAGTTATTTGAACCAAGACACTTCCTATTCCTGTTTTGCTTGCATCACAGTGTATGAAAAACGGCTGTGTGAAGTCTGGACTATGCAAAACAGGGGCAGAACTCAAAATGGATTTTAAATCTTCAAAAGCTGATTGTGCGTCATCAGACCAAGAAAACTTAAGATTTGTTTTCAACAAATAGGTTAATGGGGCAGTAACAGAAGCGTAGTTTTGGATGAACTTCCTATACCAACCTGACATACCTAAAAATCTTCGGAGTTGCTTAACGGATCTAGGAACTGGAAAATCGATAATTGCGGAAACTTTATCTGGATCTGTCTGAATAGTTCCACCTCCCACTATGTGTCCTTAATACCGAACCTCTTTTAAGCAAAACTTACTTTTCTCTACGTTAATTGTTAGTCCTGATTGTCTTATACAGTTGGCAACTTCTCTCAAGACCTGCATGTGTTTTTCAAAACTTTCTGAAACAATCAGCAAATCGTCCAAGTATATGAATACTTCGGATCGCAGATGCACAGGAATGACTTTGTCCATAAGACGCGACATTGTTTGAGGCGCGTTGCAAAGCCCAAACGGCATTACTTTATAATGGTACAACGGCCTTCCAGGAACGGTAAATGCAGTTTTGTCCCTGGAATCGATATCCAAAGGAATTTGCCAAAACGCATCTTTTAAATCTAAACTAGTGATAAATTCAGCTTTTGGTAGACGGCCTAAAATTCCATCAATGTTAGGAAGCGGATAAGCATCCTTTACCGTGACTGAATTTACCTTACGACTGTCAAGGCACAACCTTACTTTTCCTGGCTTTCGTACTAGTACAATTGGTGAGGACCAAGCACTTTCCGATTCTTCAATAACCCCATGATCTAACATCCTATCTATTTCAGTATAAATGAGTTTCTCTATTGCCGGAGAAACTGGAAAATGACGCTGTTTGATGGGCTTACTATCACCAACACCAATGATATGCGTTAAAACACTTGTCTTTCCAAGACCTTCTTTGGCAAAAGATGGAAACAAAGATATAACTACTTTCAGCTGGTTGTTTTCAGCTTCAGTTAATGACCGTAAAGGATACGCGTCAGATAAATCGTTAGAGTTGATTTCAGAAAGGATAGGCAAAAGATTAAAATTTTTCCAAAAATCTTTACCGAGATATAAATTCTGAGATAAACTTGGAATAACAAAAATTGTAATTGACTTGATATTGCCACGAAATGAAACTTGCGTTTCTACACATCCAACAATACTTTGCGTTTTGCCATCAGCAGTACGCACAAAAGAATTAAATTTTTAAACGAAGGTAAATTTGCAGATAGAACTTCACGAGCAGTTTGAGCACCAACACAACTTATCGACGCACCCGTATCTAACAACCCAGTCATTATCATATCATTAGGCTTATCAAACACTGAGCACACGAAATCTTTCCTACCATTTTTAACTTTTTCCCAAAATTTTCGAATTCTATTGCTAGAACGAGTTGGCTATTTGTGAGGAAAATTTTCGAAGATTCGTTTTCGAGTTTCTTGATAATTTGCTAGACGCACGTGAAAAGGCTTAAGAGGAGTTACAGATTGAGCAGCGGTTGTAATCGTAGAATTTTGTTTTAATATTTTAACATTTTTATCGGCAACGTTCAACTCAGTATCTAATCCGTACTGGTCGATTGGTGTTTCATTTCTTTCGATATCAGAGGTCTGCGTGCACTTCTCAGCGCATTCGACTGTTTTTGTGTGTAGTTTTTTTTAATTATTATTATTACAGCTTCTACAATTTGGTTTATAAATATTTGGAGTTCCACATCCATAGCAGAAGACATTTATCTCTCCAAGACAATCCTGAAAACGATGACCATTTTTGTTGCAATTGCAGCACACCAAAGCGATTGCAGAAAGTTCTTGACCTTTGTCATCAATTAAGGCTTCGTGATCGTTACCATCATGAATATCTAATTCAGCAATACGTCTGCGTGCTGAATCTGACTTTGGATAGGGCTGCTTTCGGTATATGTCTTGAAGAAAGAATTCCCTTCTTCTACATATGTCTCGAAGTTGCGAAACTGTATAAATTTGCAGATTCAGGATTTCATGCTGAATTTCTGGAAGAAGATTTCTCCTCAGAATTTCCACTAGATAGCTTTCAGGCAACTGCTGATCAAGCCGATCTGTAAGTTCTAAGATCGATTCATAGAAAGAATCAAAGCTTTCGTTTGACTTCTGTTTTCTATCCCGAATTAGTTCTCGATAGTCAACATCAGTCCTTGAATCTTTGTATTGTCTGCGAAGTGCCACACATAATTCATTCCATCGGATCTCACGAACCGACTTGTGGTACCTCCAGAACCAATCGTTTGCTTTTCCGTCAAAAAGAGTGTTTACATTTTGACACAATAGCTCAAAATTCCCACCCAAAGTCGTGTGAGTCAATGCTTCTACACGATATAGAAAATTGTCTACTGATAAGCTATCAGCTCCACCAGTAAATCGGATTTTCCAGTTAAAGATAATATGGCTGACTTTATCTGGGCGTAAAGACAAGTTGTTCGAGCGTTTGATGCTCAGCTGCTGGCAAAGATTGAATTAAAGAGAGAGAAGGCGGATTACCAGAAACATTATTATTGTTTTGAATTTGTTGCGGTTGTTGCCGTTGCACACTTAAACGTTTAAACCCGTTATCAATATTATTCTCAATTAATTGAGTTAGTTGCTGACTAAGAGCAGAAAGCATTTCAGCTTGTTGTGCACCAACAGCAGCAGTAACAATGTTACGAATATTTTGTCTTTGGTCGATTGGAGAAAGATGAAAAGATGATTCACTTTGAACTGCAGGCAGTTCTGGGATAGTTTTATCCTTAGCAAGGTTTTGACCACTTGTACTTGCCGCAGCTTGAGTTTGAGCCCGAGTTTTTGGTTTTGCTCCAGTTGATTGGTCACTTGTTTTAAGTGGGCTAGGAGGCACTGTCTTAGGAAACGTGATCTGATTAAAATTCTTTATGCCACAAATAGGACAAGTATTATCTGTTTGAACATGCTTTGACACACAGGTTTTATGAAAAAAATGACCGCAAACAGTTTTAGCTAAATGCGTACGCACGTTAACAGCATTTTTGCAGAGTTGACACTGTGGTGAGCTTGTATCAGATAGAGATAAATCTTCTGTGCTGCGTCGAACGGACATCGTGAAAAATTGTTTTAAAAAAATATCTAAAAAAGTTATCTATACAGATTTATCAATTAATAAAATTTATATTATATATATATACAGTATATATTCAATTATACTGCCTATAATTGAGGCAGTTCAACTGAAAAGTCAGAAAAGCCTTCTTAACTAAAATAAGCAAAAGATCAAAGAGTGTAAATACCAAATCAACTTTTAAAGAGCTCCATCCAAGCACAAAAAAAAACGATATCAAAAAAATCAAAACGTGTTCGAAATCAAATAGAAATCGCGATAGCGAAACTAAACAATACATTTCAAAAATCGAAAAAAAACGCGAAAGAAAATCAAAAGCGAATCGAATAATAAATCCAATAAAAAAAAAATTCTTATAAAGAATATAAAAGTTATAAGGCAAATTGAAAGCAAAATTATATTTGAAACAAAATTGCAGATCAAATAAATCAAAACAAAACAAAAAGCAAATCAAAATGAGAATCAAGAGAAAACTAATATATAATCAGTATGAAATGATATTTAAAAAAAGAATAGCAACATATTTGCAAAAAGAATTTCGAATTTTGGAAAAAAAATTCATTAAGAAAAATCAAAATAACAAAAAAAAAAATCAAACACAAATCGTAAATTAAATCATAAATTTTATGTTCACAACGAGTGAATTACGTATATAACAAAATGTTTATAATCAAAATGTTCCAACATTGATTTCATTGCGTAGCCAATTGGAGTTTGTTGTGAGTAACTTACAAAAACATTTTCATGCGAGCTGGCAGTACAAACAGTAAAGAAGAAATAGAAAGAAAATATGGGGAATGAAACAAGATAAAGAATAGATAGAAAGATAGCAAAAAAATTATACTTGGTTAACTAGTTCAATTACCTAGATCATAGTTAAATTTCCAAACAAATTAATATATGATGCAAAGAAAATAATGCAAAAATCAAATAAAACTGTATTTCCGTGGAACAGATCTTAGAAATGGTTCCAAGAAATCTGTATTTCCAAGCAGAATGGTTAAAAATGACAATTTTACATTAATAGCAAAATCCCAAAATTTTCTTTGCCGGTATACGAAGACAGCGCAAGCCTTTGAATCGTATCAATTCCAATGCGAAAGAAAATTTTAAACCACTAAAAACGATTTTGAAGAATTTTGTTAGAAGAAATTGAGACCAGAAAAATGTTTGGGAACCATACAAAATAAATTTGAAGCAATTTTAAAAACTTTAAAAAGCTTCCTACAAAGATGACAAAAAAAAACATTTATTTAAAAATGCGTATGCAAAAATTGTGATTGTGTGGGCCCCACGTTGGGCGCCAAAAATTATTATTATTATCTGTAGCATGTAACGATCTGAATATTTATAGTTATTTTTGAGCAGATGATAAGCGACGGATGCACGCTTTGATTTCCGGCTCTGGCTCGTCGGCTAGTGGGAGTGAAAGTTCTTGTAGCTTATCACTGATAAAAACACAAATACAGTAATGCAAATTTTAAGTTGCGTGCAAGGAATGGGTTAAAGGTAGTAATGCATAGAATAAGAAAAAGATAGAAAGATAAGAAATTTAGAAAAAGAACAATTAAAAGGATGAAAAGAAAATCTGCGCTCAAAATTATGTTATTGTTGAGAATTGGTGACCTGGCCTCAACATTTGCCCTCCCATCCATGATCATCATAAAACAAAATCCCTATTTATCTATAAGATGATCCCAAAAAAAGGTATCTCACAACTTACTCACAATGCCCGCATGAAATCAAACTTTAACTTTACAAATACATAATTCAAAACAATCCGTTGTTTTTATTTAAGAAAAATTTATATATAACTCATTTTAAACACTAACGAAAGTCAATACAAAAAAAAATATTAAATACACAATGGTTTATGTGGCTAGAGTTATGGGAAAAAATATAAACATGATATGAAATAATGTTAATATTAAAAAAATATAATATTTTAATATAAGTGAAAAATAATAAAAAATTCAATTAATTAAATTTTATAATAATTTCTTTTTCATTTTCATTACATTTTATAAGTTTACATTGTCGAAAAATATTTAAAAACTAGTAAAAAAACTATATGACAAAACTCATTAAAAGATATTTGTTCTTTTGTTTTTTTTTTTTCTTCAATTAGATGACGTTACAGCTGATATGTGTTTTTTTTTTTAAGTTATAAATGTTTGTTGTTGTTGTTTTCTTTTTCGTTCATTCATTTAAAAAAAATTTTAAGAGAAAAGCTTTGCAAATAATAAAAAGAAGAGAATAAAAAAACTTACTTTGTTTAACTCCACTGTTCCCGCGATGAAAGATCTTTCATGTTGGTGAGCAAGGCAAGCTGCATTGTTGCTATTTTTATTTGCGTTGAGCTAAGTTTTTGTTAAAAGGAGAGAAAGCTTTTTTTTTTATGGTAAAATTATTTTTTTTTCTAAGACACAAAGAGAGGTCGCGTTAACATGCATGTTCAGAGTTTAACAGCGTTTTAACATAAAACATGTTACCAATTTTGGCTAGCAGTGGCTTAGTGATAAGCTAAGCGTGGTGAGATCATACGTTAGCAACATTGTCTTTTTTTTCTATTTTCAGCAGATTAGTTGAATATGTTTTTTTTTTTTGTATGATTGTATGTTTAAACTAACTCCATTGATTACAACAACAAGCAATAATTTAAGAATAACTTTTAAACATAGATTTAAGTAGATTTTTAAGAATTTTACTAACTTTTAAACATTTATCGCGCACATATATTAGCTTAGATTTTAGTTAAGATTATTTTAGTTTTATTTAGAAATGTTGCTTAGAGTTTTTAGATATGTATTAAGTTTTTTTTCTTCTTTCTTTCACTCTAATGTTTCTTTTTTTTCATGTTTAGCTCAGAGTTTTGTTACGTTTATTTAATTTTAAAGTTATATTCTACATTTTGCTAGCTTATCATTTAATTTTAGCTTTTAAGGTTATTCTTAGGTTAGCTTAGATGTGCATTAAGTGATGAGTTTTGCACGATCACGATATATATGCATGTACACTTACATGTATATACCACTATATATGATTTTACTTTTACTTTTTAACTTTTCAGTTCAAACTAACATTTATGCTATTTTAATTATTTTTTTAACTTATTTTAACCAATTTTTCCGTCTTTAAATGCAATTAAACTTTTTTCTGTAACTTTAACTTTAATTTTAATTTTAACTTTAACACCGCACTTTAATCACTCGACTATTTTACCGCTTGTTGAGATGCTGCTGCTTGACATGACGACCGACGTAGACTAACTTCTTGCCTATATGCTTTTTGTCCCCGTTACCTTTTTAATGCAAGAATCTGCTTATGTGCATGGTGAAAGCTTTAAAGTTCTTGCTTTTTCTGTTTTCGCACTAACTTCCCTATGGTGTTAAGTCTGGAGAGATTTATAAATATATATATTTATTTGTATAGATAATTAACTAATTTTTATAACAAAATTAGAATTTTTTTTTTTTTTTTTTTTGTTTTTGATAAAATTTAAATTTACCCTTTTAGGAGATGGCACCAGTAATTAAACTTTGTTCGATTTCTAAGCCAACTTTACAGCTTCTATGAAAGCAATTAAGAATTCCTCTTAACTTAACTATTTAAAAAAAACCAACAATTAATATCATAAAAAACGTACTAAAAATAATCTTACTTACTTTTCTTTCTTGCTTTATGATCAAAAACTTTAATGTTCTATGTATACAACTTTAATTTAATTTATTTAATTTAATTTAATTTATTTAAATTGTAAAATAAAAATCACTGTACTTTTTCCACTAGTTTAACTTTTAATTGAATTTTAGTTGACCTTCTTTGGCGACTGCTGATCAGAAAAGAACGCTTAAATTGTTCGATCAGACCACGATTTTTACGCTAACAGCATCTCAAAGAAATAAATCCCGTAATAGCGTAAAATTTCCAATAAAAATTTTTTTAGTTTTTGTAGCCAAAAGGAAACGAAAAGTCTACATTTTAGTGAGGTGAATTTGATTTCGACAACTAGATGGAGCTGATTTGGTTTGAAAAATAAAAACATTTAAAATACAGGAAACAACTTATGTGGCTACAAGCGCCGGTAAAATTTCGAAATTTTGGAGCTCATATCACGATGTTATGAATATATATATATAAAGTATGTTTGAATTACTATTAGAATTAGTTATAATCGCATTTAATTTTTTGTGTAATATATTTAATTAAATCAACTAAAAATAAGTCTATTTTTAGGGCTTTACGAAAATGCTTGGCAGTTGTGACGAAATAGCTTAAAACTAATTTCCTTCAAATTGTTTTTTTATAATTGATCAAAAAACAATATCAATTCATTACATGACCCATACCTGCTATATATATTGACTATATGCTTCTATAAAGTGATGGTAACTGAAATAACCGGTTGGACCAAAATGGGTTCATTTGCCACATTTTTTTATATTCCTGTTGGTTTCGTTGTTATAGAGCCTTGAAAGTATGTACTGCATAAAAGAAGCTGTGAGCCACTGTATTTTGTTAATCTCATCTGGGAGATTTTCTCAAGGTCCCAGAGAAAAAATGATAAAAATCGTTGGAAAATTTTATTTCTTTTTTCGAAATATTGCGCTTTTTTCTTTAATCTTGTGAAATCTGTTTTCCGAAAAACCATTTAAAAACATTGGGTCTAATGCATAAAAATGAGATATTTTCTCAGCGGATTGCATAAAAATTAGATCAAGCTCATGATAAAGTTACTCAACATAAGTGAGATCGATCTTAAAGCTCTCCTTTAATTTGTAAGGTAATTTGAACAAGTTGGAGCTCATTTATTTTTTTTTTTTTTTGCCTAGAAATAGAAAAGAAAAATCTCTCAAAGCTTCTATTACAACTCGTATCTATAAGTGTTTCCGCGGTGATAATAAGGGAAGTATCCACGAAAATGTCAAAAATGTATCCAAATGCAGCGTTGCCGTTTTGGCTCAATCGGATCAAAATTGTTAGTTTTATTTTTGTAAAATAGGTTTTGGAAGTTTTTTTTTTTTTTTTTTTTTTTTTTTTTATTTAGAAGCATTTGTACAATAAGAACTACGTTCTTTTATAGTACGACATAAAATAGAATAAAATAAAATAAAATGATTACAACAAAAACTTATATTAAATAATAACAACGTATTAATTAATTAATTACGCATACAGGTTATACATTCATGATTTCAAGTGACAACATACATTAATCAAAATTTAAGCTTAATCATAGACATTATGAAGTGTTATAAATTATTCAGAGAAAATGAAGAAAAACAGAAAAGGTACAGTTACTAGAAGTTAAGAAGAAGAAAAGAAAGATAGGATAGATTGTCTAAAAATATTTCTCCTGCTGATCTCTCTTATCCTACGTGGTAGAGCATTCCACAGTCTAATAGCGCTGATGAAAAATAGACAAGACGAATTCAATGAATTGTGCCTAGGGACAATAAGACCATGATTTCTATTCGATACACAGAACTGAAGTTTATTATAAAGGTAAAAAGGTGTTTTTTCATGAATGAGTTTATGCAAAAATATGCAGTTTCGTGCATTGAGGTAAGCTGTTATATCACACCCAAGTATAGCATTGCGAAATCTTGAGAGGTGATCAAATTTACGCAGCCCATAAACATAACGAGTAGCATAGTTGAAAGAAATTTGTAACTTCAAACGAGAGGTTGAGTCAAGTTTACTATAAACTATATCAGAATACGTTATTAAAGGTAAAATAAGTTGTTTTACCAACCTATGCTTAACATTGATAGGAGTTACACTTGACGACATCCTTAAATTACGTAGGACATAATAAACTTTTTGGACTATACTATTGATATGATCTACACAGGATAGAGACGAGTTAATATAGAAACCTAGATTCTTTATTTTTGACACCACTGCTAACTTACTTTCACCAACAAACAGGTCAGGGACATCATGAATACATGTTTTGTTCTTACAGATAGGGAGGACATACGACTTGGAGGCATTCAGTTGGAGTCCATTCCTTATGGCCCACTTATTAATGCTGCTAAGATCATCATTAAGTCTATAGCACAGGTCTTCAAGAAGACAAGTGCTGCGCGAGAAATAAAGCTGGACATCATCAGCATATGCGTGCACAGACGCATGCTTGCAGACACTAAAGATATCATTGATAAAAATAGAAAATAATAGTGGACCAAGTATGGAGCCCTGAGGAACACCACTTAAGACTAATTTATGTTCTGAAATTTTTTGATCAACCTTGACCCGTTGCAACCTATTACATAAATAACTAGACATGAGATTGACAGCACTATCACAGAACCCGAAGAGAAACTTAAGCTTTCGACATAAATACAAGTGGTTAACCTTATCAAAAGCCTTAGTAAAATCAAGTAAGCATAGTAAGGTCATGGACCCAGAATCATATTCAGGTCTAATATCATCGAGTACCTTAACTATTGCAGAAGAGCACCCATGCCCTGCCCGAAAGCCAGACTGAAAAGGAGATAATAATTGTTTTTCAAATAAATATTTACTAATTTGTATAGCCATGAGTTTTTCACATACTTTTGCTAATGGTGACAAAATGCTTATTGGTCTGAAATCATTAGCTCCAGAAGGGTTTTGCTTTTTTGCAATTGGATGAACAATAGCAACTTTCCACAAGTCAGGGAATGATGATGATATAATGCAATGATTAATAATATGTGTTAGCGGGCTTACGATATGAGGTAATAACAACTTAATGAATCTTATAGGAATACCATCTTCAGATATTGCATTCGATTTAATAAGCGACACACATTTACCAACATCCATTTCACTGACCAGATCAAACTTGAATGATTGTTGGACACACTGACTATAAGAAGGCAAATTATCATCAGAAACAGTTGCAGAGTCAACAAAGAAATTATTGAGGATTTCCGGATCAATATGACATTCAGAAGAGCTTGCATTACGTATCCCAAGTTTTTTAATGTTGTTCCATAAAGTTTTGTTTGGAAGAGAGAGTTTAAGTTTATCAGCATAATATTGCGCTTTTGCCTGCCTCGTAATACGAACAGTCTCATTTCTAGCCAACCTAAAAGTTTCCCAATTGTTTAACGTGGGCAGATGTTTCCATTTTTTGTGAAGCTTGTTTCTTTTCTTTATACTATTTAGGACATGCTGAGTAAACCAAGGACACGATACATTTTTAACTCTTAAAGTTCGAAGTGGCACATGTTTTTCGAACAAATATTTAATAGGGGCTACGAGGGAACTAAGTTTAACATTAACATCACTATGATACCAACACTCATTAAATGACATCCAAGACAAATCATAATAAAGAGATGTCAAGTTGAGACGCTTATAATCACGATAATAAAAAGTATTAGATATAACATTACGAGACAAATTTACGTTTAACGAACAAAAAATTAAATCGTGATCCGAGATAAAGGATAGTTGATCAAAAAGTGAAACAACAGATAGGTTCGAAACAATAAAATAATCTAGGAGACTAGGAGTAGTATTCATGCAGAATCGTGTAGGCATAATTTCATTGAAAATTGATAGTCCTATTGACGATGTCTTTTCATACAGCAATTGTTTTCCAGGGTCATTTGAAAGTAAATTGATATTGAAATCACCACATACCATCACCAAGTCATAATCTACAAAACAATTATTCAATACAGAAAACAATGGTTCAACAGAAAAACATTTATTTGGATTATACACACAAGACACTAATATTATAGTATACCCATCTGATATACTTATATTCAAAAATTCTATACCAGAACCACTAGATTGGCTAACAACTTTAGTATTAAGACAAGCCTTACAGTAAACTGCAACACCTCCACCTCTTTTCCCAGGGCGATCATTCCTGTATAATTTGTAATTATCAATGCCACATATTGCATCACTTATATCTTTGCATAGACACGTTTCAGAAATGCAGATAATGTCCACTAAGGAATTTTCAAAGACATACTTAACATAGTCTAATTTAAGCATATTTAAGCTACGAGCATTGAAATGAACAACATTCAAGCCACTGCGTTGTTTGCACAGTACTTGAATTAGCGTTTTATGGTTCTCATCAGCACCAATAGACAAGTGCCTAGAGTCTGACACAGAAAGAATAAGAAACTACTGGAGAAAAACACTTAGACAAAAATGACAAGAAATTGAAGGAGTTAAATATTATGAAAAATGAAGAACAAGAAAGAAAAGTGAAAGAGAGGAAGCATAAGAGAATAAAAAATAACAACAGGTAAGGTAGAGATAAAATTATAACAATGCTTAATACTAAAAACTCAGATAAAAAGAATAACAATAACTTAACCAACATATATAACATCTTTGAGATCGTGCATATTGCAGATGAGAACACACTCGGAATTTTTTTCTGTTCTAATGTAGACAGAGCCACGAAATGAAAAAGCATTGTAAATGCGCTTTTGGCGTTTAAAGGCAATTGCCGCTTGTAAAAGTTTGCGGCTCTCTGAATTAAGGCTTTCATGTATGAAAATATTATTTTCCCACTCAAATCCAATAGTTTTGAGATTAACAGCTGATTTAGTTCTCTTACGATATGTCCCAAAAGCTTTGAGCAGTCGATTCCGATCAAACGTAGAGAAACATTTGATGATAACCAGAGAGTTGCCGTTTCTCGTATTAGACTTAACACGGAAAATGTCTCTGATTTGAGGTGGCTGAAAATCAATAAAGAGACATATCCGATTAAAAATTGCCTTTAAATTCTCTTCATTTGAAAACGGTAGCCCAAATAAAACCGCATCCATAGAGAAATCTGGTGTGTTGTTGCTTGAATTTGTTCTGTTATCGTTTTGATATTGAGCGCTTTGCGTCTCCAAATTATCACAACGACTAGTTAGATCCTCTACTTGTTTCTCTATTATCTTGATTTTTTTTTCCATCTCATTGAAATCTATTTTACCTGCACTCACCTCAGCCTCAATTTTAGAGCATAGTTTAAGTTCAACATTTACAATTTCCTCTGATAGTTGCTTAAAAGAGAAAACGTTTTGTTGCAAAAGACGATCTTCAAGCTCTCGCAAGTCGGTCTTAATTTTTGCACTCATTCGCTCTTCCATTTGCTTTAGTTGGGCGCTTAGTGAGCAAGATAACAACTCTCCGCTTGACTGCTTTGGTGTTCCATCCCCAATGTTGTTCGTGCGTTGGTGGAGTTTTTGTCGAGTTAAACGAGGAGTTGGATTCATCGTTGTTTACTTTAAGAAAGCAGCGAAAGCAGAAAAGAGTGCAATGGAAAACAGTCTGACTCAACACTGTGTCTGGTTCACTTCTGTGTCTGGTTCACTTCTTATTTCTTTTAGATTGTTGCGTTATTTATTTTATTTATTTAAGTGTGTTATTATATTCGCGCTCTTTTCTTTATTTCTTACTATTTACTTTGCAATATGTAAGCTTTTATATGAAATGTTTTTCTAAAAGTTTTTGTATAAACAAATTTGCTGAGGTTTTTGTTTAAAACTTAGTTCAACGATTTTCTTCAAAGTTATATCGAACCACCATTATACTACACAAGTGGCGACCTCTAATTGTTGTTTTTAGTACCGAATTAAACAAGACAAGTTTGTTAGTTACAAAACAAAAGCTAGCGCACAGCAAAAAACACGTCTACTCTTCACGAAAGATGATTTGAAATCATGTTTGGTTGGTTTTCTTCGATTTTTCTGAATTTTTGGTAGAAAAAAATTATGAAACAAATCTCTTCTGATTATGATTAAAAACAATCGTGTGATAATTCAGTTTTTTAAAGAATACTGTTCAGTTAAACTTTAGAAGGAAAATAATTCTTTTCAGATGGTTTATTTAACCCTTTCACGTGCCAGATTTTGTTTGGGGAGGCAGATTTTTTAAGTGATCATTTTAGACTAATTTGGAATCTAGTTACTCGAAAAAAATCGATTTCATAACGATTTCAATTGTCGTTTGGATTTTACAAATTGTTTTTGCTATACAACAACATTTCCCAGTCAACATTTGGAATATAAATTGTTCGCCTTTCGCCGAGGTGAAGATTTCGCCACGATGGACTTTTTCTCCCACGAGAGAGCAGAAAACGATAAGATAGTGAGCTCGCCAGCGAAAAATTGTTCTTGAAGATGATTCGCTTTCTGCTCTTCCCCGATACAAAATGCTGGCTGGGATGAAGTATACAAAAAACGTGTTTTTTTTTAAATTTCAAATGAAAGTGAAAAACTACATTCATATGTATTTATTTCTAATATGTTGGAAAATTATTATTCAGAAGTTATTCAGATTCATATCAGAAAAACAAAAATCGCTGACAAAAATTCGTATTTAAAATTAGTCTTACCTCAAGCGACGTCAATAACACTGCTTTACAAATAATACTTTTGGAAAAATACCAAGAACGGCACATGTCTGGGCGAGTTAGCTTGGACATCCAGAGCACAAAAACCATTAAATTTTTATTCATTTGTAGGGTTTTGAAGATAAAGGTACTTGTGATTTCTCGAGAGATTATTTCATTCATATTAACTTGAAGTTTAAATTGCATGAAAAGACAATTCAATTGCATTTTCATTGATATATCGATCGTATCGATCGAATAAAAAATTATCAAGTGATAGCTCGTCAAAATAAAAATTTCTTAAAATTTCCATGTTTTTTAAAAAAAATTAAACTCTTAACTAACTTTTTTTCAGAAAAAGGTAAGGTATTTTATATTTTTGAAGTAAAGTGTATTCAATTACAAACATTTTAAGACAAGTCTGGAAAAATTCAAATAAAAATTAAATTTTTTAAAAATAATTTTGTAGAACAAGTTTAATTTCAATTTCGGTGCTTCCACTATACTTATACTTCAAAGGATACTGCGTAAAGGATATATTAACTTTGTCGTTCCGTTTGTAACGCCAATAAGGAAGAGTGAGTGGTATAAAAAAGTATATATATTTTTGATCACTATCACCACCTGAGTCGAATTCCGTGTGTCCGTCCATCTGCCTGTCGACACGATTACACCCTTAACTTTAAAGATATCCAATGAAGTTCAAAAAGTAAACTTAAGAATATTTTAAATATCAATACTGAAGTTTGAAAAAAAAATGTTAACACAAAAATACTTTTAAAAGTTAATTTTTTAAACTGAAACCTTGTGGGGCAATGTTGTCGATGTCTTTCGCTAAGAACTAAAACTGTAGGATAGAGGCTCAGTGGTCTAGCTCTCCTAAATGTTCACAGGGGTTGAAAGTAATAGCAGAAGTAAATAAAATAGAATAGAATTAAAGTTCAACTGCCGAAAAAAGTAAAATTACCCTCATTATTATATTATTCATTTAAAAAAGACATTATCCTCTAAAGTTTATATGTTTATTGAAAAAGCTGTCCAAAATTCACCAACGCTTTAATCGGCACTATTTTTTTTGTGATAAACAAAGAGTACTAAATCTATGATAGCTGCCAACAGCAAGCATGGAGGCTTAGTAATGGAGAAATTCAACGTATGGACACAGAGATTTGCACAATAGGTAGGAGGGAAAAGGCGAGTGCTCGAAATAGGGAATTTTAAATATAAAATGAGTTTTATTAATGTAGATAGTACGAAAACAAGTAATTTTTTTTTTTTTTTGTTCAACTGAAACAACTTTTGCCAGTCAGGATAATATCATATGTAAGGGAATCAGAAATGCAAATTTGCAATTTATTTTGTTTTTTATATAAATTATTTTTGCAAAAAAATCCGTTGCTCCATTTTGCAAGAAAACATTAACGAAAATGCTTAACTAACCGCTATTATTATTTTTATAAAGCACTTTTATTCACTTTTCAGACAAAAAAAAGTTGAGTTAAATGTATTTTAAAACAACAGAGTAACTTGCATCGAAAATCAAAACTTTAAATTTCTGATTATTTTTTCTTGCTTCAAGTAACATTGATACCTGAAATCAATCAATCAATACGCACCCGAAGTCTACTTATAAAAAGTATACTTATCGGATGATTTGTTTTGAGTTTTTTGTGGTATTTGTACAACAGCGCCCTCTGATTTTCGAGATGCAACAAAAAAATAGCTCCAAGTCCCTTGTCATATTCGAAAATCCCTAAATACAAATTTTCATCCAAATCGGATGAGCGGTTTTGGAGTGCTTCACGATTTCTTAGGAGATTTTAACTACAGCGCCCTCTATTGTTCAAGACGTCGCAATTGTCGCAAAAACTGTCTTCATGTACATACTCATTTAAATTTTATTCTCTCGCACGGCATGTCTTCCATCACTTTTCGAAATAAATATTTTTTCGAAGGGCCCAAATACAAGGAGGGGTTTTCATACGAATTTTATGAAAAAAATTTTAAGCAAACAAAATTTCTATCATTTCTTTAGCAGCTAAAAACTCAGATATAAAAAAGTTTTCTTCAAAATCAAAGGAAAAATTTTTGAAAAAGAAAAATCATTTCTTTAGCAGCTAAAAATCAAAAATTTCTCTTCAAAAGCAGAGTAAAAACTATTGAACAAAAAAATTTCTATAATTTGTTCATGGTAGAAGAAATCAGGTAGATGCAGCGATGATTGTGCTCTCTTTTTCGTTACTGCCGGTATTGTCAAAAACGTTCCCTGCTTTCAGTCAATATTTTTTTTATATAATTTTCAATGATGTTTGCCTTGAAGCAATTTTTTATTTCTTAAATATCAATAAAAACACGAAAAAGAACAATTTTTTACAATCTTTAATTAAATAAACAAGAGAATTTCAACTATTTAACTTCGTTTACATTTTGACAATTCTTGCTTTCTCACATCTTTCTTACAGCTTTCAGATTTTATATGAGTTGTCAACTTCGTGTTGACATTCGCGGCAGTACGCTCTCATCTAGCGAGTTGACCTGTATTAATTCTACCATGAATATGTTTAGCAGCTAAAAATTGAAGAATCGAAAAAATTTTCTTCAGAGAAGGACATTTTTTGAAAAAAAATTCTTTGATTGCTTTGTTAGCTAAAAATTTATAGAAGAAAAATTTTTTACCATTTCGTTAGCAGATAAAAATTTATAGTTCAAAAATTTTTCATCAAAATCGAAAAAACAATTTTTTGAACAAAAACAAAATTCTATCATTTCTTTAGCTGGTAATTTCATGGATAAAAAAATATATGGATAAAAAAAAAATTTCATACATAAAAAAACAAATTCTATCATTTCTTTGGTGCGAGTAGCTACAAATTTTAGGATCAAAAATTTTTCTTTGAAGAGAAAAAATTTTTGAAATAAAATTTTTATTACTTTGTTAGCTAAAAATTTATAGAAAAAAAATTTTTGAACAAAAAAAATTTTCTTCATTTCTTTAGCAAGTAAAATTTTGTAGATCAAAAATTTTTCTTCAAAATCAGAGGAAATTTTTTTTTTTTAAATACTTCATCCCTTTAGAAGGTAATAATTTATAGATCAAAAATTTTTCATCAAAATCGGATGAAAAGTTTCTTGCACAAAAAGAAATATTATCATTTCCTCAAAGGTAAATTTTATAGATAGCAAATTTTTTTAAAACACACGAAAAATTAAAAAAAAAAATAAAAATTCTATAATTTAGTTGGTAGCAAAAAATTTAACGATCAAAAATTTTTCTTCAAAAAATTCTTTGAATTCTTTACCAGCTAAAAAATTAGATATCAAAAATTGTTCTTCAAAATCAGAAGATAAATGTTTGAACGGATTAATTAAATGTAAAATTCAATAAACTTTTTCAAACCAAAACAAAACAGTGCGTCCAGCTAAAAACAAAACTCCAATACCTACATGCAAATAATAAGAGCAAACAAAACACATGCAAATAATTACTATATCAAATAGATTTTTTTTTTTGAGAAAATAGCCAACTAGAAACTCCAATCCTTTGATATTTCTTAATTGTCGCAAAAAGCTGATTGATTTTGTTTGCTGCTTAGTTTGTTTACAATACTATTCTTACGGTCTCTCGTCGCTTTGGCACTTCGGCATTTTTAGATTTGAACATAATTTCAAATCCACGAAGTAGGCCGGTTGAAAATTTTCTGCAAAAGGGAAAAAATTGTCTGGTGAATTCTCTTTAGAAGATACCCTCTTTGTTGTGTGTATGCGCAGACGTAACAATCAGAGATAATGAGATAGGAAACTTCGATTTTTAATTGAGCGAAAGGGATAGCCTTATGTACTGTTTTATGTCAAATTGTGGTCTATACTAACACAAAAAGCTCAATACTATCATAAACTAAAATCTCACCGTTGTGCTCACCACAGCGCCATTAACCCTTAACCATTAAATACATGAACTCTCCGATTTTGATGAAGTAATTGTTTTTCGGTAGGTATTTGCAATAGTAACAACTATTGTTAAATGTTTTTTTTTTAATACTGAATTTTCCAAATAAAATTCAGGATCATTTGGTTGTGACTTTAAAGTCACACTATGCACTAGGGTGGTTTTATCTCATAGGGTAAAAAAAAATGTTTTTTTGGGGGCACCACAGGGATGGGAAATGGCTTTTCTGAAATTGTACCAAACCGAAAGAAAAATTGTACTTTTTGGCATCAAATTGTACTCATTTTTTTTCTACTTGATTAACGAAACTTTTTTGATATATATAAAAATTTATTTAAAATAAATAAAAATTAACAAAAACGGACACCAATTCAATATAGTTAAGTAAATATAGAAGTGTACATACACTTTTTAAAATTTAATCAAGAAAATGTGCTTCTTCCTCTTCTTCAACAGATATATTTCAAAATGCATAGCACTTTAAGTTCTTATGTTATAGCCATATTGCCCAGTGGCTTTTAACAAATCTTTTGTTTTAATTACAGAAGAAACTGAATCAGCAAGCAGACGATTTCTGCACCTTGTTTTGATTAAATTTTGGATCAAAAATATTCTTTCAACATTTGTTAAAGAATGTGAAATTGATAAAACCCCCTGTAAAATTCTGTAAATATTGATCAGGGTGGCAGTGAGTTTGAATGTGCTGTAAGCATGGTTGCAAAAATGCACAAAAAGACACTGAAAACTTTATGAAATTAAAAAAAGCGAAGAAATTTGATATGACGTAGATCAAGTGTATGAAAATGTACTAAAAATGTCTTCGTGGACTTACGTACTTTTTATAATAAAATTGTACTTAAAAAGTACAATTGTACTGAAAAATCCAACCCTGGGGCACCACCTAAAATGTTTCTTTCTGTCAGATTTTATGATTGCCAAAGTTTGAGCACGATTGAAAGATGTTAACTCGTGCCACTGGGGCCTCAAAGTTTTGAAAATCTCAATTTTTTAGAAGTTTGGCGACTTTGCCGACCCATATCTCTAGAACGGTTTAATATATCTGCCCGAGTCATACATCAAATTGAAGGCGATACTGTTTGTAATATTTTATATGCAATAAAAAAATACGTAAGTAGTACTGAATTCGAGACAATGAAGCCAATGTCCCTAAAACCGTGACTAAGTACCCCTTAGAGCGAAGATGAAACCTATTGTGAAAAACCCACTTTCCTTCCTATATTATCAATGTTTGGAATGAAAACAGTTATGTATTTAAAAAATCAAGTATAACAAATGTCTTTTTCATTTTATTCTTATTTAAATTTATTCAAGGGACTGACATAATGTGATTTTAGAGCTATCTGGATACAGCTGACGTCATCTGCTGACTATTTAGGGAACGTATTGTTTTTGTTGCTCGTCCTTTGTAAGTAACAGGTTGTAATCTCTGATGAGCTTGACTCCTCGCTCTGCCATATCGTTCACAACTTTCAAGTTGCTTACCATCCTTTGCCCCTCTTGGTAGTTGATGTTCTGCGGCCAAGTTGCAGGATATTTTTCCAGAAATTCGGTGTTAATGTTTAATCTCTTGATTAAACTTGTCTCACTTGTAATTAGGGCTGGGAGACCTTTTTCTAGGAATTTTGGCAGTTGTTCTTTTTTTAGTTTGGGTCGCATATTTCTGGAGCACTTCTCATTTTCTTCTGCTTGATTTGTTAAGATTTTTGTCGCCATTTGGCTCTTTACGGTGTTTTGCACTGTCGGGTCAAACAATGCCAGGGCAACAAGTTCAGGACTAAGATACCACAGGTGATTTATCATTTTGTTAATTCCTTTTTCTGATATTTTTTTGTCAATGCTTTCGTATTTCAATAGATTTTCAATGAGGTCTTGGTCTTGTTTTGGTGCTAAACACGCTCTGGGGGCGTTAAACCAGGCTTTACAGTAGACTCGAACGATGAAAACACAAAGTGCTTCAAGGGCCTCTTGTTCTTGGGAAGTCAGCTTAAACTGGTCACGGAAGAGTTGTATTTTCAGACAGTAAATAGCTTTTGCCATCCACCGGGCATGGTGTACTGGACCTGGAGACCTGAAGCGCACATCTTTTCCGTCAAGATGGCCAAGATATATCAATGCTAACTATAACAGCTCTTTGTAGTCGTCTCTTGGCTGGCATTCCATTAGTTTTCTTTGCAGTTCTTCTTTGATATTCTCTACTTCTTCTTTGGGCAGTAGTTTCAAAACATTCTCGCTTACATCGAACTTGGATTTATCAATCGGCGACCATTCCTTTTTGAAATCTCTTGAATATGTCTGGATGAAGTCCCGATGTGCTTCCAAACTTGCAGTCAAAAACCCCTCTCAACAAGACTTCTAAAACGTGGTGTCGGCACGCTAGGTACAGGAGCTCTCGACCTAACATCTGCTCCAGGAGATTGCACGCTCCATTGAGTCTCCCAGTATTTGATGCTGTTGTATCGAAGAACATAGCTACAATCGAGCTGGCGAGACCCCATTCCTCTAGACATTCGTACACTGCTAGGGCTTGTTCCTCCCCTGAGCTACTGCCAGTTTCAGGAACGCCCAGGAGTTGTTCTTTAGTCCCATGTGATACCAGAACAGCAACCCGTTGTTTCTGCTCTGTTCATCCCGGTGCACGCAAACAGTGTATTTTTCATGGTTTATTCCCCGCTGTTTACGGATAACGCTTCTGGAGATCTTATATTCTTTGGGATCCTCTCCGAGAGCTTCTACTGTAGCCAAAATGATACGAGTAGCGTTCCTATCGGACACTTTATAGCGGTCCAGCAACAATGACAATTTCATGGTTAGGACCTCTTTGAAGCCACGCTTGATTCTCTTGGAGGCAGCTGGTCCTTCAGATTCTACGTTCGAGCTCTTCATACGGCGTTTCACGTCCTTCTGACTCTTCTGTTGTCTCGTCGTCCGTGAGCTCCACCGTCTCTGTGAACAATGAGATGAGACAATAAGTATAAAGTTAATATTTATGGAAATTTCAGCTAGTGATCTAGATCTTATAAAGTTTCGCTACATGGAAAATATTTTTTTTTTTTTAAAATGCTCACCCAAATTTCCCGCTTCAAGTTGTTTGTCCAAGACCTTCCGTTGTTTCTGTAGAAGGGTTTCTTCAGCTTGAGCCAACTTCAAGTCAACTCCGGGCATGGAGCCTGGTCTCCTTTCTGTCTTTGTTTCAACAGAAACTCCTTGTCTTCTTCTGAAGTCATCATCGTCAGGGCATCTTGGTGGGCAATATCAAAGAGATCATCCAACTTTATTGTAAACTCTTTTACAGCATTTCTTGCACTTTCCGTTTTTCTATCCATGTACTTTTGCATTTTTCTCCAATCACCGTACAGTTTTTCCAGCTTTACTATGACATTTTTCTTTTGTTTTGTAGGAATTCGAGCTTTTGTCCAAAAAACGAAACTTCGTCAACAGTAGTTGTGGCAGAGCCTCTCACATTTAACTTCACAGTACGCATATTGTAGAATATAGTAGCTTCAACTTGTCGATTGTAGGGCAGTTATCTGATGAGCTGGATAGTCAATTAGAAAAATGTTACTTCTCATGCCAAATGTAGAAGCAATCACTTTTACGAGAAATAAAAATGTTCACTAGAAGAAAGAATAAATGACACTAACTAAAACAAAGAGTACGTGTTAATAGGTACCGACCTAATTAAAATAAAAATGTCTTTTGTAGTTAATATTTAGTGGGTTTTTTTTAAACTCGATCACACGAACGTAGAACAAAATACGACTTTCACTGTTCAGCGAATACTTTTCAACTGACAAAGAAACAAGATCATAAAAGCAAGAACCACCTAGCTATCCTTTTCTTTTTTTAATAACAGACTCTGAACCCCTGGACTTCTACTTAAAATATAACAATAGGTAGTAGGGTAACTCAATACATTTTTAAACTAGTTCGGTTTTACCTGCTTGGGGTCGCCAGTGATACAGTATGAGGAAAAAATAGATACATACCTGTTATAAAAACAAAGCACTGTTGTGGGTCTAAAATAAACGGTATATTATAGAAAACATATTTAAATTAAATGGGATTTCAAAGTACAAGTATTTGTCTATAATAAGCAATAATAATACAAATAATGCATCTTCGCTCTCAGGGGTACCTAGTCACGTTTTTAGGGATATTGGCTCTATTTTATCGGTTTCAGTACTAGTTGCGTATTTATTGTGCAGAATATAAAATGTTAAAAACAGTATGACCTTTAATTTGATGTATGACACGGGAAAATAGCTTTAGCCGTTCCAGAGATATGGGTCGCTGAAGTCGCCAAACTGCCAAAAAATCGAGATTTTCAAAACTTTGAGGCCCCAGTGGCACGGGTTAACATCTTCCAATTGTGCCTAAACTTTGGAAATCTTAAAATCTAACAAAATGAAACATTTTAGGGGGGTGCCCAAAAAAAAAATCCGACATCGATTTTTTAAAACCACCCTACATGCACTCAGCAACCCTATCAGCATTTCTACAAGAAAGCATTAATTTGAAGATTTGTTTTTTTTATTGGTTTTGTTATTTATTATATGAAAAGAGAATACAGAAGAACATTATTTAAATATTGTTGGGTAACCAATTAAAGTTAAAATATATATTAAAAGATAAGTTTTACATACTATTGGTTATGGTATAGGAAGAAACAGTTGTTTTCTTTTGTGAAGCATAGGTTAACACCGCACTTTACACACATGTTTTGAGTAACACCAATGCAATTTGGCATTTTGCATCGCTTCCTCTTATCCTCGTTCGCTCCATACGATGGCCAATGTCCTGTCTGATCAGTGGGAACATCAGCAGCTGGAGCAGGTGCGGCGTTGAGTTTATTACGCCTAGCGTCGATTTTGTTCTCAAATGGGCGGCTTGGTAAAAATAAATTTTTAAATAAGCATTTAATACAAATATAAAAGTAAAACTTACCGTTTTTGTTAGATTTGAAGTTGCACAAGACGTCTGAAATTTCTCGCCGGAACTCGCTTTGTTTCAAGTGCCGAAACTCGGGCTTGTCCTTGTTCGCACGATTGTATAAGATCCAGGCATTGACCATTACAACATCCAATAGGTGATAAAAAAAAATCGGTTTGTCCATTTTCGACTTTTTATTATTATCTTATGGCGACCCAAAAAACTGTCCATCAGATCCACACCGCCCATATGTTTATTATACTCCTTAAATATTTGATGGCATGGTATTTTGCTTATCCTTTTTTGTTTTTTGTCGAACTGTTTTGCTGTTCCGCATCTGGATCATCAAATGGTTTTAATCCCACATAAGTTGATACTAAATTGACAATTTTGTTGTCTTTCCATGACAAAGAGGAAATATCCACTCCCAGTATGGATGATGTGTACTCGAGGCTTGTACCGTGCTCATATTTCTTCATCAACTTTTCCTCTGGCGACTTGCAATTTTTAATTCAATTACGGCGAACAGTGCCCACACACCATATTCCCTTCGTACGCAAATACACCAGCAATGGGATTGTTGTGTAGTAATTGTTAAAATAGACAATATGGTTAGCATTTCGGGGCACATCGCGCAATAGTCTTACTGCGACATTCGCTGAGGTGCCTAGTTCTGGTTCATTCGGATGCACAATCTGGTTTTCTTTGCCAGAATATATTTCAAAATTCTTCCAAAAAGGCAAATCCAACGGTGTCACACAAAACAAAAAACTTGAAGCCCCACTTGCTTGGTTTATCTGGCAAGTACTGCTTGATAAAGTGTCCGATTTGTGTTGAACACATTTGTTCATAAACGGTCAAGCAATGGAAATTTTGCGAAATTTTGATTAAATGCAGTTAATAATGGTCGGATGCAATACATCCGAATTGTCATTAAAGTAAATGTAACTTCTGATTTTTTCAAATCTGTTGCAAGTCATTGAATCAATTATTACTTTCGAGGCGAGGGGTCCCCAATAATCTCGCGTGCCCGGGAGAATACCCACAGACATCAAATAAATTATGCCAATAAAGCAACGTAATTCGGCTGTGTCGATCATGAAATTCATGTTGTCTTCTTGACCAGCATAAAGCATGGTTTGATTTACAATGTGCTGTTGAAAACAGAAATGAAAAGTGTTGGAATGGCGTTGATAAACAGGACTCCATTTCAGGATTGAATGTTAAACTTCCAAGAAATTGTAACTTCTTCTTATCCATAACTAGCTTTCCTTTCTTCCAAATAGCTTACGTGAACTCTGAAGCATTCGGATTAACTTCAAGTTCAGAAAACAATGCTGAAAATGCTTTGAGATCCTCGGTTGAATATGTAGAATTAATTTCATACTTCTCATTCAATTCTCCACCATCCACAATAGCATTTAAAAAACTGGTATTCACTGGATCGTTATTTTCCAACAAATCATCAATAATTTGAACGTCGCCTTCATCCGGAATTCATTTTTCATCTACTTCGCTGCAATCTTGCTCTTCAAAATCATCCTCGCTATTATATAAAATATTTGCGAGTTCCTCTTCCCTAATAAGCCGAACATCAATACGGTAATCCATTTTGAGTGAACGCACAACTGCTATCGCTGACGACGCGAATCGTTTTGAATAGAAACGGCCGTTGCGCTTTCTGGGTGACGCAATACTTGTGCACGATCAAGTGGATATACAGCAGCAGTGGATAACATCATCTGTCTCTCCTTTTTAGCATGTTCCGTTCATCACTATCGCAGCTCTAATCGCCTCTAATCCACTCAATTTCCTTTCTTACGGCCATTTTGTGCTATTAAGCGTAAAAGGTTTTTGCATAATTAATATGTGCAACGTATTTCCTAGGTATTTGTGGTGTAAACAAAAAAAAAAAAAAACAATGATGCGTATGTTCGCGAGAGGGGTAAATGCATAATGTGACTTTAAAGTCACAACCATTTACAGTTAGCTGGCGTCTCAACGGATATTAATATTTAAACAAAATATATTTTATTATTCACAAATATTCAAATAATTTTTATAGTGCAAAAAATATATTTTTTTTTTGAAATTATTAATATTTTAAATCCGTTTTTTACTTCTTCTACATATTCTATGTATTGTATAACAAAAACTGTAATAAATAGAAAACGATATGATTTTTTGAGTAGTTTTTTTTTTATTTGACCCATGAAAAGGTTACTTAATGACTATGTTAAATATGCGTACCAAAATATTTATGCTTATATGAATAAAAAATCGACGAAGCGGTTGTGACTTCAAAGTCACACTATGCATTTAAGGGTTAAGCCAATGAAATCGAAATACGAGGTATTTAGTTGTGAAAATTTTGGTTCTAGTAGAAATTTGGGCTGAATAACACGAATCTGAAGTCCGTTTGTCAAAATATTTTTACATAAAAGTGGGATGTGAAAAAAATGAAAGACGGTCTGTAGACGGTGTTAGTGGGTAAGCTGAAAAAAAATTTTAAGTATACTATATAAGTACAAGAAATTTAATTTATATATATATGATATTTTGTAAAACAGTTCTTTGCCTTAGAAAATCATAAATGTATGTTCCATTTGGTACAAAAAGTGTGTGTATCAGAGAACTACACAAGCAAATATATTTGCAATTTCAAGTACTTGGTAAATTTATGAATGCAAGCGTGCTTGAACGCGTGATCTACGACACGAAGTAAAAACAAGCGGCAGCAGACTTGAAACGTACGTCATAGAGATTGAAAAGCTTGAATTTGTTTGTGAATTTTCAACTAACTCAACTTACTTGCTTAAGAAAAGTATAGTTAAAGAAAAATTTTTTGGGCACTAGGGTGTATCCAAATAAATAGTTTTAAAAATATTTTGTGAAAAATATGGGTCGCTGATAAGGGTAGTCCTCAAAAATGTTTTCATCGTGCTTTTTTTTTAATATTTTGTGCTGTAAATCGGGCCAATTATTTGGAATCTGATGTGTTTCGACGTCCCCCCCTAAATGTGTAAAATGGGGGATTGATAAACCCTTCTATTTATGCGTCTCAGAAATGCTTCCCCCTCAGAAAGCCCCAAAAAATGGTTAATTTTTACCTATTTTGCTTTCCCTTCGAGATATGGCACTTTTTCTATTTTTTCGAAGATTTTTCGAGGATTTTTCGATATCTTTCGATATTATGTTGTTCCATATCTCGAAGGGGAAGCAAAATAGGTAAAATCCAACCAATTTTTGGGGGTAGCTGTTTGAGGAAGCATTTTTGAGACACACAAATAAGCGGTCTATTAGCCCCCCATTTGACATATTTTTAGAGAGGGACCAAAACACGTGTATGACTTAAAATTTGACTAACAGTGAAGAGTTAAACACGTGTTTCAACGTCTCCCCCTAAAAATGTGCACAATGGGGGAGTGATAGATCCCCTATTTGTGTGTCTCAAAAATGATTCGTCTTATAGTAACCCCCAAAAAATGGTTAGATTTTACCTATTTTGCTTCCCCTTCGAGATATGAAACTTTATAATCTCAGAACAACATCTTCATAACATCAGAATCCAAATCATTGATCCGACTTAGATTGCAAAAAAGGGCAAAATCTGTCAAAATCACAAAAAAGTATTGTTACGGTCCACCCTAGTGTCCAAACAACTTTTTATATTCTGACATCAGAATCGCAATCAGCGACCCCCAAGACAACAAGCTTTCCCAATTTGAACTATTTGAACTATTTGGATACTTGCAAGCTTATAAGCTTTTGCTGAACATATCGATCTTTTCAAGTATTTTTCCGAAAATTTCAAGCGCTTCAAGATTTTGTGCGCAGCAGAGCAGTAAAGCTTGCGATTGGTTAATTTAATACGAAGCTTGGTTTTTTCAAGTTCAAACAATGTGATTTTTCAAGTACTTGAAAAGCTCGATTTTTCAAGTACCTGATGCAGATCTCTGGTGTGTATCAGAATTTTTACATTGCTGTTGGTTGACTCGGCGACTGGTGATGAACGGCCAACAGATCGTCTTTCGATAAGACCACAAAGTTCATTAGCAATGATCAAAACAAAATTATACTTTGCTATGTCTTCTATCTATTCTCACTATATTTTTTTTGGTTTTTTTTAAGCGTTGAGTCTTCGGTACAAAACGAATGCATTGGTTGTAGCCATGTCAAGAAGATGGTAAAAAATCACGGTTGTCATATCTTGAGTTTTCATTTTAGGTCCATTGCGACCCATATAAGAGTCCATTAGATCGACACCACCCATGTGCGCGTTGTATTACGTATACTTTGTGGATAATCAATGTCACCAATAATTTTCAATAGCTTACTGACAAAATTGGTTCTCAGGAAATGTTTTGTAGCAACATACGCAAAGCACTCTTTGATATTCTTCATGTCCTTCAATAAACTTCTTGGAATTGGCTTAGTCTAAAAGAGATTTAATTAATACAATGACTAAATATTCACTTTACATAGAAATTTGTTTTGAAATATTTACCACCTCCACTGAAGCCACGAGCATGGAATCAGACTCTTTTTCTTTGGCTTTAATAAGGTTGTCGCTTTTGTTTGTGTTATTATTCTCTTCATATGCAAAAATAGTTGACAATAATTGTAGTGCATAAATGATGTTTAATGTATTCACAAACGTTGTGGAATCCATTATTTGCAAACTCTTGGTTTTCACATTACCTTCAGGTTCGAGCTTACCACAAAGATAATTTGGATCTTCGATACTGTTATCAGAGTGTTCAAAATCATCATCAGTTTCAATTGAATTCATTAAATTTTCGATTTCTAAATCACTCATTATGAAAAGTTTAAATTTTGCCTGCTTATTGCACTCTTTATTTTTTGAGCTTTGTCGTGAAATTTTCTGAAGCCAACAACAATTGTACACTACAAGTATTGAAATATGTTTCTTTAACTATTTTAACATTAAAACGTTTGATTTGATAAAAACAAAGAACAAAAGTCTAACAAAATAGCACTAAAGTAAAATTATATTGGTGTAATTTTTTCACTTAAGTCACTAATACCGTCTACAGACGGTCTTCACTAAAAACTTGATTCCAACAAAAAATTTCTCCACAAATCAAACTAGCAACAAATTATTAAAATAAAACATTAAAAAAATTTACCAAAAAATTCCCAAGACAATTAAGCTGCTGGAAAGTATTCTTCTTTTAATTTTAACTTGCAATTAAATCACTAATAATTTTCACGCTTATTTTCACAAAAATGTTTATAGAAATGTATCTGTGAAAATATTCAACTTGGCGCATACAAACCGCCAACGTTTGATGGGGATTCGCACTGACGAAGAACGTTTTGGCAGTTAGAGCGCGAAAAAAAATTAGAGTTTGAATTGAATGGCAATTTTTCAATGACCTTCTGCAGACGGTCTTAATGGTTAAAAGGTTAAGTTCGACACTGTCAAATTGAGTATTCTTTCATATGAAATGTGTAGCAAAAGGTGACGTATTCGTAAATTCACCAAAATTGCTCTCAATTGCTTCAATTGTCACCACAGCTACAATTGCGTTTCCGAGAATCTAATCAGAAATTTTTTTGATTTTTCTGAACAAGATAAGTTTTTATCGTTTATAAAAGTTTTTCTTTAAAATCATCTAATTATATTTAATACGTATACATTAATCCTTCTTTTCTTTTTTCAGTCATTGACTTTAAATTTGTGGATACTCCAAAAAGAAGAGAGTGGAGGAAATGAGTGGCTGGATGCCAAAAACCTGAAGACGGAACTTTCTTCAGGATTCTAAATGGATTAGAAAGGTTAGTAAATCAATATATTTATTATTTGCGTGGCTTTGCTGTGGGCGGTTTTAGAGGAGGTGAAGCAAACAAAAATTCTGGGCACAGTGCACACCTGCACCGATCTGCTGCTCAAAGACAATCCGCTCTACTTAATAGGTGTGGGTTTTGCTGCTGACTTGGTGGTGTGCGTTGCCTAGGGCATAGATATGTTCGGCTGCGTATTTCCGACGCGAACGGCACGTTTTGGCTGCGCCTTGGTACATGTGGGATAGATTAATTTAAAGAACATAAACTATGGGTTGGATGTGAGACCCATTGACGAGCAGAGTGACTGCAGCACTTACAAACTTTACACGCGAGTTAAGTTTACTAGAGAGCCGAAGAGTAAAAATAAAACACAACTTTCTACTTTCAAATTAAAATCTGAACTGAACTTTATTTTCTACTTTAAGTTTTTTTAACAGTTTTTTATAATGTAAGCAAAAAGGAAATACTTAGAATTAATGTAAACAATTTTAGAGTGTTCTAATTTAACCGATTGCAACGTTACAATGTTGCAATCGTAAAAGAAAGAAAATCAATACAGAAAATACTTGGAATTAAAGTAAACAATTTTAATACAACCCAAATTTAATTGGTTGCGACATTACAGTGTCGCAATCATAAAAGAAGAAACAATAAAGTTAAATGTTAACAAAAAAGAATGCACTTAATAATATGATTCAGCGTTTTGGTTTTGGTTGTTGGCCCTCTGCGGCTTCGGTGGTGATTGCGTAGTGGTTGTTGTTGTAGCTGTTGTGGGTGTCGTAACTCCTCCCTCCTTAAGATAGAGCGACGGGCACAATGATGCCGTTGGGGTCGGAGCGGAGGATTGCAGGGTTGGTTGGTGTTGTTTGTAGGTCTTTTTCCTTTTGATAATTGCGATGAAGATAGTGATGACTACGATGGTACAAATAAATGTTGTTGCAGTTGTGAACGAATGTACTGTTGTTGTTGTTAGCTCCAGATTTTGTTTGTAGAATTAAGTCCTTTAATTTTTGTAGGCTCAAAATATCAGTTGTGGAATTTGCGGAAATGTTGCTTGCTGATAACGGGGAAATGTGAATTTGATCCCAGAATGTATCAGCGTCGTCGTGGTAAGTTATTCCGTTTACTGTTAAATCGCAATTTTGGAAGTGTATTAGTGCAGTGCCTTTTACCGTGAGGTTTTTGGTGCTGCAAGTAGAAATTATTAGTATTTATGGTGTGTTTATAAAAAGGATAAAATTTGGTTCCGCCTGCAATATTGACTTGATTTTTCCCACATCGCTTAGGGGGCAAATGGCTGGTTTGTTGTTCATCAGATTACCAATGCACGCTGAAGTTTTAGTTTCTTCTTGTTTGATTGAATTGTTGCAGTAGTATGTTCCTTCGATCTTTGGGCAAAGTGTTTTGTGATGTTATGTGGAATTTTCATTGAATGTTATATAAGGTTCAATTGTTATGATTTTTGTTTCATTTATAGGTAGGGGAATAATGTGATATATAAAGTAATTTTCCTCCGAAACATTCGGTATAAGGATATTTAAAATAATATTTGATTTATTATAATAGGCTTGCATGCCTAGCATTTCGTAAATGTTTTCGATAGATTTGATTCTTATATTATTTTTGATTAGCTTAGATTCTATAATATCCAGTTCGTCTGGACTGAGTAAAATTTTCGAGATTACGTTAAGTTTAAATAGAACCACTGCCTCAGCTATACTTGATAAGTGATTGGTTAGTAGATCGATATTGAAGTTAATTTGGTTAATGTATTGTATTTCGATGAGGATGTCTTCTTCACGTTTTATTTTGTTAGCTGTGTTTGTCATGTATGTTTCTATTGTGTGGTGTTCGTTGTTAATGTGGAATTTAATGTTTTATAATCGTTCCATCATTTGGAAGTTTATTGAGTGTTGATTTGCTAGTGTGTGTGTGACGTTGTTCAGGTTCGTGTAAATGTTTTCTATTTGTCTGTTAATTGTTTGTGCGTCGTTGGTATCCATGTTACCCGTTATGAGTTTAATTGCGGAGCCTAATCCATTAAACAGTCCTCTCTTTTGTCTTTGTGTAGGATACAATGTTAGGAATTTATTTTGTAGTTCCTTGAATTTTAATTTAGTCACGTGTACAGTGTCAGCTATGAGTGTATGCTTTGTGAAAAGTTTGAGAGTAGTCTCAATGTCGTTAATGTTAGTCTTGTAATCTTCTAGTTTTACTATATGGATGAGATTGTTAAAATTAGTAATGGATCTCGCAGGTCGCCTAGTCTTAGTGGTAAGATACTTTGATGCTTTGGCAGATTATGTACTTCGATTATTTGCGTTGAAGTTAATGAAAGCCTAATGTGAAAATAAATTGTTTTGCTTAGTGTATGTATGTATAGGGAGAGTACAGTGTCTATATAATATTGAGAAACATATATATATATATATTTTATATAATATATTTTGCTTAGAATTAAAAAAAATTATTTTATTAATTTTGTCTTATGTATGTAGTTATGGATCAACCAATCATATTCAGTGAAGGTTGATCCCATCCTTTTTCCTTGTGCTACAATCATATGCCATGATTGTGCTTTAGTACTCGAAAGATGGTGTATATTTTATTTATAAGACTTTTTTTTTGTTGTTTTTTTTTCTATTTTTCTTCTTTTCCCTTTTTTTTATGGTTTGTTTCTTTTTCTTAATCTACCCTTGTGTATTTCCTTATGCTTATTAGTTAATATAGTGAATTTATTATCTTTTTGAACTATGTGTTTTGAGAATCTTTTAGTTAATTTGTTACGCTTTAATTCTTTTCTGAAAACAATTTGATTTTCATTAATGTCTTCTGGGTTTTCTTTAGACATGTTTGAATTTTCGATTCTTGCTCTTGTAACATTTTGAACTTGCTTTTGAATTTTTGGGCAAAGGTCGTCAAGGAAGGTATTGAGTTTAGATAGGTATTCGTGTTCATTTGAAAAATTTAATGTTTTCATGAATTTGTAGGGTCTTCCAAAGAAAAGTTCATAAGGTGTAAGTTTAGCTGTAGAATGTATGGCATTATTGTAGGTTATAAATGTCTCAAATAGTATTTCTTCATGTTCGGTCGTGATTCTATTTTCTTTCCTTTTAGATAAAATTAGTCGATATATTATCTCTGTAAGAGTGGAGTGTAACCTTTCTACCGGGGAATTACTACTTGTTTGTTGAAAGGAGGTAATGTGCAGTTTGATTTGGAATTGTCTACAAAAATCTTGGAAAATATTTGCAATGAACTCAGAGCCTTGGCCACACACGACCATTTTGGGTATGCCATAGGAGCTGATATATTTTTTGAAAGATTTCAAGATTGTGATGCTACTTCTGCAACTTAAGGTGTATCCACAAGCAAATTTTGAGCATTTATCAATAATTGTCAGAATTTGATTATGGTTGATGCTATAAATATCGATGTGGAGTATTTCTAATGGTTTTAACGGTGTTTCGGGAATTACAAATTTTATTTTGGGTGGATTTCTGTCGTATTTGAGTATTTTACATTTTTCGCAGTAATTTAGAGTTTTAGTTATTTTGTCTTTCATGTTTGGAAAATAATATTTTCTTTTAAGGTGCATAAACGTTTCGTTTATTCCTCTATGATTGGAACATTCGTGATATTCGCGAATTATTTTTTCTTGATCCTCTTCTTTTCTTACATCTTCAAGAATTTCAATGCATCTAATTCAACGAAAGGTCCTAGCTTGGGAAAAATATTTGGAATAGTTGATTGTTCTATTTGAAAAATATTATCGTTTGTTAGAATGGCAGTTTGTTTATTAGGAGAGAAGAATTTCTTAAATATGTCTAACATAATTTCTTCATTGAATTGTACCCTACGTAGAACTCTTCTTTGCTTATTTTTCAGTTTCTACGGTCATTGGGGATCCCGTTTCACTTGTTTCTAGAATAATTTGTACATTAATTCATTGAGTGGTTTTTCTAAAATAGGGATACCTTCGTCCAAATTTTCATCCGCAATGTGAATTGTATCTATATTATTGAGAAGTTGTTGTTCTTTGTTTTCTGATGGATTATCTATTTTGAGGCGGCTGAGAGCATCGGCATTCGTATTATGTTTACCTTTTTTGTAAATAATCTCATAGTCATATTCTTCTAACTTGAGTCTCCATCTTATTAATTTGGAATTCGGTTCCTTTAGGTTCATTACCCAGGTAAGCGGCTTGTGATCTGTTAAAATTTTAAATTTCCTTCCAAATAAGTATGGACGGACATACTCTATAGCCCAGACTATAGCGAGTAATTCCTTCTCTATTGTGGAGTAGTTACATTCACTTTGTGAAAGAGTACGACTTGCAAAGCAAATTGGTTTATTACTTCCTACGTGACCTTGAGATAAGATTGCTCCTAAGGCAATATTGCTTGCGTCTGTTGTAAGGATGAAAGGTTTGGAAAAATCGGGGTGTTGGAGGATAGGGTCGTTCATTAACAAGCTTTTACACGTTTCAAGTGCTTCAACATAGTTTTTGTCAATTTTTATTATTGCTCTTTTTTTTAAGCATTGAGTAAGGGGCTTAGTAAGTTTGGCCAAATCTTTAATGAATTTGCGGTAATAGCCCACGAGTCCTAAAAAAACTTTAATTTCCGTACGGGTTTTTGGTAAGGGTAAATTCTTAACGGCTTCTATTTCCGCGGGATTAGACTTTATACCTTCCTCGTTTATGATGTGCCCTAAAAAGGCTATTTCTTTCTTAAGGAATTCACATTTATCCATTTGGATCTTAAAATTAGCGTCCCTTAATATTTTAAATACCATTGTTATGCTTTCTAGATGCTCCTGTAAGGAAGTGGAGTAAATGATGATATCATCAAGGTAAACAAGACATATTTTCCCTACAAGATCTTTTAAAATATTATCCATTACTCTTTGAAATATGCTCGGGGCATTTTTCAGACCGTAAGGCATCCTAGTATATTCATAATGGCCGTTTTCAACGGTAAATGCTGTTTTTTTAATGTGTTTGGGGTCCATCTCTATTTGGTGGAACCCACTAGCTAGGTCGAGAGTGGTAAAATATATGCATCTCCCAAGTTTGTCCAGTATCTCAGAAATATTAGGTATCGGGTATCTGTAAGATATAGTTTGATCATTGACTTTCCCGTAGTCAATGACTAACTTTCACTTTTTATTCCCATTGATATCTGTTTTCTTGGGAACTATCCATACTGGAGAGGGTGAATAGCTATGATGAATGATTCCCTGTTCCAACATTTTGCTTATTTGTTTTTGAACTTCCTGCTTGTGTATATATGGGTATCTGTACGATTTGGTATGGATGGGGATGTCATCAGTGGTATTTATTTTATGCCTTATCTCGCTTGTAAAAGATAATGATTCGCTGTCTTTGTAAATAATGTCAGAAAAATCTCTGCATAGTTTTAAAAGCTTTTTATGCTCTTCGCTATTGAGGTGTTCAGTTCGCAGTAAATCATTTAATCATCATCATATCATAATCATAATCATAATCATTTCTTGTTAAGGGTTAAACGGTTGTATCTTCAGTATTGTAGCGTGTTCCGTTAAAATTGTTGAGTTCGATAAAGTCTGTTGACTCATACTGTTCTGCAGCTAAAGGGGATTCTAATAGGATTATATGATTTTCCTGAGAGAAGTTAGTTACTTCGACAGTGCTATACCAGTTGTATATAATGGAATTTATATAAATGCTTCTGAAATAAGAAATTTCAGAGAGCCTGTTTGATTGAATTCCGAAAAGATTGGCAGGGTTGCCTGTTTGTCTAGCTGGTAACTTTTGAAAACAGTTGTTACAGTGACTGGACTGCATTGGATTTGTTCGGTTGGTCGAACATATTCTGGGTTTATAAAGGACGTAGATGCGCCAGTGTCTAAGAGGAATTTTAGAGGTTTACCAGAAGGTAGAAAAATGATTACATAGGGTAAGGTTGGTGGGTGCTTAATCGGATCTATATAGCCGGTTGATTGGTTGAGGCTGATGTGAAAAAATGTTGGGCATCTTCAATATAGGTTGGGTCATTGTCAAAGAATTCGTCTAGTTGTTGGTAGCTATTGTTAGAATTGGTTGTCTCGTGAAAATTTAAACTTGTATTATTAGTAAACCTTGTTTGTTGACTTGGGCTTGCTTTTATTCTTGGTGTATTTTGGTTTGAATGTATAATATCAGAATTTTGGTATCTGAAATTATTTTGGGGATATTGATTTGTAAATCTATTAAAAGGGTTTCGAGTGAAAGTATTTTGTGCTAGTTGCTGGGGTTCTCTTTCCCTTGACGGTAGTAATCCTGAATTTTTGATATAAGGAATTTGTTGCCAATTATATCGATAATTAAAATTTTGATTTTTACCTTGGTTGAAACGGCGGTTTTCGTATGTTCTAAACTGAGGATAGTTGTTGACCTTTGGAGTTTGTGAAAATCTTTGGTAAGATATGTTTTGTTCCTTAATACAGCAATTTAATGCTGCAGCTAGTGAATTCGGCTGCATTGCCCTTACTCTTGATCCTAGTGGTTCCCTAAGACCACTAACGTAAGTATTTAAACATATTTCGGAGTAAAGAATTTTTTTCGCGTTTATGACGTTATCATCTCTCTCGTGAATGAGAATATTATTGCAAAGAGCAGATTGCAATTCAATAATTTCCCCGTAGAATGTCTCAACACTCTTGTCCAATTGTTTGACGTTATGTAGATCTTTTATTAAGGAAGTTTCAGTACGTTTGCCTGAATAGTGAACGATAAGATTACTTTTTATATTGTCCCAAATGAGTGGGGTGCCGTACATGTTTAAAATTTCGTTGGCTTGCCCCTCAATTTTATTTCTTATGGCCCTCAATAAAATCTGACCATAAGGAGTGTTATCCGTACCACGGATATAAAGCAGGATTTCCTCTACATTATTAAGGAACTCGTAGAGTAATCTTGGGTTGCCGTCGAATTTTGGCAAGTCTTTAATCGCGTCGGGTATTCTCAATGAATTGAAAATTCCGACATGATCAACTCCAAGAGTTTCTGCAGATTCTACTACTTGGGTTATTATGTTAGTTATGGAGCAAGAATCGATCAGATCGGAGGCACTTAAGCTACTATCAAAAGTCTGATCAGTGATAATTGAGTCGTTTAGACCAGAAGAAGAGGTATTGTTTTCAGAAATGGTTGTTAAACTAGCAAATTTACGCAATTTGTATGGTATGAAACGAAGTTTCTCTTTTTTATTTTTGTTAGGCATAAAAAATATTGGGTAGTTAATAATTTACTGCTTTTTTCTTTGAATTGCTCTTTGTATGTATTCTCAAAAATTATCAACAATATGCCCTTGTTGTAAATTTATTGAGTGAAAGAATTATATATAAACTTGTCTTGTTTTTTTTTTACATTAGATTAAGAACAGATTTTTACCGAATATTATAAACGTATACGCGAATTTATTATGATTCTCTTAAGATTATTAAATTTTTTTTTTTCGCTTCTGCCTTAGGGTTTCTTATTAAATTGGCTATTTCTATGTTAATATCTGCCTTTTTTCCGAAAGAGTATAATTCGGCTTGCGTCAAAAAGTAATTTTCCATAACACAAAAAAAAATATGTCTTATTATTATTCAGCGGATCGCAGATGTTTCATTTATTTTTTTTATTTTTTTGATAATGTTATAATTTACTCCTAATAATTTTTATTTTTCCACACAACGAAACACTTACATGTACCCATTCGTAATAAGGATGAGGTTCTGCATTGTCGAATGAAGCTGGCGTCGTTGATTGAAGCTGGTGTTATTGATTGAAGCTGGTGTCGTTGGTGATGCCGTTGATAATGATGGGAGCGAATGATGGTCCTTCGGTTAATTAAGGGTCAAAACCCAACGATTTATATCCTTTGCTGGTGATGATAAGGTTTGCTTGATGCAGTTTTACTAGTTTTGTTAAACGTTTTCCTCTTTTTTTTTTTCCTCGATTCGAACTTATTTAATTTAACTTCGTTTCATTTTCTTTTCAAAGGATAACACCGTTTAACCGGGCTGAAGACTGCGCCAGTTAGAGAGCTAGAGAGCCGAAGAGTAAAAATTCAAATTAAAATCTGAACTGAACTTTATTTTCTACTTTAAGTTTTCTTAACAGTTTTTTATAATGCAAGCAAAAAGGAAATACTTAGAATTAATGTAAACAATTTTAGAGTGTTCTAATTTAACCGATTGCAACGTTACAATGTTGCAATCGTAAAAGAAAGAAAATCAATACAGAAAATACTTGGAATTAAAGTAAACAATTTTAATGCAACCCAAATTTAATTGGTTGCGACATTACAGTGTCGCAATCATAAAAGAAGAAACAATAAAGTTAAATGTTAAACAAAAAAGAATGCACTTAATAACATGATTCAGCGTTTTGGTTTTGGTTTTGGTTGTTGGCCCTCTGCGGCTTCGGTGGTGATTGCGTAGTGGTTGTTGTTGTAGCTGTTGTGGGTGTCGTAACTCGCGCTCCTATCTGCACAACGTAACCAATGAGTCGGAATCCTGCAGCCTCTTAAGCATATTACATAATGTAGCCTTCTAGCTGCATCTAATAAGTGAAATGCGTGCGGCAATACAGCGCAAAGATTTTCCGGAATATGTGCAAGAATTTATGCGTTCATATACGGGGTTGTTGTAGAAACCAAGAGTTCTTGGAATCAGAACTGAAACCGACAAGTATTTCACTTAGGTGTCATGGATTCTAAGTTGGCGGTATTATATTCGAATCGGATTCGGTGTCTCTTTTAGATGTCACGGAAACCTATGCTATCCGATGTCACCAAAGCAAAATATATGTCGGTTTCAATTCTGATGCCAAGAGCTCTTGGTTTCTACAACAACCCCAATAATTATTTATTTCTACTTGAATATTCAAGCCTATTAAGAGCTCAGAATTTTTTTCCACAAACTTCTCATGAATGCAATTAAGGCCCCTATTATTAATTACAACTCAACTAAGTTGACTAGATTTAACTAAATTTGTTTCGTATAACGTATTACATACATTTAGTTAAACCATGTAGTTTGCAAATTCTTGAAAGATTAAGGCAAACTACATCGTTAACTGAAATGTATGTAAAATGTTATACGAAAAAAACTTAGTTAAATCTAGCCCACTTAGTTGAGTTGTAATTCATAATTGGGGCCTAAGAATGAATAATTGATTAATACTCAATTATTAATAATTAAAGTTCAGGCCCGTAGACAAGGTGGTCAAACCCTCTACCCCCCCCCCCCTCCCCCTTAGGGCCCAGAGAGTATGAAAAATAACACAAATGGGACTATTAAATTCAAAATATAATTTTTGTTTTTTAAGCTAAACTGAAATAATGATATTAATTTACTTGAAGATGCAAAAGTTTCAACATTTTCAAAGCAATTTATATGCAATTTATATATATGCTTTTTTCATATTTAGAAAAAAAATTCTATATAAAATATTTTTTTAAAACATCGTATACACTCCAATTCAATGGAGAACTACCAAATTTTCATAACAAAAATAAACAATAACATTTTTTAATTTTCAGTATTTTTTAATTTTCATAACACAAATAAACAACTACATTTTTTAAATTTTCTGTAGTTTTACAATTATTTTTTATTATAGTAAAAAATAAAAAAAAAAATTGTGAGTTCAAAAAGTTTTATTTTTAATCCACGACTTAAGTCTACGACTGATTAAGTTCTTAAAAATAAAAATAAAATTGACTGTTAAATTCTTTTTATAGAAATTTATCTAGCTGAGTAATGGTTTTTCAAAGAAAGTCTTATTTTGATGTGATAACTTAAATATTATATTGGGTATAGGATATTGGTGCTGTGCAAGAACCAGTTCTCGAATTTCGAGTTTTGAAAAATTATCTAATATTTAAATATGACTTTTATCGGAGTCGATTCCTATGTTAAATAATTTGATTAAAAAAAACATATAGGTAGTAATTGTTATTGATTGGGAATTGATTGATTTTTTCAGTCATGATATCAAATTTTCATGATGAAATTATGAGGAAACAGTTTAATTTTTAAGGATTCTAAAATATTTTTTTTTTAATATAATTTAAATTGTCGAAATCGTTCTCGAGAACAGTAATATTTTGGCCTTTAACGATAACTCGAACTAGGTTAACACAGGTCCAAATACTTGTACACAAGATGGGGATCAATAAAAGCGTAAGATAGCCAAAAAGAAACCAAAGCTAAACACTAAAATATTTTAGAACTCCCGTTTAAGTGGAATGTCCCCTAAAAGTTGTGAATCAAGCTTCAACAGGTGAACTTATTAAAAAAAAATTTAAATTTTTCATAGCAAATTTTGATTTTTATAAACGAAGTGCCCATAGTTCGAAGTGCTTATTTCTAGCACTTAAATTGCAGGGCTGCCGACATACCGTTTTTCCAATCCGTTTTTTTAGGTGTTATTTTTTTATTTAGGTTTAAATACGATTCGATTTCGGTGTTACTCGACATTTATTACGCAAATTTAAGAAAATAATTTTTAGAGTATGTTTAAAATTAAATAATTTTTAGAGTATGTTTAAAATTATTTTCTTTTCTAAAATATATTTTCGAATATCTTTGCTCTTTTTTCTACATATAGAAGAAAGCAATGGCTCACACATCTAAGTTTGAAGGAGCCCATAGGAGACGGGCCTGTGTAGCTGTTTGTCTGTTCTGGGCATTTCTCCACACAGATGCGGCGTGGTAATCATCTTTACCGCAATGCAGTTCCAGACTGCATCATTAATTTTAACGTAGAGTTACCTGTGCTTATAGCAGAAAGAGATTCGGGAGTAGAAATTAATGGTAGTGATATATATTTTGTTCCTCAGTTTACCTCTACAATTATTGAATCTAGACCACCCACTGGTAGTTCATCCTCCGTCCGTAAACCTCTTTTCCATTTAAATTCAGTAGAACCATTTTCATTAAATCGATCGGCATTGGACAGCCTTCAATTTCGTGGAGAAATGCCGGTCGAGTGTAATGAAAATTCTGAAATGGCTGTTGTCGGCAGATATGTTCAAAATGAAAATAGTTTAAGCGAAAGTACACCCCGAAAAATTAAATTACGCCATGGAATTCAAAATTTAAAACGATAATTGTAATCGAAAAAAGAATTTGAATTGAGAAAGAATTTGAGAATTTGATTAATTTGAAAAAAGAATTTGATATCAAAAATACGGAATTGGTGGAAAGCAACAGTTGCAAATACGGGATTTTTCTTTTCATAAACTAAAAATGGAACACGAGTTTTCGGTGGAAACGTCAAACAACCGTGAAGTTGCAATTAGTACTAAAACGGATGAGCAACGAATAGAAGAGCTTTGAAGAAATCTGCCCCCACAATTGAAAAGAATTATTGCAAACAGCTTAAAGAATAGGTGTCGTCATCCTAACGGGAGCAGCTATGAGTACCATCTCAAAACTATTACTTTGGGTGTTTACTTCTTATCCCCTTTAGCAAATAGATATCTAAAAAAGCCCATGAATTGACCCGAAGAAAGAAACTCTTCACGAGTTTGCAGCTTTTTGTCCAAGATCTCCGGGCTGCTCCAATAGTAGTCTTAAGTCCTTAGAGCTTCGAAGCCGTTGCTTCCCTACAGAACAGAGATTTGTCTCAATTTCTTGCGACGAAATGTCGTTAAAAGTTACATGATTATTAGGCTTGAAGACTACGGAAATGAGAACCGTACTTCAAGAACGTCCAATAGTGTCATGTCGGTAATGGTCCAAGGCAGGCCCGTAGCCAGGATATACTTTAGGGTGGCGGGGGGTTTTGATAAGAAAATATATAAGTAGATACCAGTATAAAACTAAGCGCAAGGATATGAAAATTTTTCTTAACAAATCCGTTTTCTCTTAAGACTACTCGTGAATATGCCCGTTTAAAAATGACCATTAGAGAGATGACAAGAGTTTATTGAATTTTTTTATCAAATTAGTTTTAAGTAATAAGTTTTTGATTTTTGCTTGTGGTTTTTTTTTTAAAAATAGTCCAAATTGAGAAAATGTTATTGCCTTAAAAAGTATAATTCCAAAAATTAGCACAAAAAGTAAAAACTTTTATGACAAAATTTTACTAATACAACAATATTAGTTTGAAAGATAAAAAAAGGGAAGATTTCTTGCAGTTTATTAAAATCAAAATTAAAATTAGCTATGAAAAATAAAGATTTTTTTTAAAAAGTTCACCTGTTGATGCTTGATTCGTAACTTTTACTGGACATTTTACATAAATAGGAGAACAAAAAAATTGTATTCATTAGATTTGGTTTCTTTTTGGCTACCTTACGCATTTATTGATCCCCAGTTTGGGTACAAGTATTTCGACCTAATATTACTGCCAAGATATTACTGCTCTCGAAAACGATTTCAACAATTGAAATTGTATTCAAAAGAAAATATCTTAAAATCTTTAGAAATTGAACTGTTCCATTTCCTCATAAAAAATTGATATCATGACTGACAAAATCATTCAATTCCCACAACAATTACTACATATTTTTTTATTAAAATTTTTTGAGCAAAGGAATCGACTCCGATAAAAGTCATATTTAAATCTAAGATTATTTTTCAAAAGCCGCAATTCGAAAACTGGTTTTTGCATTGCACCAATATCTTATACCCAATAAATTATTTAAGTTATCGCATCAAAATAAGTCTTTCTTTGAAAACCGTACTCCTCAGCTGGATAAATTTTTATTATACAGTAACTTTTTCTTGGAAATTTAAGAATTTAATCAGTAGTGGATTTAAATTTAAACTATTTGCAAATTAAAAAATTAAAAATAAATTTGAACTTCTAATTTGTTTTTTTAAATATTTTAACATAATAAAACATAATTTTAAAAATGCCGAAGTTTGAAAAACTGTAATTGCTTTCATCATTTTAAAATCATGAAATCCCCATAGAATTGGAAGGTATAAAATTTTTGAATCCTTCTTTTTATTATAATCCTTACTATTGGTGATTTTTCGAAACCTGTAATTTGGAAAAGAATTTTTGTGCCAAGTTTGAGATTTTACATGTCTTATATACCAAGAAAACAACCAAATAGAATGGGCAAACTTTTTAGTCATCCGGTTTACGTGAATTCCCCATAATGTGTTAAATTTCGTGGTTAATACTTTTTGCATTATACAGCTTTTAAAAATTAAAAAACCCCCATTCAAACAAATGCTTTCTTAAAGGTTTTTGGTCCAATAAGCTTAGATATTGCATAAAAAAAATTAACCTTTTCTATCATTTATGAAATTATATTCGTTCTAGGTATAATTCCATGTATAAATTTTTCCGGATATCAGGGTCTTTTAAGTTAATCTTTCATTTGGCCACACACATTTTTCATTAATTAAGCGAAGTTTTTTAAATTGGCTTTGAAAATGTTTAAACTTTTTCATCTTCAAGTAAATTAACATAATTATCTCAGTTTATCTTAAAAAAATTACATTTTGAACTTAATAGACACATTTGTGTTATTTTGTTCATACTTTCTGGACCTTAAGGGGGGTTTTAAGACCTAAAAGTCCCCCTTGGCTACGGGCCTGATCCAAGGTAGTGGTGGATTGTCTTAGAAACAACCATTTGCGTATTTTCTTTTGCATGGGGCTTGCAAAGGAGATATAATAAAAAACTTCAACGTATTAATTTGCACACTTGTCATTTTGTATGTGATCAAGGGCCGATTTTCTTAAATTTTGCAAAAATTGTAGGAGTGACCGAGGATGTTCCTTATTTTATTGTAAATGATGAGAGTTTTTTTCTTTCATGACTCTCCTCATTTACTAAAAAGCAGTCGGAATTGCTTAGAAAATTCCAAAAATGTCATTATTTTTAATGATGTAGCAGTGAGCTGGAACGATATTGTGCACTTCCACAACGTAGACTCTATGTTGCCAATAATATGTGCACATAAGCTTACTGCAGCTCACATGAAGCCGAACACTTTTCAAAAAATGAGCGTCCGTTTAACTGCTCAAATTTTAAGTAATGGGATGAACGCTTTATATAGCTCTGGAGTCATAGACGCTTCCAAAGCGCCAACGACTCCAAATACGGTGAAATATATCCTTTTTTCTGATAAATTATTTAATATTTTCAACAGCTGCAGTGCAGATGTTATTTTTCGTTCCAAAATGGTATATACCGCATCCTAGGAGCAATTAGATCTACTTGAGACAGCTAAATCTCTTCTAAATTCTATGAAAATTCAAGACGCAGTCGGCACTGATTTAAAAAAATCATTTAAATTGTAAGCAGTTTAAAACAATTGTATAATTTCTTGAGCAATAATGAGTTTTCTTCCATTATAACCAGAAGACTGTGCCATGATGAACTTGAGTATTTCTCCGGTTCTATAAGACGGGGTGGCGGAAATTGCTACTTGAATACAATTGGAATTGAACTACACCTTATTCGTTTACCTGCTCATTTCAAAAACGTTGGGGCTTGCAATTTGATGTTGATGTAATAAAAAAAAAAGAAATTGCGAGCCCTCTCAGGATTTTAATATGTCAATGTTAACGATAAATGATGTCCTGCAAAGTGTATGCAATGACACACTGATCCAAGATCAGTCTTGGCGAAATTTTCAAAGTTTGCCACCACCAGAATATTCACTTATTCAAAAAGTGCAAGTTGATATTGATATAAATGAAGCAAAATTTCTTAAGCAAAATGTTTTTGCCTATGTGTGTGGTTGGTTGTGGACAACAGTAAAAAACGCCGCATACAGAAAACGCTGCAGTCAGCTGCAACGCGAGCCGTGCGAGAAAACTACCACGAAAAGAGGAAGGAAGAGAGGCGCCTTTTCAGACGCAAGAAAACAGAGCAGGAAAAGCGTGAGCGTGAGGAACTAGAGGTATACCAGGGCAAGAAGGATGCACGAAAATTCTATCAACAGGTTAAGCGTCTAACCCAAGGTTTCAAGCCCGGAGCATCCACTTGCAGAGACGAAAATGGAGATCTGAATACGGATACACAGTGTGTGCTTAGATTGTGGAGACGGCACTTCTCCAATTTACTTACTGGCGACGATTCCACCAATGCCGCCCATCGGCAGCGCAGTTCAGTGCCACCAATCGACGATGACGGAGTGGAAGTATCACCACCTAGCCATGAAGAGGTTCGAGTTGCTATCCAACGACTCAAAAACAATAAAGCAGCGGGTGCTGACGGCTTGTCAGCTGAATTGTTTAAAACCGGCGGCGATGAATTGATAAGGCGCATGCATCACCTCATCAGCAAAATATGGCTAGCAGAAAGCATGCCCGACGATTGGAACCTCAGTGTACTGTGTCCTATACTTAAGAAAGGAGACCCTACAATCTGCGCCAGTTATAGAGGTATCAGTCTTATTTCCATCGCATATAAGGTTCGCTCAAGCGTACTGTGCGAAAGATTAAAGCCGATTACAAAAACACTGATTGAACCTTATCAGTGTGGCTTCGACCTGGTAAGTCTACCATAGACCAGATTTTCACGCTACGACAAATCCTGGAGAAAACCCACGAAAGTCAAATTGACACACACCATCTCTTTGTCGATTTTAAAGCTGCGTTCGATAGCTCGAGAAGGGATTTCCTATACGCAACAATGTCTGAGTTCGGTATACCTGCAAAGTTGAATAGACTTTGCAGAATGACGTTGAGCAACACACGCAGCTCCGTCGAGGTAAGAAATGACCTCTCCGAAACCTTCAATACCGAAAGAGGTTTCAGTCAAGGTGATCCACTGTCTTGCGATCTCTTCAACATCATCATGAAGGGGATCGTACGAAAGCCCGGTATGCATCGTAATGGCACCATTTTCTATAAAGGTGTCCAGCTCCTTGCGTACGCTGATGATATTGATATTGTTGGCAGAACCAAGAGAGATGTTACCGCTGCTTTCACCGCTATCGAAAAGGAATAAGCCAAAGTGGGTTTGACGATAAATGAGGGTAAAACAAAGTATATGCTGTCTACAAACAAGGGAGCGCGGCGTTTAGACTCCCACGTTTCATCCGGCAGCTATAACTTTGAAGTAGTCAGGGAGTTTGTATACCTTGGCACCGCCATTAATACTAACAACGAAATCAGCCTGGAGATAAAGTGAAGAACAATAATTGCTAATAGGTGCTACTACGGGCTCAGTAAGCAACTAAGTTCCAGAGCCCTCTCTCGATCGACAAAACTAACACTCTACAAGACGCTCGTTCTACCTGTGCTGCTTTATGGCGCTGAGGCATGGGTAGTTTCGCAAACTGACGCAGCCGCTCTGGGGGTGTTCGAGAGAAAAGTTCTTCGCAAAATCTTCGGTCCTGTTCGAGTCGGCGATGACTATCGCATCCGAATGAACCACGAGCTGTATGAGCTCTACGAAAACATTGACGTAGTTCGACGTATAACTATGCAGCGACTACGCTGGCTGGGTCATGTCCATCGTATGGACGACGAAGCTCCAGCGAAAAAGGTGCTCGAGGCGAGGGTCGCTGGTCAACGACGACGAGGGAGACCATGCCTCCGATGGATGGACCAGGCTGAGGAAGCCCTAACCGCACTTGGTGTATCCAATTGGAGAAGGCGCGCGCAAAGCAGAGGCGCCTGGCGAGAGCTGATGAGGTCGGTCGAAATCCGGACACGGGTTGTTACGGCAAGTAAGTGTGGTTGGTTATATCTTAAATTGTATAAGCAACACAATTGCCTCAATCCATTGCCATATTTTGGAGAAGACATCATTTCGGATGAATTTCTCTTTAAGCCAGAGTTGGACTTTCCCAATTTTTCTTTACAAAAATGCAATATATCCAGCCATACTTTTGTTGTGATAATTGTGACAGTAATATTTTATTAGGTCAATTTTAAAGGTCAGAATATACTTCATTCTTACATTTTTTAATCGAGAAGTATCTGAACCCAATTTTAAAAATAAAATTTTACGTATCACACATCTTTAATATCATATTTCAAAATTTCCGGCAAATTCATTTTCTGAGTTACTTGTTTTATATCATATCATATCATCATATATTTTGAAGTAGTACATTTCCCGTGTTGCTCAGGATATAGTTCAAAAGCTTCATCATTTCAACAATTCTAGTTGTATGGGAGGAGCCACGTTAGGCTCTCTGACTTAATCTTCTTCTGTTCAAGTCCTATACGGGTATACTTTATTATTTTCTTTTCTTTTCTGGCTATATTTTCTTTTATCTTTACAGCTCAAATATATAAATATATATACATATATACATACATCCAGTATATAGTATAATGGTGATATAGGCCTACAGGGGAACCGAACATAAAAGAAAAATCGGTTACGCGCCACAATACATACCTCAAATGTGGCTTGGAAATGCATAATAATAATAATATTTATGTATTAATAATAATAAAAAAATATTAATAAATAATATAGTTTATTAATATTTAATTTTACTACATCACAGGTACTTGCCGCAATCAATTAAAAAGGCGCAATTTTCATTTCAATCGTATCTGTGGTCTTATGGTGTAACGCTGCTCGTAATGTTTTCACGAGGTGAAACACCGGATCTCGAATCCGATAAAGAACTGTCACAAGAGGAATTCCTCAAAAGGCTCAAACTGGTGACAAGTATGCTAGTTATATTGAGTTTAAAAATTTTTAACCTACCCGACACATTTTTTATTCTTACTTTCAGTCATCTTATTTTATTTTCATAACGCAAACCAACGCAATGCGCCGATATTGTTTTTGAAAAGCTGATAATTCGTGTTGGCAAGCAAATTCTAAAACGCGTTCAAACTTTAAATATTTAATCCAAGAAATCCAAAAGCGGCGAATGCATTTAGAACAGAAAGAAAAGCTCTGCTGGAGTAGTTTTTGATTTATATAAGTTAACACCCTGTACGCCGAAAATCATTTTGCAACGTGCGACACAGTTTTTCCGCTGAACTCGAGTTACATCCGCTCCCACCAAATGTGCTGACCAAGCGTCTGGCTTTCGCAACCGGCCAAGTGTTGCAACTGGCGAGGTGTAGGCAGCGCACACACTCACACATACAATATAATAGACTCATTTGTTTAACTTTACCTTATATTAAGAAAACTTTGTAAAGTTAGTTTAACTTCTGATTTCAAGCAATAAAGAGCATTAAGCTCAAAAAAACATTTTTTTTTAGTTAAATCAACTACAAAAAAGTTAAGTGGCGCCCAACTTGGTTATAGTGTGTAAAGTTATAGTGAACGTGTGATTAATGACAGAAAATAAATCATAAGTCGTCCTAAAGTAGCACGCTGATTTAAAGTTGTTAAGTGCTTAAACAAACTATATGTGAAAAATTAGAGTATAAGTCGTCCTCAATTAAGCACGCCTCCTAAGTAGCTGAACTTTGTTTAAATTATATGCACCACACCGACTATAACAGTATCAAAAAAAACTCTAAGTCGTCCTAAAGTAGCACGCCGGTTTTTTATGATAAAAAGTGCTTAAACGAACAATAAGTGAAAAATTAAAGAATAAGACGTCCTCAATTAAGCACGCCTCTTAAATCACCGAACATCGTTTAAAATAAATGCACCGCACATCTGTAACCAACCCAATCCAGTTTCAGCATCGCCTGTAGTGTACGTCCGCAGGGAACCACGCCAAGGAAACCGAAGGAGACCCTTAGTAGTTCATCAACAAAAAGGATAATCTCATCAGTTTGTGTGGAAAAGCCGAAATTTTATCGTAAGCATAGAATTTAAGTTGTATTTTTTTGAAAAAAGAAAAAATTTAACATTTATATGTATTTCAAAAATTAAATAAGTGAGAGTGATTGAAAAAAAAAAAGAAATTATAAAAATATTAGAATTAAAATTTTAGTAGAAACGTGGAATTTAATACATTTTAATAAAAATTTAATTTATCTGGCAGAAATTAATAGAATTTATAAAATTATTGATAGAAATAATAGATATTAATAGATATAAAAAGAATTTTTTTTTTGTGTGTCAAGATAAAACGTTCAGGTTAAGTTATAATCAAAAATTTATAATTCAAACTTTTTTTTAAATTAAAAAGAAAATTTTAACATGTCAAACCCAACTAATTTAGTAAGACCTCCAATGTTGTCAGGCCCTGCTGGCCAACAACAGACTGCACCGAACAGAGACATGGACCAATACATAACACAATTAGTAAACAAACTAGTAGAGGAAAAATTAGCTAGGAATCAAGAAAATGTAATTGAAGAAGACCAAGAAATTGGCACCGGAAATATAAACGAGTTAGAAAAAATCCCCGACATAGTTCGAAGCCTACGTGAATTTTCTGGTGAACCGGGAGAATTCGGTTCATGCAAAAAAGTGTAGATAGAATTATTCACATTTATCAACGATCCCAAGGCTCAGCTAGGTTCTATGGTATACTCACTGTTATACATAACAAAATTACGGGAAATGCAGACACGGTTCTTGAATCGTATAACACACCATTAAACTGGACCGCAATTTCACGTTGCCTAACTAATCATTATGGTGGCAAACGAGACCTCGGTACATTAGAGTACCAAATGACTGCACTTATACAAGGAAATCTAACAATACAAGAATTTTATCAGAAAGTATATTCCCATTTCTCCCTCATTTTGAATAAACTATCTTGTTTAGACACTGGACCAGAGTCGCGCAATCTCCTAATTCAAACATTTCGTAATAAAGCTCTGGATACATTCATCAGAGGACTCAATGGTGATCTGCCTAGATTTCTCGGAATGCGAGAACCTACAGATTTACCACAAGCACTTCAACTTTGCTTGAAACTCGAAAACCAATCCTACAGAACAAATGTTGCAATTAATAACTTTAATAATCCAAGAAAATTTTCTCAAACAAACCCTCCGATTCCACCACGGAGAGAAAGACATCAACAAAATCACCAACAACAATTTTATCCTCACTTAGCAAATTGAGGCCAATCCCCACATAAAAATTTTACCCAACAACAGCCATACTATCCTCAACAACAACAACCATACTATCATCAACAACAACAACCATATCGTCCTCAACAAGAACAATATTATCCTTTCCAAATGCAACGACAATTTCCGATAAATAATCCACAGCAATTAAACCGTCCTCACAATTTTAATCCAAGTCAACAGCGACCACCACCTCGACCATTTGTTCCTAAGCCACAACCAAAACCCGAATTAATGGATATTGATCAAAGTATGCAAACAAAAAGAATTAATTATATGAATCGCCCTACGACTAACGACGCATATCACGGTAAAAGACCATAATTACCACCACCAAACCCTGACAAACGCCAAAGGAACTTTAACATAGAAGTTCAACAATACGAAGATGCAGCAAGTTATTTAGACAACGACTTTGACCAAACTTTATCTGAATACACCGATAACATAAAAAATTTCGAAATCAATGAACCAGAGATCTCAGATCTTGATTTTTCTCAAAATTTAGACTGCCTTGATATACATTTTTTAGAATAAATAGCTCTTCATTACCTTACATAGAATGTAAGCTTTATAATGGAGAGATAATTAAAGTGCTTATCGACACAGGGTCGAATAAAAATTATGTTCAACCACGTCTAGTCAAAACACCCATCGAAAACAATAACCCTTTTTACGCAAGTTCTGTCGGAGGACACATTAAAGTAACCCACCATACTTTCGCCAATCTTTTAGGATCTGATGAAATGAAAATACAATTTTTCTTACTTCCAAATCTCAAATCATTTCATGCTATTATAGGAAATGACTCGCTTAAAGAACTTAATGCAGTAATACACACCAAAGAAAATTTTATGTCAATAAATAATAAATTCAATATTAATCTAAAACAACAAATTTCCCAAAACATTAATGTACTCGATATTAGATCAGGACATTTGAATCAAATTCAAAAGGATACTCTTAACAAGCTAACAGCTGATTATAAAACATTATTCAGTGATCCGGATGAAAAACTAACGTTCACTACTACAATTAAAGGTCAAATAAGAACAACTTCAGACAACCCGGTCTACACAAAATGTTACCCTTATCCAGTATGCCTTAAAACTCAAGTAGAAAAACAAATTAACGAATATCTACGTGATGGCATTATCCGACCATCCAGATCCCCATACAACTCGCCTGTCTGGGTCATTCCTAAGAAATCAGACGCGTCAGGAGAAAAAAAATACCGCATTGTTATCGATTACAGGAAATTAAATTCGATAACAATACCAGACAGATACCCGATCCACGAAATCGGTGAGGTATTATCCCAACTGGGAAAAAATAAATTTTTTTCAGTACTCGATCTGAAAAGCGGCTTCCATCAGATTCCATTGAAGGATTCAGATACCGAGAAGACAGCTTTCTCAGTCAACAACGGGAAATACGAATTTACCCGTCTCCCTTTTGGACTCAAGAACGCTTCTTCAATTTTCCAAAGAGCTCTTGACGATATTTTAAGGGAACACATAGGGAAAAGATGTTTCGTTTATATAGACGACATCATCATTTTCAGTAAAAATCAGCAAGATCATTTCAATGATATCAAATTAATATTCGAAACATTAAAAACCGCAAACCTTAAAATACAACTCGACAAATGCGAGTTTATGAAAACCGAAGTTGAATTTCTAGGATTCATAGTATCCGAAAACGGCCTCAAAACTAATCCAAACAAAATTGATTCAATATTAAATTTTCCAGTACCTAAAACTCTGAAAGACCTTCGTTCCTTTTTAGGACTTTCACCCCTTACAGTCCTTTTAAGGACGCGTGTCCAAAAATCAATCGAAAAAATTACAAATATTTTTAAATGAAGATGCACTCAATGCATTCCAAAAACTCAAAAACTCTCTTACTACGGAAGAAGTAATGCTTTCGTACCCCGACTACTCAAAAGAATTCCAATTAACTACCGACGCATCCAATTATGCGATTGGAGCAGTACTTGCTCAGGAAGATAGACCGATAATGTTTATATCACGTACACTAAACAAATCAGAAGAACACTACGCTACCAATGAGAAAGAGATGTTAGCGATTATTTGGTCGTTAAATAATTTACGTAATTATCTCTATGGATCAGCGAAAGTGAACATATTTACAGACCATCAACCCTTAACTTATGCCCTCAGCAATAAAAATAATAACAACAAGATGAAGCGATGGAAGGCAATCTTGGAGGAGTACAATTATGAACTTCTCTATAAACCCGGAAAAGCAAACATTGTCGCAGACGCCCTCTCAAGACCACCGCAGATAAACTTACCACCGAATACAACCGGAGAAGAAACTGACTCGTTGACAGGAACAATGCACAGCGACGATAGCTCTGCACAGAACCTCATTCCTAAAGCGGAAGAACCAATCAACGTATCATCAATGATCGTAAAAATCAATTATTTTTTAAAATAGACGACATCCCTTCGTATCAATTTCAAGTTGTATTCCCAACGTACCACAGACATACTATTACAGAAGTAGAATTTAATAATGACAATTTAATAGATTTTCTCAGGAGATACCTCAACCCATCCGTCACTAATGGCATTAACACTGATGAGCATACCCTAGGTAAATTACAAGAAATCTTTCCAGCACATTTTAGAAATTATAGAGTACGATTCACTCGTTATAAAGTAACTGATATTACTAACGAAACAGACCAAAACAATGAAAAACTTAAAGAACATAAACGAGCTCATCGAAACGGACGTGAAAACAAAGCACAGATTTTAAAGAACTTTTATTTCCCAAATATGCAATCTAAAATAGACAGAATCATTAAACAATGTAGAATCTGTAAAGAACAGAAGTATGAGCGACACCCTCCAAAACCACTATTACAAGCTACCCCAATTCCGCAATATGCAGGACAAATAGTTCATTTAGATATTTACCACACTCACAAACACAAAATCCTTACAACAATAGACAAATACTCAAAATACGCGCAGGTTAGAATAATTAATTCACGAGCTACGCAAGATATAATACAACTACTAAAAGATATCCTTACCTGTTATGGCATACCAGAAAAAATAGTAATAGACAATGAAAAGTCATTAAGTTCAGCCCCCATTATACATTTGTTAGAAGATCAGTTCAATATAGAAATTTGCAAAGCGCCTCCTTATACAAGTACTGTTAATGGACAAATAGAAAGATTTCATTCGACCTTAGGTGAAATAATGAGATGCGCAAAAGCAGAAAGAATCCATACATCATTTCAAGATCTGTTAGAACAATCACTTTATAAATATAATTACTCTATCCATTCGACAACGCAACAGAAACCGGTAGAAACCTTTTTTGGCAGACGAGTAACTACCAATCCATAACAATTAGAACAAGCCAGGAACGAAAATATTCAGAAATTAACAAAGAAACAAGAAAAAGATCTAAATTTTCATAATAAAAAAAGAACGGAATTCAAAGACTATAATGTAGGAGACATAGTATATGTCAAAACTAACAAAAGAATAGGTAACAAACTCACTGGTAGGTATAAAGAAGAAACAGTCGCAGAAAATAGAAATAGCACTATTGTTACTAGTAAAGGTAGAATAGTTCATAAGGGATTAATTAGAAAATAAATATTGAATTTCAGAAGAACATGAAGAAATTCAAAGGCTTTGGACAACTGCTTACACTTTTTATGACAATACCAACAATTCTCGCCGAAACTCAAATCTTGGACTATACCAACTCACGAATTATAACTATAGAAACAGGAATAGCTAGACTGCAAACAGGTACTTTTAAAATAGTTCACGTAATTGAACTTGACCAATACCAAAAGGCAATTATGGACATCGAAAGATCACTACATGAACATATCTCCGCTAAAGACAGTAACTACGTATATTTAAAACATGACATTGCACAGGTTAAAAACATATTAAATGAACTGCAACCAAGACGACAAAAACGATCCTTAAACATTCTGGGAACCGCTTGGAAATGGCTCGCGGGCACTCCAGATCATGACGATTTTCAACTAATAGATGACAGGACGAACAACCTAATAAAAAATAACGACAAACAAGTAATTATAAATAAATTAAACTGAATAGATTAGATGAAGTTTCAAAAATTACTAATACGTTACTTAATACAGTACAATCAATTGATATGTATGAAAAACAAATTATTAATGGAATAGAAAGAAAACTAAATATTATTAAGGAAGAATTAGTCCAAATAGACTATTCAATACAATGGGCAAAAGCCAATATTGTGAATTCATTTATATTGTCAAACTTAGAAATAAATATAACTAAGACATTTTTTGAGGAACTAGACATTCCTTTCGCTAATTTAATAGAAGCATTAGAATTTAGTGAAATTAAGATTGCTTCAAATCACTCCACTTTATTATATATAGTATCATTGCCGAATACGAGCAAAACAAATTGTCAAAGATATCTTATTAAATCAGTAATAAAAGAAAATATAAGTATAAGATTACCATTTAGGAATATAATTATGTGTAATAAACAAATATTAGGAATTAAGGACGAATGTAAAACTTTAAATAGTATTTCTATATGCAAACCTGCAAATATCGTTAATATTACTACTTCAGACTGCATACCGAAATTGATCAAAAGCTTGCCATCAAAGTGCGTAACTACAAACAATCAACATCTACCATTAATAGAAGAAATATCACAAAATATATTGTTGCTCAACAATCATAATGGAGAAATACAAGTGGACAACAGAACTGTATTATTAAGAGGAACTTTCCTAATACACCACAAAAACTCAACGATAACCATCCAAAACCAAACTTACTGGACTAAAGAGATATCCGCAGCTAAACCACTACCAGCCATAGCTCAGTCTACAAACGAGACAAACATTTTCCAAGAAGTTTTATCATTAGAAATGCTGAAAGAATTACACGTATCAAACACGGAAGAAATCTCAACAATTAAATATAGTTATGGAACCAGCCTGATCATAAATTTCATCATTTTCATTATAGTTTTTGGCCTAATTTGTTACAGGACATACGCTACAAGAAATAGGAAGCTAAAGGTTACAATTATGGAAAGCAAGGATAAAAATCAAAATGTTATCTCTAATAGTTATACCCGCGACAGCGAGGACGCAGTTGAATTTAAAGGGGGAAGAGTTAACACCCTGTACGCCGAAAATCATTTTGCAACGTGCGACACAGTTTTTCCGCTGAACTCGAGTTACATCTGCTCCCACCAAATGTGCTGACCAAGCGTCTGGCTTTCGCAACCGGCCAAGTGTTGCAACTGGCGAAGTGCAGGCAGCGCACACACTCACACATACAATATAATAGACTCATTTGTTTAACTTTACCTTATATTAAGAAAACTTTGTAAAGTTAGTTTAAGTTCTGATTTCAAGCAATAAAGAGCATTAAGCTCAAAAAAACATTTTTTTTTAGTTAAATCAACTACAAAAAAGTTAAGTTATAATTTATATAATTTTTTGTTGCACTCACGCACTATATATGCTTGCATTTTTTTTACACACTTTGTCACATATTGGCACGCATTCTTTTTCTTGTTTGTTGCACTTAAACATATGTTAATGTTTATTTTTATTTTGTTATATGTAAGTAAATTTATATTAGTTGTAAGAATATTTAAGTGTTATATACAGTTGCTCGACTATAAAAGGTCGACCAACTTTAAAATAAAATCACTTAATATTCTAAGCTACAAAAGAAGCTAATGGAATCTTTCATTTACGCTCTTACTTTTTAAGCTAAAAAAATATAAATTTTAAGCCTGTGGCGCTTTGCGCTGGCACAAATTAAGCAGGCCCTAAAAACAATTGAATCATAAATTTCGTAAAGGGCACATCTCGAAATTTTGAGATTAATGTATTGTCACTGAAATGCACTCATAGTATGGCCATTCATAGTTCTAGGATAGAAATATCATCTAGAGGGATAAAAATATCATCAGTTGCCGCCGATAATGCAATGATAATGAGAATAAACTTCGAAAAGGGTACAACTCTGAGAGATGAGCCCTTTTCGCACTTGTTTTTTTATTTTATTTCTTTATAATGTTGTGATATGATTTTTATAGCATTTGGAGCGCTGAAAATAAAAATTTTCATTGTTTTCTCAAGAAAGTTCGGTATGTCGTCATCTTCAGAGTCAGAGTCGGAAATGGTTGTGATTCCAAAAAAAAAAAAAGTGAAATTTGAAATACGAATAAGTACAAACGCGCTGAAATTAAAAGAGCTAAAATTCTTTTACGGGCAGGGAAGTACCTCGTCGTAGAACCAACGAAGTTGCATCATTTTTAAATGAATATACGTATATATATTAAATTTTATTAGCGCAGCTATAACCGAGTTGCATCTGTTTTGCGACGGATGTCCAGACCAGACTAAAAATAACGTAATCATAAAATTTTTATTATCATTAGCTTCACAAAGATATATGAAGATACACCTCTTCTTTCCTCAGCGCGGACATTCGTACAATGACTGTGACCGAAATTTTGGTGTGGTAAAGAGAAAAATAAAACGAGAAGACCGGATATTTACCACCAACAATATATCGATCTAATTGAAAGATCAAGTAGCACGAAAAAATTTTAAGTTATAAAGGTGATATGAACTCGATTTTAAGAAACTTAACTTTAAATCGAAAGTACTTGCAAAAAGCAGTTACGGAAAGAAAGAAAGTAATCAAAAACACAAAAAGTTACTTTTAAAGTGTGCTATTTTATTGAATCTGTATTTGATTCCGTAAAGCGCCGGGAGGTGTGGTAACAAGGGATCACATAGATGATAACACTAAAGAAGATGAATTTAACCTTGCAAAAATAAGTGGAGTTTGAGCTTTGCTGCCTAATTTAGATGATTTGGCTTACTCTAACCAAATACCAATAAACCACCTTAAAATATTAGATATCGCCAAGCTGGAAAAATATATTCCACCTGAATTTAAAGAATTTCCTACATATTAAAATATTGCAGTGGCCTACTACAAGTGATGATGAGATACCAGAAGACTTTTGATTTTTTTTTTATAAAATTTAATGTATCTAACGCATAACTATTGTCCACGTTATTAGTCTTTAATAAATTTAATTAATTTTATTAAAATATGAGTTAAATATGTGTTTCTAAATAATTTTCGCAAAGGCCACATCTCTGTGAGTAAAAATTTAGACATGTGCCCTTTTCGTTCTTGTTTTCTATATTTTCAACTAATTCATTCAAATTTAAAAATGGTAAAACAGTTTAAATGTTTAGTGTCCAAAGTTTTTCATCAATGAAGAATATATAACTTTAAATGCAATTGCAAGAGCTTAGTATAACTTATTTTAAGAATGTGCATCTGCAAGAGAAATTAGGTACTTTGTGTTTTCTTTTTTATTAAAAATAGCCTTAAGTTACAACATTCAGTTAAATTATCGAAAAATAATGAATTTTTTCTGAAGATTTTATTAAATTTAAAATACCAAGTTCGAAAAGCACACATCTCTAGAATAAAAAAACCACAAAAAATGCACGAATTTACAGTTAAGATACAATTTTTTTGTAATGATTTAATGTGTTATGATTTTTTAAATATAATTGCATTCTCAAATGCAACCTGATACTAATATTCTTAGCATAGTAGGGTTTTTGTATCTCCTTAACATTTTCTAATTTCAGAGATGTACCTTTTTCGAAATTAATGATTCAATTTAAAAATAAAAAGTGCGACAAGTTTAAGGAAAACCGCGAAGCGCGACGAAAAGTTTACTTATGAAAACCGCGCTACAATATAACACTACAGTATTTTTATTTTATTTCACAAATTCAAACTTTTAACCTCACATCAACAAGGCAATTTTTCAAACTTTCACGAATTTTATCTTCGGAACAACTTGCGAGCGGCCTTTTTTTATATATATTTGCGATTAGGAGGTTCAAATAAATATAACAGTAATTTGGCTTGCCACCAAAAGTGCAATTATTCAAGAAATAGTTTGGAACAATTGAAGATAGCGGAACTACAAGTTTTTCATTTTTTTTTCAAAATGTTTATTTAGATCTAAGAAAGCTAATAGTAATAAAAAAATGTCAGGCCCGTCTCAAGTAGTTAAGAAGTTATACACGTCAAAAGAAAGGAAAATGGGTGGTCTACGAACTTGTAATTTTTTTTTTAGTTTCCCTACAAAAATAAGCTTATGGGTAACAAAAAAAAAAAAAATGTTACGCTATTACCTATTCAACGAGATATTAACTATAAAAATCCAGGCATTACTTTTAAAGATATAATTGTTTTTGTACTGTATTGTATTGTAATTGTATAAGTTTTTAGTATAACCAACTTTTTTAGTTTTTAAGATATATTTATGTTTTTGGTGTCATTAAAAAGAGAAAAAAAAATTTCATTAATTACGCGAAATTCTGAGAAATTTGCACTCAAAGTTGAAATTTGGTTGTTTACACCGATTGATTTCATCTTTGAACAAGCACAGCTTGATAACGGAAAAGGTGATTTTATTGCCTTTGCAATGAGTTATCAAAAAAAGTTTTCCGTAACTTAGTTTTTGCTAGAAACAATAACGTGGATCAAGGTCGTGAAATATTAATTATCCCTGTAGCTCCTAAGAATGTGAAAATAGACCCCCCCTCCCATACGATTTTTTTCTCAGCTCGACATAACCTTTCACCTCCGTAAATAGTTGCACTCAATTGCGGGACACCCTGTATATATGACAAATATATATATATAAATATATATATATAAATATATATATATACATATATTGTATTGATTATGATATACATATATATACAAATATATCAAATGGAGTGTTGATTTTAAAAAAAGCGTAAGTTTTGTATATTAAATGAAAGGTAAAACTTCAGGCTTTAAAAATAAAATAGATTTTGAGCACCTTAATTCTGCAAATTTTTGCGAAAAATAACGTTTTTATCAGCAATAAAATGTAAATACATGAAATTGCTTATAAAATTCAATAAATTGCTTAAATTTATTGAATTTGCACTTTTTCTGAAAGATAATTTAATTATTTTTTGAATAACGCGTCAATACTTAAGATCCTTTTGATATTGGCAAACATAGATGTTTTTTTGAACAGATCTTGCAGCAAGGAAACATTTTAAAAAAAAGCGACAACTCGATAACTATTTGAGGTGTCGATATTTCGTTCGACCAAACCTATATATTATTGTTGTTTTGAATAAAAACACACCTTCACTTCGCGGCGCCCAGGGAATCGTAATTGTACCAAATTAATTAATCCGTATACGTTAGCTGTTAACATCGCAGATTAAATGTAATAACTGTTATTTTTATATTATTAAATAAAATTTAACTACATTCTAGAGGAAACTTAAAAACATAATTTCCAATTATATAAAATAAAATTTTTAACTCATTTTAGAGTGTTTGAACTTTAACTATTCTGTAGCAATTGGCTCTGGGTTTTCAGCAGCATTTGTCTCTGTGACTGCTTCTGAGTTGGTTTTCTCACCGTTTGCAGCTTAATTCGCTTCCACTTCGGCAGCCGCCGCCAACTCTGCAGCTTTATTAGCTTTCTCGATTTTATTTACCTCTGTTAAATAAAAGAAATATATATATATATTCAAATTATCTAATTTTGAAAACAATCTTAAATAAAACCTACGAAAATTGCCCAAATCTGCGCCAAGCAGTTGTAAAATATGCACCGTATCATTGCTGTATACGAAGGCGCGCAAGTGTGACGGTTCTCGCAGCGCACAAATGTTTTAACGCCTGTGTTGATAATTTTAATGGAATCTTCATTGACCAGCACCAAGTCACGTATGGGTTCGGAGCAGTAGAAAATGTTTTTCTTCTTATCCGAAACACAGCGTGTTAACAGACAACGCTTGTTCAGCGATTCGTTTAAATCGTTAAACTCTGTAATCTCATTCCAGTGAATGTCAGTGTCGTTCAAGAAAATGTCAGTATCTTTCTTGTAGGCATTTCCTCTTACGCTGTGAACCCCAAGGTACAGATTTTCCTCTAAAGCATTGCCCTGCTCGTCAAATTTGGGCACCTCTTTCGGCTTTTCCACCTGATCCTTAATATCATTCTTTTCGAATGACAGCTGACGCTTCTCCAGAGCGGCCACAAAAAAGGTACCACTGTCCTAAAGATGTGGCAGAACGCGTATGCTAGGGTAAAAACACGATTTCATTGCCGCTTTTAATATGTTCATTTAAATTTATATTCCTACCCAATTTTTCCAAACCAATTTTCCGAGCTTTTCTTTTGGCAGTGGGAACATGTTGGGACTTATGTCTCTGTGATATTTTTCTGGTACCTGTTCGAAAGTAGTATACATCTCATCAACTTCTTTAGACGCCAGCTTCCATTCCGTCATGCCAGGAGACCCACTTGAGACCCGGCACTAAATGTGATGAATCAACAATTTCTAATGCGCCATCAGAGTCGCGATGATGCGTTGCAGCACAGCCTCGTTTTTTATGGGATTCAGCGAACATGTCAAGTAGACTAGTCGTCCACCTACTTCCAACATTTCAGCGCCAAGTCTAGTAATTCTATACTGCACGCCTAAAAGATGGGTAAAAGACTGTTACCCATGCAGATTGTAGGCCTGTCCAAGATTCCATTTAGTCCATATATGGGGATTCTTACGTAGCGTACCATCACCTGAACAGGGTACACACAGGGTACATCACACAGGATTTTATCGAATTACAGTATAGATTTTTAGCCATCTGCTTCAGTTTTCTGTAAAAAAGTTTTGTACGAGCAAATTTGGAAAAAAACCTGCTGTCAGGATTTGTCACAATGAAACAAGGTGAATTGAGACGTATGGCCTGATGCACCAACATAAAGCAGATTGTTGTCCACCACAAAGCCAGTTGGTCAGTTGGAATGTGAAGAGATGCTTAACAGTGGACCCTAAATGAATGCGCGTTGCGTTGCGCTTCTGTCAAAATTGGTTCATGCACATACTTTTTGTATGAAGCCTACCGAAATGCGCAACGCACTACAAAGAAGAAAAAAATTATCTTAGCCAATCAGAATAAGCAACCATGTGAAATGGAGGTAAGTATTTGAAAATATAATAATTTAATACTATAATAAGCAAAGAAAAGGCGCCAAAACAAAAATTATGATTAAAAATACAAATTGACGCAACGCACTCGATTACGTAATGCGTATAAAAAATTTGCGCGCCACTAGCAAACGCAACGCGCATTCATTTAGGGTTCCCTGTAAAGTTTCCAAGCACATCGCCGTACACTGGAATGCATGGTATAATATATATTATAAGTTATTTCATACATATTCTCACTTACATTTTAAGTTTTGTATCCATTTTAATTTATTTTTATAGCATCTAAATTTCTTTTGTATGGAAATCCTTTCGGCTTGCAAAACCTGAGTCACAACACTTGACAGATATGGGGTGAACTCACGTACACAATATGTGAGTTTCACCACCAAAAAATCGAAGTATCCTATCTTTTTATCTCTGACACCTGCTCACTGAGCACTTACCTACTCCTCATAAGCGGTTGCTATGGTTGGTGATGTTGTTGCTGCTGCTCCTTATGGATGTTGTTGGATTGCTCCCACGCTGGCCAAAATCCCAAAGGCATTGTTTACACGTCATTGGAGGTGTTCATACGTCAGTCAAATGATTGAATCAATCAAAATTTGTTGTTGCTTTCCTATGTAAAAAAAAAGAACTTTATCTCAGAGCGAAAATGAACTCCAAAATCTTCTCTCGTCAGTCAAAATTTTGATTGAGCTCCAGACCTGCATCAACCAGTCAAAGGGTTGCATTATTTTACTCGTCTGCTTTTTAGTAGGCAATTATATGAAGAAAGTAGTTAACTGGAAACAAAGGTAGTTTTTTGAAGAGAAAAAGAGGTGTAGTTTCTTCAGTTTCTGCCATAATTTCATCAAATCTATTGTTTTTTTATGACTTGCATCCGATGGTCATTCAAATAGGTATAATTTCCGGCATATTGATTTCCTAATGTGATTTATTTTAATCCTAAAAGATCATTTATATATCCACTATTGTTTTCCATTTTGTAAAATTTTTATGCACACACAACAACTTAATAATAGAACACCCAAATAAAGTGATGCACCTAGCGAGATATGAATTCACAAAATAGTAGGTAGCAGAAAAGTAACAAATGTCTGCGTCGGAGCTTCAATCAAAAAATAGTGTGTGAGCAAGCGTCAATCAAAATTTTCAGAGAGAGTTGAAGAGAGTAAAAAATCGCGATGAACGCGATCATTTGACTGATGTGTGAACACCTACATTCAAATTGAAGGATCATTCAAAATTTGTTGTTGTTTTTCCAGCGAAAAAAAGGATGAACTCTCTGCGAGAGTGGAAATTAACTTTAAACACTTCATCGCATCAATCAAAATTTTGATGGAGCTCAAGGCCTGCATCAATCAATCATAGGGCTGCATAATCAACACTTTTAGTCGGCATCGGCCATTCAATCAAAAAATCACGTGTGAACAGCTATTCAATCAAATATCTCGAAGAGAGTAAAAGAGAACCAAAAATTCAAAATTCTTCATTCAATTTGAATGACGTAAAAACTCTGCCAAAAAGAAAAGAGTTTCTTCTGGCGGAAATTCGCCATGGCAATAGGGGGTTTCAGACAATACTACATGTCCGATCGACATTGCGTGTTCGATGACATGTACGATGAGTGAAAGCTAAAACTACATGATCATTCAGCATGTATCTAGTAAGAAAATCAAATGATTTTGATTTTTCTGCCGGTCCATCCGACATGTAGTATTGTTCGAACGCACGTTTATCGGACACGCATTTCTAATTTTGCAAAAATCGTCGATGAGACAACATCAAAAGATAAATAAGGAAAAGCAATGAAATAACAAAGAAGGATAAAAGAAAATTATAAACGTTTCACATAATTTATATTTTACGTTTATAATTTACGTTTAATTTACGAACGAATTTATTGAACTTTATAGGAGTTTTTTATGAGAGCAGCAAGAAATTGTTTTGCCATTGTTAAGGTGTGTTCTTTTTGAGAGCTGAAAAATAATGATGTCTACCAACATGTAGTCTGTTTGAAAGCTCATCGAAAAAATGCCGTTATTTTGCCGAACTACATGTCCTAATTTTATTTGACATAATCAGAAAATACTGAGGGATGCGTTCGTAAGTTTGCCTACGAACAAAGGTATGGCGTATGGTACAATTGGTAAGGTCTTTGCACACCTGTTTACGTATTAGGGGTATGCACAAAGTTCTCACCCACTGTGACCTTTTCAGCCCTTGCAATGTTCAACTTGAACTATTAACAGCCGACACACTCAAAATGTGACAGCCGTCCGATTTTTAATATAGAGATTTGTCAAATTTAAATAGAACAAAAACGAAGAAATGTCAGATTTGAATAAAAAAAAAAAAATGTCTTATTTGAAAAACAAAAATGTCATATTAGAAAAACGAGAAATGTCAAATTAGAAAAGCGAAAAATGTCGGACTTGAATAAAAAAAACATGTAGGCCGTCAAATTAAGCAAGTAGGGTCAGCTGTCAAAGTCAGAATGTCAGCTGTAACATCCTAAATATGTCAGCCGTCAGATGAACAGGATGTTCCTAATGTTTGCATACGACACTGGTTATGGTGAATTCTTGCAAGTTTTGTTTGAGGTGGGCGTTGCAATTTTTTTTAAATCCACACATACATTTTATGTTCTTGATTGAGTTGTTTTGGTATAGCTTCAATAAAAAAAAAATATATCGTTTTAAATTTTTGTGTTATATGCGAGATTTTTGGCAGATTATAAAATATTTTGAATTTGTTCTAATAGAGCTATTTTCAACTTGCACACCAAATTATATTAGTCTATTATGACTCCTTCTATTTTATTCCAAACGTTGTATAAGATAAAACCACTGTGCGCCGCGAGGATCGAACCCACACACACCGATTAAGAGTTCACTGTTCGTTACGCAAAGTCATTGATTCAATATTAATTACAACTGAAGCTATGCTACAGCACAACACAATAGGGCTGTTCACAATCAGGTGCAAATGGTCTTGCATCATAGCATTTGCAAAACGGTAGAGTATATTTTTACTTTACACTAACAAAATATACAGAGATGCATTTACTACGCTTGTGTAAATATGTAACACTTAAAACCCATAGTTTATATTTACTATGCATATGCAATACTGAACTCTAAGCTAACAGTTGATTGTCAAAAAAATATAGTCAAAAGAATAAAAATAAAAAACAAAGATATGGAAAATATGCAAATAAAAAACGAATTAAACGGGAGAAACCGTAAATTTCATTAAAAAAATTCATTAAAGAGTCAGTGAGCTATCAGCCATTAATTTTATTCTTTGCAACAAGTATTGCAAAGTAAACCGAAAAAGACCGCTCACGATTGATGGCAAATTTTAACAATTGCATAAATTTGCAATGTCAAATACTCAAGATTGTGAATAGCCCTAATAATCTATTAATAGATTTTTGTTGTATTGCTATCAACAGATTATTGTGACATACTGCATCTGTTAATATAGCATCTCTCAACATAGCTGCAGATATAAAACACAAAAATGAAATGGCTATTTCAGCCCTTGAAAGAACTCTGATCGAGCTTCTTACGATTGTGTTGTGTGTGTTGTGAAATGTTTGAACACAAATGATCGAGAACTGGGCCTACAAGTTTTATGCCCGTTCCGAACAGCTTATGTTCTCAAGAAGCTTTTCATGGCAGTTTTCACTCTCTGAGGCTTGCCATTATCTGCAGAAGGGTGTAGGCCGAACAGAAAAATTAATTCAATTGAAAAAACTTCCTTTGTCATGAGGGAATTGAACCAGGGTTCTCTGGCGTATGGGTCACGCACTACCAACTGCGCCACGAACGCCACATTTATATCTAATATTAAATCAATGACCGGGCGTAACAAGGCTATTTGGATCGGTGGGTAGAGCGATGGACTATGAATCGAAGCGTCCAAGAACGATTCCCACGGGAGGCAAAGAATACTCTTTCTTTTCTTTTTGTAGATTCTTTGAACACATTTGTGTTGTAGTTGGTACATGCTTTTGTTTTGTTTTTACATAGTGCGAAGGAAAAATTAACATTTGCCCACAAGTGAAATAAAAATTTTTTGTAACGTAATAAAATAATATAATAATGAAATGTAATAAAATTTACTGGTGTGAATAATAACGTGTGTTTTTTAATTTACTTTATGTTATTTTAAATGTTTGAATTAAAAAGTTAAAAAAAGAAAAAAGAAAAAAGCTCAAAACTATGCCTCAGCCATCCATGCTATTGTTTTTTTTTTAAATTTTGTATTTTTAGATTTTGAGTTTAGGTGAATCAAATATTTTTTTGGCAGGATATAAAGTATGTGCTTTCAAAGCAATGTATTAAACAATAAATTTCTTGGGTGAATAAGCATAAGTTCCCACACAATTCTCTCTACCCAATCCAACTTAGGTGACTTAACTATTGCTTTTTTACTCGGTGTACTATTAAAGGATTTACTATTTAAAGCACATACTATTAATATAGTTAAGATACTATCCGAAATGACGACGCACAGTGCTTTACGCAGTGGAAATAAATAAAACAATTTTTGCTCACGGAATTGTACAAATTTGGTATAATTCGAAAGATGATACTTCCATTAAGCCACTTCCATATTTTTGCTTAAAAATTAGAAATGTCGGCACGGCATCATGTAAGACTTGTCGAATTTTTTAGTAATTTTCAAGGTAGTGTCCGATGTGTTCTTGATGCTCACAGGAAAAATTCTTCTAAAAATACATTTTTAATTAAAAATGAAAAAAAAAACCTTTAAAATAAAAGACTCTATTACTTTTGGTTTTAAAAATTGTTGAAAAAGAATAAAAAATAGAATTTTGTTGAATTTATAAAAAAACAAAAATATAACTGCCATAAATGACAAATTTTTGCAAATTTGAATAGACTTTTACTAATACCATGAAAATTATTAACGGCGGTTTTCTTTTAATTGATAACCTTGGACCTTTATCCTAAAGGCTATGAAAAGATTAATTCCGCTTTGTTCCGCTTTTTTGCAAAAATCGATTTTGAATATACCTCTAAATCAATAAATTGCTTGGAATTTCATCGAGTTATTGTTTCTTAACCGACTTCAAAAAGGAGGAGGTTCTCAAGTTCGTCGGTTTCTCTGTGTTTTTTTTATTTTTTTTTTTAAATGTATGTACATCGATAACTCCTAAGCCATATGCCTGATTGCCATAATTTTTGGTGAACAGATAGATATCGTAAGTACGGAGGTGCCTGTAAAAAAGTGGGTGGTATTCGAGAACTGAGCGTGGCAATACTAGATCTCGCAATACTAGATACTACTGTATCTCGAAAAATATTGACACTAGGGTACTGCATTTAGTTTAGGGGTAGGCACAATTATTAAAAATTACCGTCAAGAAAATGGACATTATTCGACAAATGGGCGTGGCAATATTAGAAAAACAGTGTATCTTGAATAATTTTGAGACTAGAGTACTGCAATTTAGTATAGGGGTAGGCATTATTATTACAAATTATGGTCAAGAAAGTGGGCGTTATTCGACAAATGGGCGTGGCAATATTAGAAAAACACTGTATATCAAATAATATTGACACAAGGGTACTGCAATTTAGTGTAGGGGTAGACACAGTTAATACAAGTTACGGTCAAGAAAATGGGCGTTATTTGACAAACGGGCGTGGCAATATTAGAAAAAGAGTGTATCTCGAATAATATTGATACTATGGTACTGCAATTTGGTATAGGGGTAGGCATTATTAATACAAATTACCATCAATAAAGTGGGCGGTATTCGACTACTGGGTGTGGCAATATTACAAAAACAGTGTATCTCGAATAATATTGACACTAGGGCACTGAAATTTATTTTAGAACAGGGGTAGGCAGAATTATTAAAAATTACGGTCAATAGAGTAGGCGTTATTCTACAAATGGGCATGGAAATACTAGATAAACACTATCTCAGTTAATATTGACGCTGGGGTACTGAAATGAAGTAAAGCCCACTCAGGAAAGTGGGCGCTTATTAAAGAAAAGGGCGTAGCAATATCAGAAAAATGCTATATCTCGAAAAATATTGACACTAGGGTTATAAAACTCCTTACAAGAATTACTTAATCCTTAAGAGACAGATATTTGAAATAACCAACAAACTTTCAGAAATTAATAGAAGAAATTTTTTAAGAACAATTGCATTTATGTAGTTTATACACTTTTTTCGAAAATTTTTCATATTCTCTAAAAAGGAAGAAATAAAAACTTTTAAAAAAAATAGAACCGCCTACAAAATCACTACAAAGTAAAAAATAATTTTAAAAATTTTCCCTTTAATTTCTTGGTCATATTTGACAGTTTATTTAAACAAATTATTACATTGGAAAACTTATTATTTTAATTTTTATCTAATTTGTTTTATTATCATAAAAATATAAATTCATTTATGAATACAAATACAAATTTTCATTTATGCTGCAAATAGCTTTGAAGCGGTGGCGCTTCTGATTAAAAGTCTGATTATATTAGCGCCGACCTTTAAAGCTTGTGTATTCATAAATAAATAAATATTTTTATGATAAAAAACAAATTAGAAACAAATTTAAATAATAAGTTAATGTGATACTATGTTTAAATAAATTATCAAATATGACCAAGAAATTAAAGGGAAAATTTTGAAATAATTTTTTGCTTTGTAGTGATTTTGTAGTCAGTTCTATTTTTTTTTTAAAAAGATTTTTTTTCTTGTATTGTTTCTGTTTACCGTTATTAAAGTAAAGAAAAAATTACAAACAAGAATCAGACATGCCAGAAGTATTTTTTTATTTAGGGGACAGAACAACTATAAGGCAAAAAACAAGTAACTTAACCCAGAAAAATATAAATATATTATGATATATAAAAAGCATCCTTTTGCTTTAAGTAAAAATAAATATAAATGAGAGACATATAAGCAAAACGATTCACAAAATAAATAAAAAATTCAAAATAAAAAGGAGATTAAAGTATATATACTATATATATATTAGGCTGGGTCGATTTGTTTGGAGGTAAAAAAAGATGATGTTGCCTGGGCAATTTCGGATTGGGCATGAAAAGTTATTAAAAAAACAATAAAAAAAGGGGGACGATAGGGGTGCACTTTGCCCTATCACATTTTCAATTTTGTGAAATTTTCCTTAGGATTTTTTTTTCAAAAAATTGTTGTATATAAACGCGTACAGATAAAACAAAACTGATACCAGAAATGAAATTCTCGAACCCAATTCAACCTAAAACCAGTCTCACATTTATACGTTTTTATACAAAAATTGATCGTAAAAAATTCATAAAGAAAAAATTCACAAAATTCAAGGTACAATCTTAACGTTGGTGCGTATGTATTTTTGACCATCACGGCTGAACCACTGAAGTTATCCACCTTATATTCACATGTGTTCGTGTGGTCCTCCAACATTTTTTTGTGTTTTTAGATCCCTAGGTGGCACTTTGTTCGATTTAAAAAAAAAAAATATATTTTTAAACCGATTTGGCTCAAATTCACACCATATAATATTTGAATAAAAAGAATATCTTTGGCAAAATTTGATCCCAAAAAATAAGATTAAATTCGGATTATCAATATCAAAAATATTAATTAATTAAATACCACGAATTCTAAAAAATGTTATACCTTGAATTGGTTGAAGTTTTTTCATTAGGAATTTTCTATGATAAATTTTTGTATAAAAACGTATAAGTGTGAGACCAGGGGCCGAATTTACGAAATCGTCACGTAAAATTGCGTTAATTGAATGCAATTCAACGACGAGTTGCATGAAATTTTGTATGTAGAGGTTCTCGGACACGATGAGTTTTTTTGACTTATCAACTCTTTTCTCTCTCGAACACCTCGAACCTCGAAAAACTCCTAAGCCGTACATCCAAATTGCACGAAAATTGGAAAATAGGAATTTTCTGATTCGGCGAGTGTTTTGGACTAATCTTTTTTGTGCTATCTTGAAAACCAGAGGGCGCTTTAGCACAAATATTAGAAAATCGTAAAAAACTCCAAAACTGCTCATCCGATTTGGATGAAAATTTGTAAATAGCGAGAACACAAAGGGTTCTGGTGCTATCTTTTATGCCTTTTCTCGAAACTAGAGGGCGCTGTTGTCCAATTTGTAAGTGTGTATGTTATTAAACTGTTCCTTAACGGCAGCACTGAGTTTGATGAAATTTTTTGTGTGTGTTTAAGTGGATCCCTGGATGGTTCAGATTTGCAATTGGACCCGGTAGGTGGCGCTGTGACCGGGTTCCACGAATTTTGTTATTATAATTTATCTCCGAAACTATTCATCTGATTTACATGAAAATTTGTATTTAGGGGTTTTCGGGTACGGTAGTTTTTATGACTTATCTGTTTTGTTCTATATTGAACACCAGAGGGCACTGCAGTACAAATGTTTTAAAAATGTCGAAAAATTTCTGTTCATCCGATTTGCGTGAAAATTTTTACATAGGAGTTTTCGGATGCGGTGGGTATCTTGGACTGTTTTTTGCGCATATCCTCGGTCAACATACAGGCTACTTTTTATCCAGAAAAAAGGGTTGGACCCGGTAGGGGGCGCTGCGATCGGATTCCAGGCATTCTTTTTTTTAGCTTATCTCCGAAACCGTTCATCCGATTTGCATGAAAATTTGTATGTAGAAGTTCTCGGATACGATAATTTTTTTTTGACTTATATACATTGTTCTATCTTCGACACCAGAGGGCGCTGTAGTACAAATATTTTGAAAAACCTCGAAAAACTCCTAAGCCGTTCATTCGATTTACATGAAAATTGGTATATAGAGGTTTTTGGATACGGTGAATTTTCATGACTTATCTACTCTGTTCTATCTTGAACACCAAAAGGCGCTGTAGTACAAATATTTTAAATCACCTCAAAAAAGTCCAAAACCGTTCATCCGATTTACATGAAAATTTGTATGTAGAGGTTTTCGGATACGTTAAGCTTTAATGACTTATCTACTCGGTTCTATCTTGAACACCAGAGGGCGCTGTAGTACAAATATTTTGAAAAACCTCGAAAAGCTACTAAGTCCGGCATCAGAATCGCATAAAAATTGGAAAATAGGGGTTTTCTGATACGGTGAGTGTTTTGGATTTATCTTTTTTGTGCTATCTTGAACACCAGAGGGAGCTTTAGTACAAATCTTAAGAAATCGTGAAAAACTTCAAAACTGCTCATCCGATTTGGATGAAAATTTGTAAATAGCGATTCTCGAGAACGGCAAGGGTTCTGGTGATATCTTTTTTGCTCTTTCTCGAAACAAGAGGGCGCTGTTGCCTAATTTGTACGTGTGTATGTTATTAAACTGTTCCTTAACGGCTGCATTGATTTTGATGAATTTTTTTGTTTGTGTTTGAGTGGATCCCTGGATGGTTCAGATTCACAATTGGACCCGGTAGGTGGCGCTGCGATCGTGCTTAAGGCATTTTGTTTTTATAGTTTATTTCCGAAACCGTTCATCCGAATTGCATGAAAATTTGTAAATAGAGGTTTTCGGATAAGGAGATTTTATGACTTATTTACTCTGTTCTATCTTGAGCACCAGAGGGCGCTGTGTAAAAATATTTTAAAAAACTTCTAAGCTGTTTATCCGATTTTCATGAAAATCGGTTTATAGGGGTTTTCTAATATGATGAAGTCTGTTTTGGGCTTACTTTTTTGTATTATATCGAACACCAGAGGGCGCTGTAGTACAAATCTCTTAAAAAATAGTGAAAAAGTAGAAATCCGCTCATCCAATTTGGGTGAAAAATTTTATTAAAGGATTTTCGTGTACGGCAACTGTTTTGTCGTTATCTCTTTTGCTCTGTCTCGAAAAGTAGTGGGCGCTGTTGTACAATTTGTACGTGTGTGTGTGTTATTAAACTGTTCCTATACGGCTGCACCGATTTTGATGAAAATTTTTGTCTGTGCTAAAGTGGATCCCTGGATAGTTCAGATTTGGAATTGGACCCGGTAGGTTTCGCTGCGATCGGGCTCCACGAATTTTGTTATTATAGTTTGTCTTCGAAACCATTCATCCGATTTACATGAAAATTTGTATTTAGGGGTTTTCGGGTACGGTAGTTTTTATGACTTATCTATTTTGTTTAATTTTGAACACTAGAGGGCACTGCAGTACAAATGTTTTAAAAATCTCGAAAAACTCCTAGCTGTACATCCGATTTGCGTGAACATTTGTACAAAGGAGTTTTCGGATAGGGTGGGTATTTTGAACTTTTTTTTTTGCGCTATCTTAAACACCAGATGCTGCTTTAGTACAAATAACTTAAGAAATCGTGAAACACTCAACAAAAACCGCTCATCCGATTTAGATAAAAGTTTGTATATCGGATATATAGGATTTGATATCGAGTATGGAAAGGGCTTTGGCGTTATTTTTTTATTCTATCTCGAAAACCAGAGGTCGCTGTTGTACAAATACCGCAAGAAACTTAAAACAACTCATCCGATAAGTATGATTTTTATAATTGGTTTTCGGGTGCGGTGTGTCTTTTGACGCTATGTATTTTATCTATATCTTGAACCCCAGAGGGCGCTGTACTACAAATACAGTTTAGTTGATTTTCGTTTATTGTCTATAAATATTTAAATTTTTTTCATACAGTCAAAATATCTTTATGTGTATTTATATTCAACTTTCGTTTTTTTTTTTCTTGCAAATCAGGACAGCTGAGGCCGAATCCTGTGGTATTTGAATTCGCATCAACACATGCGCAACTCAGTTGCGTCATACGTTGGCGGTGTTTTGACATTCCAATTTCTATTTTCAATGCTTATTTAATTTTCGTCCAGTGTCCTCGCAAATTGCCAAGAATTCGTTTTTGCTCTGATTTTTTTTCAAAAATGTGCAATCTATCGAATACAATATACAACTTGAAAATATATTTTTGCAAGTGATTGGCGGCACGCTCACACAAATCCCAATTTCCCTAACTTTTTTTCATAATATTCAGATGTTGAAGCTACATTTTGCTCATTTCGCCGAAGTTACCGGTTTAAAAGTTGCACACAAAATTCCTTCTGGAGTTTGTGAAAAGTTTTTTCAAATCGACGAATGAAATCGAAAATTATTTATATCAACTCCCGAGTTAAGCCGGGTTTCAACCATTTTAAGAACACATCTATTACTCTTTTTTTCTACTCTTCTAACCAAGTTTTGTTAAAATCGCCGAACTTTTATATGTACCTCCCATACAAAATCATGTAAAAAATTATTATAGGTTCAAGGGAGATACTCCTAAGAACCAATCCATTAAAACCATTTTAAGTATACGTCTATCACTTTATATTCTAAACCAGGATTGCCCAAAGGCTTCTTATGGAAGAACAAGCACCAATACATGTAAAGTTTATTTTAACTTTAATGAAAAAACATTTAATTCAATATGTACACTGGAAACAAAAAACGAATTACATTTCTTGCATAGTTATCTATATAAAAAAGTAGACAGTTTCCATAGTATCGAATGTTGAAGAAGAATTCGTTTTTATACAGAATAGAGATAAATTTAGCCATTTTTGGCTTAAGTTGTTTTTCGTGATGAATTTGTTAATTCTTATATTTGTTAAAAATTAAATGTAATTCAATGTTATTTTTAGTACGTGAAAATAAATGGATATGTATATCAGTGGCAGAGCGTGGGCTTCAGCCGCCCAGGGCGGAGGCCAATTTCGTCGCCCCCTGTTTAACCATCAAGCAATTTTGGGTCAATTTGACCCAAAAAAACTTTAAACGCGTCTTTCTCCTCTTATTTATGCTCAAATCAGCTAGATATTTAGGCTCAATGTGTAAATCGTATACGAATTTTATGAATTTAACACGAAATATGTCCACACATGTAAAATTTTGCCTGTACAAAAAAATTTCCCTTAAAAGTAATTTTGGGTCAAATTGACACAGCACTGATCGCGTGATTTTTGCGTTGTGTTTTCATTCTATTCGCACAAAGTGTACCATTATTTTTTACTTCTAACCTGCTAGTCATTATGTTTTTCGTGTACAAGGGATCAAAATAATTTTCTGTGATTTAAATATACAAAAAAGTGAAACAAATGGATTCTTCATGGTTCGAACAATTCGCTAGTGA